>PUQB01000718.1:46361-113847 GCA_003024785.1 Selaginella tamariscina
AAGAGGATACTTATTTTTATAGTTATCGCGTTCAGCGCTCGATAGTCCACACACATTCGCATCGTACCATCCTTTTTCATTACAAACAAGATAGGTGCACCATATGGCGATCGACTAGGTCGAATGTGTCCTCGACCAATCAATTCTGTCAGCTGTCTCTTCAATTCTACTAACTCTTGAGGATTCAACCGATATGGGGCTCTTGCCGGTGGAGACGAACCTGGCAAAATCTCTATCTGTGGTCCACAGCTCGACGTGGAGGTAACTCGGGCGGCAAGTCTTCCGCAACACATCCTTAAACATGTTCAAGACTTCCAAAATAGGTTCAGGAACAATTCTTGACCATCTCCTATTTTGACTTCACCAGTATCCAAAACCATTGCAAGAAAACACGTTCCCGATGTCTAACTGCTTACGCAACTGAGTTAAGGTAAGGAACATAGGATTCCAATCCTTATCAGTTAGCGTTTCCATTTGAGCGTAATGTCTTCTTTATCTGCTGCAAGCGTGATTCGATTATCTCCGAACCCCTCATTTCGATTACATGTTTATGGAACCATTCCATACCCAAACAAAGTCAAACCCCGTCATATTCAAGACAACTAAGTCTAGCTTAGCCTTCCAATCTTTGATTTGGACAGGAACTGCCCTTGCTATATTATTAGTATTTTGAGAACCTTTGCCAAAATTGATCTTTATTTCACACATCTTTATTACATCCAAATTCAATCGACGAGCTAGACTAGTCGATATGAAGTTGTATGTTGCTCCAGTATCGATCATCATTCGGACTCGGTCCCCTCGTATCCTTCCTGTCAAATATAGCAAAGGGTCAGTTTTGTCTTGAATAGCGAATAAGGCAGGTTGTGTCTGGCACAACATTACCTCTTCTGACTCATCTTCCGGATCTTCAAGCGTTTCTGGTTCAGCAACTTCCTCTTCTACCATCGCCTTGAAATGTCCTGATTGTTGTGAGGGTGCCGACACATTCTTTAGCAAAATGACCAGGCTTGTTACAATTATAACATTTCACGAACCCCGCCTGCGGAACGGGAGCAGACTTTGGAGCCGATCCTTTGGCCTGCTGAGGAGGTGGTAACGAACAATGGTTTCCGAAATCCGGTGGGTCTTGATGTGTCCGGAAACTACCAAAAGGGACTTGCACTTCGAATTCGATGGTGATTGATCTGGTCGCCTATCAAACCTTCTGAACCCAGACTTTGGAGGAAACCTCCTCGATTTAGGTTTTGCTTCCTCCCCTTTGTACAAGTCTTCTAACGACATGCCATAAGCAACCTTTTGAGCTGCCTCTTGACATTCCCGATAGCTTGTGGCTTGTACCTTAAGATTTCCCTTCGCGTTTCTCATTCAAGCTAGCCATGAAGCAACTTCGAGCTTCATCATCGCTCATATTTGGCACCAATCGCCGTACACTTTCGAATCGATAAACGTGGTCCATTGGACTTCCCCGAACTCCCTGTTGACAAAGTGCCAGGTCAGCAATCGCAAACCGAGATCATCCGGCATATACTGCTTTTTGATCTCCTTTTCATGTGTTCCAGCTGTTTCGGTATCCACGTTCACCTTCAACAATTCGCCACCAAGTCTTAGCTTCTTCTTTAAGAAACTGCTTGGCACATGCAACCTTTTCTGTCTTTCTCACGGAAGCAGCCTCGAAATAGCTTTCCATATCATACAACCAGTCATCCAAAACCTTGTAATCCTTTGAACCCATGAAATTCGAAGGCTTTACCGGTTTGAATTTACTGGGACCTCCACCACCTACTTCCGTCGAAGAATCTGATTCAGAGGAACCTGACTCTGAGTCATGCTTCTTCTTCTTTTTCCGTGTGTCTGGTTGCGGAACATCTGGCACTGCAGTATTCGTTGGAATCCGAACGGCAACATTATCGATTCGGTCATTCAACCCCAAACATCCCCTCGAAGTTCGTTTAGGGCATCCATCATTATTTCTCGCCAACCAGGTCGTTGTCTAACCTAGGGGGTCGACCTGGATCAGCCTCATCCATCTCCTCATTTTGAGCCTCTGCGACAGCCCTCTCTGCCTCAGGCTCTGGTTGCTTTCTTTGCTCATCGTATTGAACCCTAGTTTCAACACTCAGAATATGCTTGGAATATTCCCAATGTAAGTTGGAAACACCCTGCACAGGTTGTACACCCACACACATCAGCTTAAACTAGCATAAGACTTTCGGACATACCTAGAATCTCACGCCGACTCACTGAGCAAGTGTTCTCCGAAGTTTGACAACTCACAGGATCAAACTCTCTGCGCAGAATACAGACATGTCAACCAAAGCGATAGAGTATATCAAGAATTTAGAGTTATCTAAACATTGAAACACCCTATGACTTAAGGCAGTCCTACTGACCGCAGAGAACTTGCTCCGAT
Source organism: Selaginella tamariscina (assembly GCA_003024785.1). Classification (NCBI taxonomy): domain Eukaryota; kingdom Viridiplantae; phylum Streptophyta; class Lycopodiopsida; order Selaginellales; family Selaginellaceae; genus Selaginella; species Selaginella tamariscina. The sequence continues at coordinate 48,775 of PUQB01000718.1, forward strand.
ACCAATTGTCAGAGTTTTTACCTGGTGCCACAAAGGCGGCTTGCCAGGTGCCAACCCTGGAATCCCCTCTCTGGAAACCCCACGGAATCTGGTAAAGTAACCCGTATTAGGAACCCAACCTTAGGAACTTAAACCCCTAACTGACTAAGTCCACGAACGAGACTCACCTTGTGAATCAGGACACGGACTAGCCGAGCTTTAGGTGTCGTTCCTAGCTTGGCGTGGTTGAGGCGGCCGGAGCAAGGCCTCAACCACTAGTCTGCGGAACGTGAACTCGGGCAATGCCTTTGAGCTTGCGGCAGGTTTTCGGACCAAGGAATCTGACTAACTCCTTGGAAGTGACGTGCCCCTCTCAAAGGCGATCCTGCCAACGATAAGGATAGTCTAACCCTAGGGTGGGTTGTACCCCTGTCGTGTGGAAGTTTGGGCGGCACAACAAGGGTTGCACCTTGACGACACAAGCTTAGCTTGCACCGGTAGGAGGTTAACGAGCTCTCTTTTGAACCCAGGAAGCCTCACTACATACTCTACCTTATTTATGTGACGGACCCCCCCCCCCCCTGTTTACCTAAATGAGTAAGTGGGCTGGCACGGAAATGCCAGCCCTTAGAGAAAATGGTTGTTGTCAGAGTTTTTACTTGGTGCCAACAAAAGGCGGCTTGCCAGGTGCCAACCCTGGAATCCCCTCTCTTGGAAACCCCACGGAACCTGGTAAAGTAACCCGTATTAGGAACCCAAGCCTTAGGAAGTCAAACCCCTAGCTGACTAAGTCCACAAACGAGACTCACCTTGTGAATCAGGATACACGGACTAGCCGAGCTTTAGGTGTCGTTCCTAGCTTGGCGTGGTTGAGGCGGCCGGAGCAAGGCCTCAACCACTAGTTTTGCGGAACGTGAACTCGGGCAATGTCTTTGAGCTTGCGGGCAGGTTTTCGGACCAAGGAATCTGACTAACTCCTTGGAAGTGAGTGCCCCTATCTCAAAGGCAAGATCCTGCCAACGATAAGGATAGTCTAACCCTAGGGTGGGTTGTACCCCTGTCGTGTGGAAGTTTGGGCGGCACAACGGAGGGTTGCACCTTGACGACACAAGCTTAGCTTGCACCGGTAGGAGGTTAACGAGCTCTCTCTTGAACCCAGGAAGCCTCACTACATATACTCTACCTTATTTATGTGACGGACCCCCCCCCCCCTGTTTACCTAAATGAGTAAGTGGGCTGGCACGGAAATGCCAGCCCTTAGAGAAACTGGTTGTCCTAACCTAACCCTAAACCTAACCCCTAGGGGGGGTATTAGGGCGTGGGGTTAGGGCAACCCTAGGGTTAGGTCAACCCTAGGAGTGTCCCTAACCCTTATTTTGACAAGCTATACTTTATAACCTAGAACGTCAAACCGGGGGAGAGTTTCTAGAAGGTAAGTTCTAGCTTCGCCTAGAGTTTCCTGCAAATACCTAATGACACCCGGCCGGACCATCACTAGATACCCAAGTGCACTAAACGGGCCTGTTTCCTACTACATCTAGGGTTCGTCACACAACTCGGTAAGTAACAACAGTCAAACCCCAAAGTAAAGGGTCGAGTCATAGTAAAAACTATGACACACTCCCCGCCTTTGGAAATGTCAACGTCCTCGTTGACGTCTAACTCCAAGACTAGATAGGTTAGAAAAATTAACTGAAAACTAACACTAATCACTCTATGCGGAGTCAGCCAAAAAGTTCACAAGTTTTATTACCCCCCTTGCATTACGCGAAGCCAAGTACTTCAGAACCGTCGTTCACTGAGCAACACTCAGCTGCCGGAGGCACCACCTGCGACAAGAAGTCACTTGGAGACCTTTTGCACGTCTGCAAAGTCTGTCACCCGACACAGACAACAGTTAGTTAATTTCTTTAAGTTAACTAGAATTTATATTGGAGGCCTCTAGTTAAGGTTGTCTGTCGGCCCCTAGGTTAAGAAGAAATAACTTTATTTCTTAATCAGTTTGAGACCTGTCTCAAACTCATTCACCAACTCCATCGCGTTCTGCAGATTCTCCAATGGTTCCCATGTCGACTCGCATGCCGGGTACCCTTTCCACTTAACAAGATATTCACGTTTACGTTTTCGCCGTCCATGAATGTTTCGCCCCTTTAATATCCTCAACTTCAAATTCTTTCTCCTCACCAACTAACTCTGGAGGGGACGTAAATTATGATATCTATGTGGATGTTTCTCATCCTTGTGGAATGGCTCAAGCAAGTTGACATGAAACACATTGTGTATTGTTCCCAACTCTGGAGGAAGATCTAACCCATAAGCCACTTTCCTACTCGCTTCACCACCTTGTATGGGCCTATGTAGTGCGATAGAAACTTCTTCGAAAGAGTTGTTGGAACCTTCAGGTTTCTGGTACTCAACAATACCATGTCCCCAACTGATACTCTACATCCCCGATGTTTATCGTACTGCTGACGATACCTTTCCTGTGCTGCAGCCATCGCTTGACGAGCAGCTTCCCATGTTCGATACAATTGTCCCGTGAACTCTGCTACAGATGGAACTCGATTGCTATCGTCTTTCGGTAACACCATACTCTGAGGAATACCACCCTTATTCCCAGTTAACACTCCATCGGGCTACATCCGATTGCAGTGTGTGTCGAGTTATTGTAACATATCTCAGCCATATCCAAGTGTTCAGCCCAATCAAGTTGATCACCTTGAACATAGCATCTGAGATAGTCCTCGACTTGTCGGTTCACCCTCTCCGTTTGACCATCAGTTTGCGGATGGTAGCTGTACTGAACTTGAGCATCGTACCAAACTGCTTAAACAATGTCCCCCAAAACTTCCCCGTAAACCGAGGATCCCGATCTGAGATCATGGTTTCCGGTAGTCCGCGCACTCTTATGACTTCGTGGAAGAACAACTTCGCTGCTTGAATTGCATTCACTGTCTCTACAGTTGGAATGAAATGAGCAACCTTTGAAAACCGATCGACTACCACCATGAGCGCGTTAAAACCACAAGATTTTGGCAATCCCATGATAAAGTCCAAAGTAACACTTTGAAATGGCCGCTTGGAATCGGTATACACTGCAACTTCCAGCTCGTTTTTGCGATCGGCTCTTTACTTGTTGACATGTGGGGCATGTCTTGACATACATTCATATACCCGGCCAATAGAATCCCTGCTTCAACAAAAGCCAACGTCTTATGCCTTCCACCATGTCCTGCTAAAGGAACATCGTGATGCTCTCTTAACAGCCTCTCCCTCCATGTCCCTTCTGGAACATAGAGTCTCTTTTCTTTATAATAAAGAACTCCATCTCGTACCGCAAAATGCGCCTGTTTGAGTGCATCCATTCGACTTTCTATTCCTGCTGGAATATTACCATCTCTTCGTAACTGATGAACTTGTTTCCTCTTTGCCACCAGGCTCAAAGCCTCCTTAGCAAACTTGTCCTGAGGATACGCCGTCACAAATTCATCCACCAAAGTTGACAATGGGTGCTGACATAATTCGAAGATGACCCTTTCTACTGAGTGCATCAGCTACCACATTGTCCTTTCCCGCTTTATTGTTTGATTTCAGGCTGAAATCGTGCCAACTTCTGCTGCCATCTAGCATACTTCGGCGATAGCTTCGGCTGCGTTTCAAAATACCTTAGAGTTACACTATCTGTCCAAACCACAGTACCATGACTTGGAAGATAATGACGCCAATACTCCAAGGAAGCAACAATAGCATACATCTCCTTTTCGTGAGTAGGCCATCGAGTTTGCGCGGCATCTAACTTCTTCGAGAAAAAGGACACTGGATGTCCTTTCTGTTGCAATACACCACCAATTGCAAAGTCGGAAGCGTCACATTCTACTTCAAAGGGATCTTCAAAGATGGGCAACTGCAAAACTGGCTCAGAAGAGATAGCCTCTTTGAGTTTGACGAACGCACGTTGGCACTCTGGAGTCCAATGCCATGGAATGTTTTTCGTAAGATCTGTCAATGGGGCCTATTTCCGAGTAACCCTTTATGAATCTTCGGTAATACCCTGTCAGACCAAGAAATGATCTAACTTCATGCACATCTTTTAAAGTCATCCACTCGTAATAGCTTGAATTTTCTTTGGGTCCATGGCAACCTCCCCACCTGAGATCAAGTGTCCCAAGAAATCTATCTTGGTTTGACCAAATGCGCACTTGCTTTCTTTAGCATACAACTGGTTCTCTCTCAACCTGAAACACTTTTTCTAAGTGTTCCACATGTTCCAATTGTCGAACTGAAAATCAGAATGTCATCAATATACACCACTACGAACTCGTCTAGATAGTCTCTAAACACATCATCCATCATTGTGCAAAAAGTTGCTGGAGCATTGCACAACCCGAATGGCAAGACTAGAAACTCAAATGATCCATAACGCGTTCGAAAAGCGGTCTTCTCAATGTCATTCTCTGCTACCCGAATCTGATGGTACCCCGATCTCAAGTCTATTCTTGAAAAATACTTTGCTTTTGATAGCCTATCAAATAAGTCGTCCACTCGTGGAAGAGGATACTTATTTTTGATAGTTATCGCGTTCAGCGCTCGATAGTCCACACACATTCGCATCGTACCATCCTTTTTCATTACAAACAAGATAGGTGCACCATATGGCGATCGACTAGGTCGAATGTGTCCTCGACCATCAATTCTGTCAGCTGTCTCTTCAATTCTACTAACTCTTGAGGATTCAACCGATATGGGGCTCTTGCCGGTGGAGACGAACCTGGCAAAATCTCTATCTGTGGTCCACAACTCGACGTGGAGGTAACTCGGGCGGCAAGTCTTCTGGCAACACATCCTTAAACATGTTCAAGACTTCCAAAATAGGTTAGGAACAGATTCTTGACCATCTCCTATTTTGACTTCACCAGTATCCAAAACCATTGCAAGAAACACACGTTCCCGATGTCTAACTGCCTTACGCAACTGAGTTAAGGTAAGGAACATAGGATTCCAATCCTTATCAGTTAGCGTTTCCATTTTGAGCGTGGTCTTTTAATGTCTTCTTTATCTGCTGCAAGCGTGATTCGATTATCTCCGGAACCCCTCATTTCGATTACATGTTTATGGAACCATTCCATACCCAAAACAAAGTCAAACCCCGTCATATTCAAGACAACTAAGTCTAGCTTAGCCTTCCAATCTTTGATTTGGACAGGAACTGCCCTTGCTATATTATTAGTATTTTGAGAACCTTTGCCAAAATTGATCTTTATTTCACACATCTTTATTACATCCAAATTCAATCGACGAGCTAGACTAGTCGATATGAAGTTGTATGTTGCTCCAGTATCGATCATCATTCGGACTCGGTCCCCTCGTATCCTTCCTGTCAAATATAGCAAAGGGTCAGTTTTGTCTTGAATAGCGAATAAGGCAGGTTGTGTCTGGCACAACATTACCTCTTCTGACTCATCTTCCGGATCTTCAAGCGTTTCTGGTTCAGCAACTTCCTCTTCTACCATCGCCTTGAAATGTCCTGATTGTTGTGAGGGTGCCGACACTCTTTAGCAAAATGACCAGGCTTGTTACAATTATAACATTTCACACCCCGCCTGCGGAACGCGGGGGAGCAGACTTTGGAGCCGATCCTTTGGCCTGCTGAGGAGGTGGTAACGCCAATGGTTTCCGAAATCCGGTGGGTCTTGATGTGTCCGAAAACTTGGAACTGCCGACAAAGGGACTTGCACTTCGAATTGATGGCGATTGATCTGGTCGCCTATCAAACCTTCTAAACCCAGACTTTGGAGGAAACTCCTTGGTTTAGGTTTTGCTTCCTCCCCTTTGTACAAGTCTTCTAACGACATGCCATAAGCAACCTTTTGAGCTGCCTCTTGACATTCCCGATAGCTTGTTGGCTTGTACCTTAAGATTTCTCTTCGCGTTTCTCATTCAAGCTAGCCATGAAGCAACTTCGAGCTTCATCATCACTCATATTTGGCACCAATCGCCGTACACTTTCGAATCGATAAACGTGGTCCATTGGACTTCCCCGAACTCCCTGTTGACAAAGTGCCAGGTCAGCACGCAATCGCAAACCGAGATCATCCGGCATATACTGCTTTTTGATCTCCTTTTTCATGTGCTTCCAGCTGTTTCGGTATCCACGTTCACCTTCAACAATTCGCCACCAAGTCTTAGCTTCTTCTTTAAGAAACTGCTTGGCACATGCAACCTTTTCTGTCTTTCTCACGGAAGCAGCCTCGAAATAGCTTTCCATATCATACAACCAGTCATCCAAAACCTTGTAATCCTTTGAACCCATGAAATTCGAAGGCTTTACCGGTTTGAATTTACTGGGACCTCCACCAACTACTTCCGTCGAAGAATCTGATTCAGAGGAACCTGACTCTGAGTCATGCTTCTTCTTCTTTTTCCGTGTGTCTGTTGCGGAACATCTGGCACTGCTGTATTCGTTGGAATCCGAACGGCAACATTATCGATTCGGTCGTTCAACCCCAGAACATCCCCTCGAAGTTCGTTTAGGGCATCCATCATTATTTCTCGCCAACCAGGTCGTTGTCTAACCTAGGGGGTCGACCTGGATCAGCCTCATCCATCTCCTCATTTTGAGCCTCTGCGACAGCCCTCTCTGCCTCAGGCTCTGGTTGCTTTCTCTTGCTCATCGTATTGAACCCTAGTGTCAACACTCGGAGAATATGCTTGGAATATTCCCAATGTGAAACTGGAAACACCCTGCACAGGTTGTACACCCACACACATCAGCTTAAACTAGCATAAGACTTTCGGACATACCTAGAATCTCACGCCGACTCACTGAGCAAGTGTTCTCCGAAGTTTGACAACTCACAGGATCAAACTCTCTGCGCAGAATACAGACATGTCAACCGAAAGCAATAGAGTATAACAAGAATTTAGAGTTATCTAAACATTGAAACACCCTACCTTAAGGCAGTCCTACTGACCGCAGAGAACTTGCTCCGATACCAATTGTCAGAGTTTTTACCTGGTGCCACAAAGGCGGCTTGCCAGGTGCCAACCCTGGAATCCCCTCTTGGAAACCCCACGGAACTGGTAAAGTAACCCGTATTAGGAACCCAAGCCTTAGGAAGTCAAACCCTAGCTGACTAAGTCCACAAACGAGACTCACCTTGTGAATCAGGATACACGGACTAGCCGAGCTTTAGGTGTCGTTCCTAGCTTGGCGTGGTTGAGGCGGCCGGAGCAAGGCCTCAACCACTAGTTTGCGGAACGTGAACTCGGGCAATGTCTTTGAGCTTGCGGCAGGTTTTCGGACCAAGGAATCTGACTAACTCCTTGGAAGTGACGTGCCCCTATCTCAAAGGCAAGATCCTGCCAACGATAAGGATAGTCTAACCCTAGGGTGGGTTGTACCCCTGTCGTGTGGAAGTTTGGGCGGCACAACGGAGGGTTGCACCTTGACGACACAAGCTTAGCTTGCACCGGTAGGAGGTTAACGAGCTCTCTTTTGAACCCAGGAAGCCTCACTACATATACTCTACCTTATTTATGTGACGGACCCCCCCCCCCCTGTTTACCTAAATGAGTAAGTGGGCTGGCACGGAAATGCCAGCCCTTAGAGAAAATGGTTGTCCTAACCTAACCCTAAACCTAACCCCTAGGGGGGGGTTTAGGGCGTGGGGTTAGGGCAACCCTAGGGTTAGGTCAACCCTAGGGTGTCCCTAACCCTTATTTTGACAAGCTATACTTTGAAAGAACCCTAACCTAGAACGTCAAACCGGGGGAGAGTTTCTAGAAGGTAAGTTCTAGCTTCGCCTAGAGTTTCCTGCAAATACCTAATGACACCCGGCCGGACCATCACTAGATACCCAAGTGCACTAAACGGGCCTGTTTCCTACTACATCTAGGGTTCGTCACACAACTCGGTAAGTAACAACAGTCAAACCCCAAAGTAAAGGGTCGAGTCATAAGTAAAAACTATGACATTCTGTCATAATATTGTTTTTAATGTTTTTGTGGTAATTTGTGTTGATATTGTTATTGATTGTTGATGCTTTGTGGTATGTTGTTGATTGTCGATGCTTTGTGATATGTTATTGATTGTCATACCATTGTAGTATATTAATGTTGTTAATTTTCACAAGCCTTGTGGTGTATTGTGTTGTTAAGTTTTATTATTTACGATATATGTTATGTTATTGATTCTTGAGTTGTTTTTATTATGTTAATTTTATTTAATAAAAATAAAGAAGAAGGAAAAAAAATTCTCATAAAAGGAAATAAAATATGAAGAATGATGAAAGTTTTTATCATCGGGCAATTTATTGTAAAAAAAGAGATTACAAATGCACTGATTAAGCTTTTATACAAAAGTTTTTATGTTATGAAAAAACATTGGTTTTTGCACAGAAGGAAGTATAGTATGTGGATGTAGTTGAAGAAATATGTAGATGTGATTGAAAAAAAAAATTTTTATATAGAAAGAAGTAAAATATTGTGTAGTGCCAAGGTTCATTCTCAACATCAACAGTTACAACAAGAATATGTTTAAAAGACATAAGAACTGGTATTATAAAGTCTTTAATATTGTGGTTATTTATGTTATGTAATTGAAGATTTTTTTCACACTGAAAGGAGTAATATAAGGTAACTACGATAATATGTATTACCCTAATAATTAAAATATATACGAAAATTAATCCTATAATTAGGATTATCTATTATTGATTTATAAGATAATTTCAAATATGATTAAGATTATACCTTTTATTTTTATATATTCATCTAAATACAAAGCTCATCTCAAGTTTAGTTGTTATTGTATTGTCTGGGTTCTTACAATATCAATAATTTATAAATGTACATGTGTAACAAATTTATCTGGCAGACTTATTATATTTACATTTATATTCTAAGAAAATTCTTTGATATAAAAACAGCCATATAATGAACACTTCAAGCAACTGCAACCTGGAACTCTTCGTACAGAGCCACTTTACCATGTTCTTTCCAATCAGAAGGCAGGAGATGACCAATTGTCCACTGCCCCGTTCCATGTGCTGGATCGAGTCATGGATCTCACCAATGACGTTGTGCTGAGGATGCTGCTGACCAAGAACACTTTCTGAGGTCGGAGACATAGGAAGGATCAAAGATTTCATCCTAGACATCTTTGTTATAGCCACTGATATGGGAATTGGGGACTTTGTACCATATCTCAAGTGGATGGACAAAAATCCATAGCGTTCTTAATGCTGGAGGTACTTCATTGACAACATGCTGTCCAAGGGCAGGACATACTTGGAGCGGAAACGGAAAGCATCCCTGTGATGGTGGAATGGGGCTTAGCACAACTGCTCAAGAACGGCCTCGTTGGCAAGGTGCAAGCAGAAAGAACAGGATCATGGAGGAATCAGACATCCCAACGCTAAAGTTCTTCGATACAGTCGTCAAGAAGACATTCCGCCATGCATCCGTCGGTGTCAATATTCAACCATGAGACAACAGAGGCATGTAGAGTCGACAACTTTATGATACCCAAGGGCACCAGAGTTATGGTGAATGCATATGTCATTAGGAGGGATCCCAGTGCTTGGGAGTCTCCAGACACATTCAATCCCAATAGGTTTCAGGACTCTCAACTGGATATTCAAGGGCAGCACTTTGAGCTGCTTCTTGTTCTGTGCTCTGCTTATGGTTCAGTTCACTCTTGGAAAGCTTGCTACATAATTTCGACTGGGATGGAGTAATCCAAGGGAGCTTAACATGACGGCCAAGTTCGGTGCCACTCTGTGGTAGTTAGCTGAAACTGCATCCTTATGTAGTTTTCTTTCTCCTTTCAAGTCCCTTGTTTTGCTACATTGTTTTAATGCAACAACAACTTCCTTCATTTTCCATTTTTACCTTTTTTTGTACTTTCTAAGAACCCAAGTCTTTCTTCCACATTCAAGCTTTCCTTTCATTCCGCTCAAATTGAAATTCGAATATGGAAGTATATATCACTGCAATGTACATGTATATTGTTTCTTGTTGACATTCTTAGATTTCTTTGTACATGTTGTAGAGATGGTTACATGCATTCAGAAGAGTCGAGAAACTAACGTGGTTCGGCTTGTTTCCTTGCAAAGCCATCGCACGAAGCACCTCCATGGCACGCTTCCCATGCCCAGATCCCGCATACGATGTGATCATTGAGTTCCAAGCTACCACATCTAACACAGGCATTTGCTCAAAGAGTTTCCTCGCTCTCTTTATATGTCCAATCATTGCAGACCATGAGAGAAGGTCCCTCTCTGGCATCATACAAAAGATCTCCCTCACTTAGGCAATCTGCATGACGTGCACAAATCCAGTAATCTATGATGTCCATGTGATGGAGTCCTTCGCAGGTATCTGATTAGTAGAAAGGCTGCCTCCTGCCAATTGTCCTGGTTGGGCATATCCAGATATCATCGTGTTGTACGAAACTAGATCATGTTCCTGCATCTCTCTCTCTCAAAAGCTCTATTGCTTCCTGCAGATACCCACTCATGATGGAAGTCCATGCCACCAAGTTTTGCTCCTCCATTGTATCGAACAGTTTCCTCGCTTCTTGTAAATCACCTTCTTGGGCAAATGATTCCACCATTGTGCTCCATGATATCACGTTAAACTCTGGCATCGCATCGAAGGACCTCGCTTCAGCAAATGCTCTTTATGGATAAATGCTATAAGCATAATAGACCTTCTTCAAGAACAGATCCCACGCATCAGCATTGACCATACACATCTAGAAGAATTCCAGGACACGCACGGGCATGCTGTCGAAAAGTTCCTGAGCTTTTTGTAAATGCCCTCTCGGCATATGCTGCAAGCAGGTGTTTATAGACATTTCAGTATACTCAGGCATCTGGCCATAATAGACGCATTTTTTCTTGTTCGATTTCACCATTTTTGTGCGATTATCCCCAGCATGAAGTGCATGCAACGGAGTTCTTCTCTGGCATCGTTTCGAAGTCTTCTTAGCATTGTACACTTGCCCATTCTCGGCATATCCCACAAATAAGATGGTCCAGGAGAAATAATTGGTTGATCTATAGCATCAAACACGAGCTTCGCTTCTTCGATGCTACCGCATTTTCTGTATATTTCTATGAAGAGGTTGGATAGATATTGGTTGTTTTAGCAACTGTTGTGAAGAATTTGCTCATGGATGTGCCAAGTAAGCTTTTACATTAGATTCCGTGGGGAGGTGATTGAATGTTCAATTGGCTGTTTGTATGTGGGCCAGTATGAAGTTTCACCTTCACAACATATATAATGACATGCTTATATACACATACATAGCTTCAAGACAAGAACACAAACACGAAATGACATTCAATTTTCGGACACAAACACAAAACACAGAAATGAACATGGATAAACCCGGAATAAACAAATATTTTCTAGAGTATTTATTTATCACTTATCTCATTTAAAAACTACTTGTTAGCATCATAATCATCACTGTCTTCTTTGATAGTCTCAATATCAACGTTGCTAATTTAAAGAATATTTCCCGCTTGGCTCAATCCCACAAACTTGTCGTAGGAAGTTATCAACTTGGTATTATTAACACAAATATCAAGTCTGTAGTCCGGCTCACTACCAAGCAATTTCTCTTTTTGAAGCAACATGCCAAAGATGCTGAACAATTGCTCCACAAGTAAGGAAGAACTTGCCTAACTACGCACTTGAATTGCCAACCTTTACAAATCTGGACCAAAGAGCCATTGTCATTGCACATAACCTTTTGTTGTATGATCCATCTGGGAGTCCCTAGTGCCAAAACTTCCTTCAAAGTTCATGTACTGGCAAAATTGATTTTTTTATAATTAACCTATACTGATAATGAAGGAAATGCATCTCCAAATATGTATGCAAGTTGTAACTAAAATGGGCATGGCTATAGTCCCATTTTTTAATAATTAGCAATTTTAGCTATTTAATTAGCATTTTCTAATATTAAAGGAATATTCTTTAGAATATATGTTTGAAAATAGAATATCTTTAAAATATTCTATTTTGTATTCTACCCTTTAATAAATTATAGCATTCATTGAACAAAAATTAATAACATTATAAAGTAGAAGGTATTAAATTATTATATATATTGCCTAATATAACAATTAAGAAGAGCATAAGAGGTACATTATATAAATATTGATGTTGTTATTAAATATTAATATTTAAATATAACATTATTAATTAAAAATTTGTAGTAGTAATAATATATATATAAAATCTATAATAATATAGTCAATCTTCCATATCATTTTTTTAAATTTATATAGTTAAGTATACAATTTGGTACTATTATTAAAGAGTTTATAATAATTATGAATATTAAATATATGATATTTTATAATTTTGTAATTGCTTTAAGCTTCAGAAAACATACATTCCCTTGCAGTTTTGTTAATCGTGACTTTATCAACGCTTCTTGACATCCACCCATATCGAAGATTTAACATTTAAAAACATGCGGTCTTTTTGATTGGGAGACCATGTTTTCTCTAGGCTCCATATATCTTTCGCTCCCTTCTCGTGTCGCCTTTTTTGTGGTTTGAACATGCAACCTTAACAATATTATTTTTTTGTGATTACTCAGGTGTGTCGATAATTTGACCCATCCAAATAGGCTGATTATATGACGCATCTGGAGTAATGAACCATCATTAGTTTTGAAGATCCTGGCAACAATCAAAGTATGCTTTAGGTTTTTGGTTCTTTGTCCAACAAAGTGTGGGGTTTGCACTTCCACATCACTACTGGCTTCTATGTCGTATATGCTCAGTGATGTCATTTCAATCTCCTCTCGCCACCTTGTTTTAGGCCAGAAAGGGTGTTGCAATTCTGTACTTGTGACAGTAGGCCCTTCCAACTCTCGAACAACAGTCTCCAATAGTCAACCACATGCTTATATAGTTCTGAGTAACCAGTTGCCTTATCAGAATTCTTTGGCATCGATTTTTGAACCCATGCCACATATTTTTGATGCCATCAATAATAACCTCTTGTTCCTTGAGCTGGGCACTCAATGGAATAGGGTCTGGTTGTCCTTCTAGGAGAAGTGGCTTTCCATCCTCTCCACTTTTGAAGAGCATTAAGCCCTCTTTCGGTAACCACTCCTGCTCTGATGGCCGTAACTTGTACTGCATAATAGGTATACCATCTCGTATGGAGAAAAAGAATTGTAGCGGCACAAGGTGACCAAAAAGAATCACTCCCTTCTTTTATATACTCCTTGAGAAATTTTTTGAAGTCTGGCACCTCAGTCACAAGCAAAGCACAACTTTTTTTGAGATGCAATTTTCAAAAAGATTCATCATATGCGGTAAAGTAAGTGCACTTGTCCTTTTTGTAGAGTTGGAGACCTTGCTGAAGAACGCATCAATATCTTCATGAGTGTGACCAACCATAAGGAAACTGAGCGTGATTGTTTCAAACACACCTTTGGCAACAAGCATTGACAAGTATGCTAGCACATATCTAGAAAATAAAAGTAAGTATGAGCTTGAGAAACCCTTAAGTAAAATGATTTACCTATTTTTGTTCTCGCCTGCACAATTTATCCATCTGTAAAAGCAAATGACGAGGAAGCTTATTTGATGTTGAGGACACATGTACACTATTTGAGCTAGATCCCTCCACTGAACCAGAACTCTCAACAGGGCCATCTGTTTTCTATGCAGGCTGTTGACAATGCCTCTCATATTCCCAAGTAGCCTCAAGTGCAGACGTGTTCATGAGAGCATTATGTAAGGTTGAAGGTGTTGTTTCTGTAAACATTTCCTAAATCAGAATGTGGCTCGCATAGAGAGAGAAAGGAGGACAGATGAACGTCCACCTCCTAGTGAAATTGGAGTCGCTAGACCAATGTGGAAGTGAAAGTGTCCATATGACTCACAACCGTGTCCATGTGTTAGCACACATGTCAATGAAATCAGAAGTTTCATGACATTTCCAAGGCACTTTGGTGTTGCAAAGAGCTTTGGAATGCTGGTCTTTGAATGATCCATCTTGTCATGGATCAAGCACAGGTACTCTGATGGGCGTGACACAGAAAGCATGCGGTGTGCATAGTACTGAGACCGGCAAGTTTGTTGTGCAATCATGTGGGCCTCCATCTTCTTTGAATGGCAGTGATCTCCACCAAGGTTTTTGCACAAGCCTCTGCAGCCTTCAATGATGTACAAGTGTCACACTTGAAAAGCTAGAGTGTTTTGCAATCTCCACATCCTTAAAATGAGTATTCCATATGTTGTTGAAGGTACCAGTGCAGATTGCTTGGAGCCCCATCAAACTGAGGCACTTGTTCACATGTTCACACAGCTTCAATTGAGTGTAGATTGAAGGCAAAACCTTGAGATTTTCCCTGACCCCTGCATTTGTGGTTCGGCATTTGTGAGGCATCCTGTCTGCATTTGCTTCCACAAAAGCCTTGAGTATCTCTATGGCTGCCATGATGTGAGAGCGGGTTTTGACCAAGCCAGTGTTCCCATGAACTGAGGTTCGCGCTCCATCTAGCCACTCATCCCTCCGACGGTAGAACGTGGTCTTTGGGATCCCGTATATACTGTACCAAGCTTTGAAGCAGATGGCCACCTTATTAAATACCATGGATGTACTCTGATAACCTGTGTCCGAGGCCATTCCATCAATACACCCAGTTAGTGCAGCATATACAAACTCATGCCTTTGCTTTTGGGTGAGCATACGAAAGACATGTCTACATTGGGTAATTTCATTCCGGTCTGCCATCTGACAACACTTCTTCTTGCAACAGTCAATCGTGGAAATGCTCGTAACACTTTCGGAAGATGTAGGATCCATCTTTACCCTCTTGCTGAAACTTGCAGGGGAAGATCTACAACCCATGAATCGCCTTTTTCTTACAATAGGACCAATGCAAGGAACCTCTTCAAATATGAGTTGTTCTTCCGGGTTGTTATTATTGAAATCCAACCCAGAATATGTTGAACCATCTTGCCGTCTTAATTCAGATGTTCGCCACCATCCCGCCCGGCTCTTCCTTGTCGGAGGGAGTCCAAGGCGGGATTAATCCCGCCCACAATTCTTACGACGGGGAATGGGTGGCGATTAAACCCGCACATAACTCTCTCCAAAACTATGATTTCAAAGAGATCTCGGGATAAATCCTGTCCCCAAATCCTTAAAACAGGGAAGTGGTGGCGAGATTAATCCCCCACCCCTTCCCTGCCTCCTAAAATGGTTGGCGGGATTAATCCCGCCGACAACTCTTTCTAATAAATTCTGGTAACTCTTCATCAGTTGAGAAGGTTATCGGCGGGATTAATCCCGCCACTCTTTTTCAGTGGCGGAGAAGCATTGCCCGAGAGATGGTGGCGGGATTAATCCCGCCACCTCTTCGAAGAGGCGAAAAAGAAATGGCCGGATTAATCCCGCCGCCCCGGTTAACCTAGAATATTAAGTTAAAAGGATATTTAAACGGGATAAATCCCTAACGGAATATATTATAATCCTAATGCATTCCTAAACCCCTAAATTGTAATTTTAAGAGAGAATGTAAGAGAGTGAATCTTTATAAGTATTTTTAAATTTGTTTATAATACTTACTTGTAAACAGCACTGAAGGCGCCGTGCTTTCCTATAAAGAATAGCACCCAATTTAATCTCGCTCCTGAGATGATCACTATGAAGAAAAAAGAAGATCTAAAGAGTGAAAAATACAGAAATGAAGAAACCCTTGCCGGAGAAAGAACCAGATCTGAATTTGAGTGGGAAATTAAATGCATTTTCAAATTTACATGTCAGACCGACAATACATATGTCAGAAATTCAAATTTTTTAAAAAGAACAGAAAATAAAAATGAGTTGACACAAATATCCGACACTCTGACATATATACTCTCCAGTTCCAATGAGTATTTTAAAATTGCATTTAATGTTATTCAAGTGATTCAAGCTGTTTAATATTACGAAATTTTAGACTATATTCTACATTCTAGTATTCAAGTATATTTATATTATATATATATATATAAATATATACTTATACAATAAATAAATTGATATATTATTATGTATCATTTAAAATATATTCATAGTCTGTTTATTATTATTATTTTCTTAATTACTCGAGTATTTAGTTTTCATTTCCTAGTATCAATGGGATATTCTTTATTATTTTATTAATATTTGAAGAATATTCTAATATTAAACCTGATTATCATAATTAAATTAGTCTTGTTCTTAATTATTGCAGTAATTATTCTACATTTGTATATATTAATGGGATTTTCTCAATTAATTTGTTATTATTTCAAGAATATTCCTGTGTTAAACCTTATTATCAATATTAAATTAATATATATTATTAAAACTATATATGAATATATTAGATAAATGATGTATTATTATGTATAATTTAAAATATGTTCATAGTGTGTATATATTAATATCATTTCCTTAATTACTTGAGTAATTAATCTTCTTTATATTAATGGGATATTCTTTATTATTTTCTTATTATTCCAAGAATATTCCAATATTAAACATGATTATGATAATTAATTTAGTTAATTATTTGAGTACTTAATTTACATTTGTATATATTAATGGGATTTTCTCAATTAATTTCTTATTATTTCAAGAATATTTCAATGTTAAACCTTTTTATCAATATTAAATTAATATATATTATTAAAACTATATATGGCTATATATTAGATAAAATCATATATTATTATGTATAATTTAAAATATGTTCATAGTGTGTTTATTAATATTATTTTCTTAATTATTCGATGTTTGTTTTGCACACATATATAAACACAATCATAAATTTACACACGCATTACAAGAACTTACAAAAACACATATGCACACACATGCACAACCCTAAACCAAACTGAAGAAATATGTTGCTTCTTTATTGAACATCATGTTATGATATATATACTCAATCTGTGTGTATGTAACACATTGAATTTACATGTGTAATATTTATATTAAGCTTGTTGGGAGCAAACCCTAAACCCTAAACCCTAAACCCTGTGTATACATGTGTGTACAAAAATAATTTTTCAACACTCTCTCTTCACACCATGCATGATCCATCCTAAACCCTAAACCCTAAACCCTAATATGTAACACAATGAATTTACTCATGTAATATGTATGTATGTCTGTGTGTATACACGTGTGTATATATGTGTACTCTGTATGTATATATGTGTACTTTCTCTCTTCTCTCATACATACACACCATGCATGATCCATGTTAATATGTACTGTCTCTCTTCTCTCAAACATACACACCATGCATGATCTATAATATGTACTCGGTCTCTCTTAATATTATGTACTAATATGTATGTATGTCTGTGTGTATAATACACACCATGCATGATCCATAATATGTACTGTCTCTCTTCTCTCATATACTATGTATGTATATTGTGTATAATATGTGTAAGTATATATATGTACTAATATATGCAATGTGTACAAAAATAATTTTTCAACACTCTCTCTTCTCTCATACATACACACCATGCATGATCCATCCTAAATCCAAAACCCTAAACCCTAAACCCTAAACCCATGTAATATGTATGTATGTCTGTGTGTATACACGTGTGTATGTATATATTATGTGTATTAATATATGCAATGTGTATGTATGTATTGATACACATGAAACTTTAACACTCTCATGGACACACACATGTTAAATCCCTGCATGATTTATATTTTTGGGGTGTATGTGATACACCCACGCACACGCACGCGCTAATAATATAATGAAAGAATATTCGTTTAGGGCGAATCTATATTTTATTCTTTTTAGGGTTTAAGTATATTCTCAGAAGGAATATTCTATTAGGGTTAATATATATATTTAATTCCTTTAGGGTTTAGGTATATTCTTAGGGTTTCAAGAGGCGGCGGCTGTGAAATCGGCGGCGGCGGCTGTGCACACAGGTGAGATCTGTGTGTGTGTGTGTGTATGTATGTATATATGTATAGGAGTGTGCGTATAATTTATTTATTGATCTATCTCTCGCACACACACGCACACTCCTGTGTATATATGTGTGTGGTGTGTGTTTGTTTATCTGTATGATTTTATTTGTTTCGCTCACACACGCATACACACGATATACATATACACATATATATATATACATATATACATACATATATTATGTGTACCAGTATCTATAAAAAAATTTATTGATCTATCTCTCCCACACACACGCACACTGCTTTACATACATATATATATATATATAATCAATGCATATTAACAAATAGTATAACACTAGTTTATATATATGCTTATATATTCATATGGGTTATATATCTATATACACACATATATATATGTGTGTGTTTATCTGTATAATTTTATTTATTTATTAGTTTTATCTCTCGCACACACACGCACACTCCTGTGTATAATATGTGTGTGTGTGTGTGTTTATCTGTATGATTTTATTTGTTTCGCTCACACACGCATACACACAATATACATATACACATATATATATACCTATATACATATATACATACATATATTATGTGTACCAGTATCTATATAATTTTTTTTATTGATCTATCTCTCCCACACACACGCACATTGCTTTACACACACACACACATACACATATATATATATAATAATCAATGCATATTAACAAATAGTATACAACACTAGTTTATATATATGCTTATATATTCATAGACTCTCTCTCTTTCTCTATGGGTTATATATCTATATACACATATATATGTGTGTGTTTATTTGTATAATTTTATTTATTTATTAGTTTTATCTTTCGCACACACACGCACACTCCTGTGTATATATATGTGTGTGTGTGTTTGTTTATCTGTCTCTTGCACACACACGTACACTCCTATACATACATACATATATACATATATAATATATAAATATATATACACACATATATATATATGTGTGTGTTTTTATCTGTATAATTTTTTTATTTATTAATTTATCTCTCGCACACATGCTTAAGCCCCTCGAGCGGCGGGATTAATCCCGCAGCTATAGGTTTATGGCCTCAGCGGCGGGATTAATCCCGCCCGCCCACCCATGCCCTGCGCGGAATGCGCGGGTTTATCTCGCCGGCAATGGCCTGTGTGAAGGCCCTAATGGGCGGGATTAATCCCGATGGATTCCGCGCAGGGCATTTACAGGGGATGGGTGGCGGGATTAATCCCGCCGCATGAGGCTAACCGAAGGGCCTGCATGAAAGATCCTGCACGGAAGGCTAACCGAAGAGCCTGCATGACCTGTCCTGCGCGTAAGGCGGCGGGATTAATCCTGCCGCCCCAGGGAATTCACGCAGGACATGAACGGCGGGATTAATCCTGCCCCACGCTCATGCCCTTCGCGGAGGGCGGCGGGATTAATCCCGCCGCTCAGGCACTTCCGCAGGATATAAGCGGCGGGATTAATCCCGCCCCACCCATCCCTGTTCAAAATGCCGCAGCCAATATATGTGTGAGCGCATCATTTACGAGAGGGCGGCGGGATTAATCTCTCCGAACCTTCATTGCCCGGTGGCGGGATTAATCCCGCCACCTTCTTTTTTTCCACCATTGGTATGTTGAATCAATCCCGACTAACTCTATCTGAGACGGAGAAGGTTTACAAAATACCAATGGAGGGAACTGAGAAGGGTGGTGGGATTAATTTCACCATCCCTTACATGGTGGGCGGGATTAATCCCCCGCCTTTTCGGAGCCCCTGAAGGGGTGTGAGAAATAAATCCTGCCCAATTCTCTCTGAGAACAAGAAAAGTAAGGTCCAGCGGGATTAATCCCGCCACCTACGGCCGAAGTGAAGGGCCTGGGCGGCGGGATTAATCCTGCCGCGTACGCATGCCCTGTGCGGAATCAGGCGGGATTTATCCCGCGCCATTGGCCTGCCTGAAAGGCCTAGGCGGCGGAATTAATCCCGCAAGATTTCGCACAGGGCATTGGCGTTTGGCGGGATTAATCCTGCCGACTAAGGCCCGAGTGAAGGGCCTGGGAGGCGGGATTAATCCCGCTGCGTACGCATGCCCTGCGCGGAATCGGGCGGATTTATCCCGCCGCCATTGGCCTGCCTGAAGTGCCTAGGCGGCGGATTAATCCCGCCCGATTCCGCGCAGGGAATTGGCGTCCGGCGGGATTAATCCCGCCGCATAGGGACCGAGTGAAGGCCCTGGGCGGCGGGATTAATCTCGCCGAGTCTTCAATGCCTGTTGGAGGAATGAATCCCGCCACTCTTCGCTTTTTTCTCCATTGGTGAGTCGGACCAATCCTAAACGTTTCTGTTTGAGACGTAGAAGGTTTACAACATACCAATGGAGAGAATTGGGAAGGGTAATGAGATTCATTTCACCATCCCTTACATGGTGGGCGAGATTAATCCCGCCTCCTTTCTGAAGTCACTGAAGGGGTGTGAGAAATAAATCCTGCCCAGTTCTCTCTGAGACCGAGAAGGGTGGCAAGATTAATTCCGCACTCCGTTCAAGGCCTCCAAAAAGGTGGCGAGATTAATCCCGCCGCACCTTCCATGTGAATATATATGTGTATTAGTATATATAAGTTGCATATCTTCATTTTATTTACTTTTATCATCTTATCATAATTTCGAGTAAAAGCTAGGAATCTATGTAAACTATCCAGAGCTCACATTTGTGGTTCTAAAATGAAATGTTATCTTTCTTTTGCACTAGCACAAATGTGAGCTTCGGATAGTTAATTACGTCTACTTCTCTCTGTGTATTATTTTGTATATTCGGGTTTATACAAGTGTGTGTGCGTTTTATATGATTTGTATTCATAGTGTATTATTTTGCAGAAGGACGATTTGATCAAACAAGGAGATCGAGTCATTAATATGGAGTCATCGTCATATTCTGGGTAAGAATTAAAATAAAATTTGTTATACTCGAATACTTGAACTAATCATTTTTGTATTCAGATATGGAATTGAGGTGACATTAAAGACAAGAGCAGGAGAAGAGATGGGCAGGGGGATTCTGGAATCAACTTGGCCATATTTTAAGATAAATGGGAAGCGCATTGGAGCAACCATGGTTGCTGTCAAATTAACCTCTGTCACATCTCATAGACAAGCAAAACAATGGAAAGTAGATTCGCTAGTCAAGCACCCGAAAGCAGGCTGCGAACCCAGATTGGACGATTCTCGACAGATATGCCTTGTTCCATCCAATGTCACGTTCTCGGATCCAGAGGTCGTCAGTTACAACATTAATTTCGGGTGGTTTTGTCGACTTGTGGATAATGACGTTCACGTGTTCACTAATGATGTTGACTTTGGAGTTCTTCTTCAACTCAACGAAAGCCCATCTATGGAGGGGATCCATCTGGATGTCTACTTCGAAGATCTTCAGACTCATCGAGTAGGTGTATTTGTCAGGAGATATTGCTTCACAATACAGAAAATCAGCAAGTGGAGCAATCTTCCCTCTTCACATTGAAGAAGAACACAGCGACATCATAAGGGAGATTGAGAGGGTGGCTCGGTCTCAGGTTCTCTACAGATCATGTTCAATTTGCTTAGGAAGCTTCGGGAGCTGGAAGAGTGTGCCGAGAACACTAGAACAGCTGCAGTCGGGGATCACACATGTTGATTCGGATCGCAAAAGAAAATCATCAATCGTTTTGTCAGCTGCACCTGTGGCATCTTATGCTGTAATAAGTCACAAGGAAATGATGGGATGAAAAGATTTATCCTTGTAGGGTTAAATATTGTAGCGTCAACCCAAACTTCAATTACAGGCCACTCAACCAGGAACGTGTAGCTGAGCTCATGGAGAAGATGAAGGACGACAATTCTTATACCGTTCCACATAATGCTGTTTTGTGTCCATACTATGAAAGAAGGAAGGGCGCTGACAAAGTCTGGATCACAACACCAGAACAACTCATGAAGATTCAGACGGAGAATAGAAAATCTATCAAGTACTACATCATTAGTGGCCAGCACACAATAACGGCAGCCCAACGACTTCTCGATGAAACACAACAAAGGAACGATGGCAACAAAACTTTCCGAGCATACCCGTGAGAAGCTGACAAAAAGATCGGCGTTTTTAGCTAAGCCGAATCTTCACAATCGAGCAGTACCATAAGTTATCGGCGGAATGGGACGCTGCCGACACCAACCACTACAACAGCAAAATATGGGAGAAGTTTAAACACACGCGAGCCGTGTGGGAATCTCTTCAGCGACCACAAAGAGCTACCGCAGGAATACACAATCTGCGGAATACCGGGTAAGCAAATTGTTTGGGCGGGATTTATCTCGCCGGTATATTAATCTGTCTTTTTCCTCAGAGAGTTGAAGAAATTGCAGCAGTTGATTTTGCCCAGGTGGGCGGGAAGGAAACATCCTTTCTGATGATGTTGATTTCTTGCCCCGAAGATAGGATCTTTGCCAAATGGTTGGGGATTATGGAATCCTTTTCAAAAGGAACACTGAAGAAGAAGCAGACAAGTGAAGGGGAGCCCTCAGAAAAGTCTGCAAAGAAACCCAGTAAGACGCCGAAGGCTAAGTCTGTTCAATCTACAAAGGATGTAGACAACGATTTCAAGCTCACATGGTTGAAGCCTTTAAATGGAACAACGATGGAGGAGATGGAAGTCTTGGCTGATTTGGTGATCGATGGCAAACTACAAATTAATAACAGCAGCCCAACCTCTCCTTTTCATCTCAAGGCAATGGAGTTGAAGACGGTCAGGCATTTCAAGGAGTGGTTGGGAATACACTGCCACAAACTGGGTTGGACCTCGACTTCAACATATGAAGAGGTCAGCAAATATTTGCATGTGACGAACGATGATATGCTTGTCGAATGGGTGAACCAATCGGAAGATCTAGGCAAGAATCTATTGCACGCCAACGCCAAAAAGGAGAACATTGGGATGACGCCTTCTCTTATGGCAGTCCTTCAGCAGCGGAGAACCGAATTGAACCTTATAAAGGAGGATGCTACGAATCACGACAAGCCCTACAGATGTTTGTTGTTAGATTCGGAGACTTTATGGGGTAACATCACTGCTTGTAGGAAACCGTTTCAATTGTTCGTGATGGATCGGGGTGTCAAAATCTTTCGACAGATAGGGGCACTAGAGGATCTGGTGGAGAAACTTAGCCGTGCAAGCATATACATAGAAGGTATTTATTATTGAATTC
The DNA here is from genome assembly GCA_003024785.1 of Selaginella tamariscina. Taxonomy (NCBI): domain Eukaryota; kingdom Viridiplantae; phylum Streptophyta; class Lycopodiopsida; order Selaginellales; family Selaginellaceae; genus Selaginella; species Selaginella tamariscina. Next base: position 71,993 of record PUQB01000718.1, read on the forward strand.
ATGCTTGCGCTCTTCACTGATACCTACTTTTTCAGGTATTTATTTCTTGATTCTTGCTCATGTCACCGATACTTTTGCCTTCGCCTTCGCCAAGAAGAATAGACATCGTTGGACAGGATTTTATATGAACGATGCTAATCCCAAGTGCATTGATACGTTGTTCACTTGGTTGTTAGGAATGCGCCAAACAATTTCAAGCTTCCAAATGACTGGCCAGGCATCTGTTTGCACTCCAACGGCCCTGAACCTCCATCCGATACACCGATAGGTATGAGTGACGTATTCGGCAATGTACGTTATCCAAACATTACAAGTCAAGCGGCACGGAGCATCGTCAACTTGATCAGGGGTCCTCACAGTGATGCGTGGGTTTTTGACTACTGCACTAGGGGGTCCGTCTTGAAGGAGTGTTACCTTCGGCATACATGTGTGTTTGCCGTTGAAAAGGATAAGACCATGGTTGAGGACCTGAACAAGTGGATAGATTGGGTCTCAACTGAGTACCCCAACGAATCCATAAAGGCGTATTTGAGAAAGTTCCCTCCAGATAAGTGCGATAGCTCTGAAGGTGAATCTGGTTCAATCTCGGAGTCTGAGAACGAACTTCAATCAGATATTAGACCGGAAGTTATCTCGAGGAGTACAGAACATTCGCACACTCCAGGACCCATGGAAACATCAATAGAAGATGCAGAAGATCTTGAACCATCTCACAAGCGGCTTAGACCTTCTTCGCCTCACTCAGAAGGTAATAGCGAAGAAGAATTGATAATGAATTGATAGAGTGAGAATAGTTGTAAATGAGTGTAACATAAGGCATTTTTGTATATTTCTTTTATATTTGTACAGAAAATAAATTCTCAAGGATTAATGAAGCTTTTAGTTCAAACATGGGTCACACATTAACAAGGTAAATAATATACCTTGATAATTTTAAGGTCAGCTAATTATCATTTTGCAGATGTAATGAAATAATTGAGAACATGGATTTTCAGCATTGCATGAGGTAAGAGAGGGGTTTGGCGACAATTTCTTGTGCCACATGTCAGAATGACAGAGTTCATGCAGGAAATGGATAATAATGCAGCTCAAAACATCGTTACCATGGGGGCCACTTCAGTTTTTCATCATCATTTTTATTGGCTTCAGTTCCGAAATCAATTTCTTCAGCGCATGCAATATCTGAATCTTGTAAGGATGATGTACAATTAAATGATGAAGGGATAGGCAACGAGATAGTGGCAACGGATAAATGTGAAAGGGAGCAAACAAGTGATTTGCAAAGTATTCAAGAGGCAACGCTATCTCATGTTACTCATGGCCATATTGTGTTGTTGGATGTCAATGGTGTTCTGCTTCATCGACAAAGGCCCGAGGATAGAAAAAAGAAATCAAACAAGGAGATTTCATTCCTTGTCATGGTAAATTTCGATATGATATTATTTTTCGTCCAGGGTTGGATCGTCTCTTTCAAAAGCTTAAGGAGATGGGTGCGCTTGTGGGGATTTGGTCATGCATGCAGATTCATAACTTAACACCGCTGTTGAATTTACTTAAGAAACATTGTAGTGTTGCAGAAGAGGTGATTCGTAAAGATTGGATTTTTGACCAGCGAATGTGTTATAAACCTCTCGAATTTCACAATATAAGAAAGGAAAGCAAGCCATACTTCTTCAAGAATGAAAGAATAATTGGGACTCATGGGGAGATCAGTCGCTTAAGGATAATGAAGAATGCACATATCTTAGTAGTAGACGACTCTCCTCAGAAGGCTATGCTCAACCAAAACATTGCTTGTATTCATCCAATCACTTTCGATCCATATTCTGATACCGATATCATGGATGAGCTAGTGAACTACTTGGATACGTGCCTCAGAAAGAAGAATCTCGAAAATTTTTGTGAGCAGTATCCACCGTATCATACATTTCCTGAAGCTTTTCTTTCTCGTGATATTGAATTTTATAAAATGAAGGATAGCAACCGGGCGCTTTATAATATTATTCTTAAGGAACGTCAGTTTTTAGATGAGCCTTTATGCAGACCTTCTCTTATCACATCTTATGTATTAACAAGGATGGCAACTCCCAATTGCATTCGTGAGAGTGTTAAGTGGTGGCAACAACATCAAGATATTGACCAAAATGATTTGATTAATCCGGAGAGTGATGATTTAGACAAAATGAGGAGATTTCTCTGTATGGTTAGGAAGAAAGTATTTATAAAAAATTAACATGTTGATAAGAAAATGATTTCATTTGTAATTATGTTTGATAGTATTTCTTCATTATTGTAAACTATTTTTAGAATAATATGAATATTCTAAGTTTAGGAATATTCCTTACTAAGTAAGGTTATTGAAGGATTAATTAATTAATTAATTAATATTTAAGGCTTAATTATATTAATTAATTAAATTAATAATTAAAACTTAAGTATTAATTAGTAATTTATTTTATATTCCCATTTTCACGTATCATGCCCACTTTAGTTACAACATGCATATGTATTCCAATCCTTAGAAACCTCCTTGGATTTTTCTTATCCTTGGCCATGAAACTTTGGATTAAGCACATATGCCACAAAGTGAAAGGTGCTATGATAATCCCACCACTTATTTGAAATCAATTGGTTCAGCTCGTCATACTTAAGATCATCTTCCTTTAGTTGATGGATGTTCTCGCTCATCTGGTTCATCTTATCATAGTTTCTACTATGATCCCTTTTTACTTTGGATGTGAACTGTTGTTACCTACTGTACTGTGTTAATAAGCCTTAGGTGTAGAAGAAACAGGCCCACTTAGGGTTTCGGGCTTGACCGACGTTCGCGTTATTAGTGCACTTGGATATCTAGTGATGGTCCGGCTAGGTGTCATTAGGTATTTGTAAGAAACTCTGGCGAAGCTAGCACTTCCATCTAGAAACTCTTACCCTTATTTTCCGTGTCCCAGTTAGGTTTTTAGTGGTTCCGGTGAGTTCAGCATGTCAGATATGGGTAGAAACACCCTTAGGGTTGACCTAACCCTAGGGTTGCCCTAACCCCACGCCCTAAACCCCTCGGGTTAAGGTTTAGGGTTAATGAGTCATTAATTAACTCACCAAGTATATTTCCTCTGGGAATGAGATTCAGTGCTAGCCCTTATGTAAACAGAAAAAACAGGGAGGGAGGGCTTTATCACATAAATAAGGTAGTATGTAGGAGTGAGGGTTCCTGGGTTCATGACTAAGCTCATTACTCTTTTCCCGGTGCAAGCTTTAGCTTGTGTCGTTAAGGCACAACCCTCTGTTGTGCCGCCCTAACTTCCATATGACAAGGGTACATCCCACCTTCGGGGTAGCTTACCCTTAATGTTCACGAATCCATGCCTGGGAGGTCCCGTTAGATTGCACGTTCCAAGAGGCAAAGGTAGAGGCTTGTCTCTAGCCTCCTCTCCACGTCAAGCTAGGTGTAGCACTCATGGCCAAGCAAGGCACATATGTGTCCTTGTCCAACTGTGGGCGTGGATCTTGTTTGACAGGTTCACATTACCTAGTTCTTGAGGGTTCACTGAGGGGTTTTAGAGTTGACATTTAGGAGCCACATTTGTGGCACTTGGTGCAACTCTCGAATCTAAGGGCTATGGCATAATAGCCCGCAGTTGTCACATGGAGATGTGACACTGGGCTAGACGTACATGATACAATGCCCAAGGCACGCCCTTTGGGGTTGTATCATGGGCTTAAGGGAGGTTAGGTCTCGTACCTAGGTGTGCTTAGGCATACTTGGTTAGGGGTGTTCTCCTTAGAATCCAGGGGCTAAACAACCTAAGCTTGTTAGCAAGAGCCTTTTCGTGAAACACTCGCAAAGTCATGTACTTAAGGTTATCCAAACCTAGCCTTAGGGAGTTTGCTTAGCAGAACATCGTGTTTGACAATGGCGCACATCATGTCCTCACTAAATACTAGTCCTAGGTCTAGGGTATACTTGGCCACTCAACCCCTAGGGTTAGTCATGGTTCAGGGTACCCCTTATTCCCTAAAGGGTTATACTCCCAGATGAAGGATGATTCCTCAAATGATAAGTGACGATGCCTTAACTCTGTCACCGGGGGGTTAGGGCATGAGCCTGTCTAGGTCTACTAGATAGGATCCTAAAGTCTACTCGAGGGTTCAAGGATGGTCATTCTAAGGGACTTAAGGTAGGACTTTAAGTCTTCTATTTAACTAGGCATCTGAGTTAAACTCTTGGGTTGTCTTGGAAGACTTAGCGTTGCTCACACAAGAAATTGACGCCGAAAGGCCACTTGGCGGCTATGTGTTGCATGTGTTAGCCCTCTGGGTTAAAACTCTAACACATCCCCTCATAGACCTCCCAACCACATGCACGTCTTTGTGAACCATTTGTAGCAAATACATCACCCTCCTCAAAACAACAAGCATGTGTTTAACCTCATCCCATATTTATTGTCAAATACTATCGGTATATGTCTTAATTCTGGCCTTGCATTATAAGCATCCTTACAAACATATGTTGTAGCTTCGACGAGTGTTGAAATTTAGTGAAACACGATTTAGCAATAACTTTCTTATGATGGAGAGATTGGTGGAGCTGAAAAGAAGGATGTAAATCACCAGATGTGAATAGTTTCGGAGGAAGCCAACAAGAGCTTTCTCCTCATCTAGAAGCCCAACCATTCATGGTAGTTTTGTGAAATCTTAAGAATGTTATTTAAATAATGAGCGAAGCAAGAAGCCACACAATCTTTGGCCTCCCCCTAGAATCTTGGTAGCAATCCTATTTGAAGCTTCGCTATCCGTGACAACAAGAAGAACATTTTCCTCTTCGAAATCTCGATATCTCTCCCATGTTGTAAAGACATTATCGGCAATCTTCTTGTTAAAAGATGTATCAATGGCCTCAAGGAAAGTCAATTGTCCTTTGCTATGTGCAACAAGCCCATGATATGATAATTCCTTGTGTCGTTCCATGCATCAACGACAAGAGTAACCCCATATTCTTCTAGTGTGCCTTACCTTGGCAAGTTGAACATTGAGACTGGTTTTCTCCGCTTGTAATAATTACTCTCGCAATGCCATCTCTATTGGAAAGTCATAGGGAATCCCATGCCTTGCAATTTATTATACCATTTCCTTGAAATGATGAGAATGAGCTTTCACAAAAATATGTGCTCGTTCTAAAATTGTTCGATGTCTATATCCATTACTTTTTTTTTTTGAATCAAGGGAGTCCTTAATTCCCTACTGTCATTGTGAAAAACCTAGAAATCCCTTTTATAGAATTGTTGCTTGGTGTAGAACTTTAGGAAGCAACGAAATTCTCACCTTCATTATGGTTTCCTGCTCTGATGTCTTCTAGCCAAACTTGGTCATCAATGGTTTTGACCATCTCCTAAGCTGCTATCTTTTCTTTGCTGAAATGACATCACAACTTAAAATGTGAGTTTCCCCTATGAGATGCTCCCTAATATGTTATACACCTAAAACTTTGTCTCTTAATGAACACCACTTACAAGACTAGCGTCAATGCCCATTATGATAGTTTCATTTGATCACCAAGAATCACTCTTCCCACCATGGATGTTGCCTTGTTAATGCAATCCTCTAGCTTTTGGCTCCCAAATGCCATTGCCCAATTTTTTCTAGCCTACCTCCAAAATCAGCCACAATTGCTTGGGATGACACCTTGTTGCCGCTGCTACTCCAAGCACATGCATTGCTGCAATCCCCAAAACACCATAGCACCGCCCAACCCTAGGCGGTAGCCCTCTCCTTAAGAAAGAACCATGCTCACTTTAAGCTACAATGCCTTTGATATCCACTTTATACAATTCACCACTGTCATGGCTCTTTTACATATCCTCCACCCATTTACCCCTTATAATCACAAACTTTATTAACAAAAATATAAAAACATTATTAGTTGATTATTACAATAACTTACCTATATTATTATGTACTTTAAATTATATAATAATGCCCACACAACATAATTTACAACTATATTATATGTAATAATAAATATTAAAAAAAAACATATTAATTAAGTAGAGCTTACCAGTGTTAATATCGATAAAATTGCAAATTTAACTTGAATAATTTGAAAGAAGAGTTGGCAAAATAATTAAAAATAAAACATAGCTCCAATTTTTAAAACATACCCACCTCAGCTTCAGATTTCTCATAACACAAGTCCAAAACAAGGCGCTCCATGAAAACCCTACTCAAAGCAATTAGTTTCCATTTGAGGGCTAAAAGTAAATCTAAAAATTCTAAATAATGAGACCATCTCAACCGTCCAATTGCTCCTAGATTGACGGTGGCGCCAAATAGACTTGTACATGGAAGAACACAGCTGGAGACAAGCACTTGGCAAGATAAGGCTCTTTAACCAAAAGATTTTGTGTTCTTTTGTATGGCAGAGAAAGAACATTCATGCTGGTATGACCTAGATTTAGGAAATTCTTCCGATGAATTTTCTTATGTTTTTTTTAATTCTAGGTCGATTTGTGAAAAATCCCAATTTTTTATATGTATCTCTATCAAAAATCATGCATTTTTCAAAAATCCAAACATTTGGTTATGAAAAATTATTTTCTTGATAGAACACAATCCCTGGTAAACACGGTGTTTTAACCGTGTTTCAAATCATGTTTTACCATGTTAATGCACACACTCTGTGTTAAAGCGGCTTGTAGTTGTGTTTGCCAAACCACAGCGACACGCCGTGGTTCATGCCGTGTTTTTGGAGCTATGATACATATGTGTTACCATAGACTTAAAGCTTGTTCTCCAAGTATCCACATATTACTAGAAAAAATAAATACTTAGCTCTTTTAATTAATCGGTCTCTGAAAGAATGTAAAAGATGAGTATAAAAGAGACTAATCAAGTGGGAAGGTTATTCCAATACATACAATCGATACAAAAATAATAAGAACACCAACCTTCTGGGAGAGAATTCCATTGTTCTGGGAAGCATGTAGGAGGGACAGGTTAGGAAGCATAATAAGAACGAGCAGACAGTTTCCCAAAAGGCATGTACGTCAGTCAAAAACAGGTTTGTCCACGGTGAGTACCCCAATTGTTTTCTTCATTAATTTGTAACTCAAACACGGTTTGCGTAGGTATTCATAAAGGGAGCAGTGTCGAACTTCCGACCCAAGAAAAATACAATGTTTGTGGTGCTCAATAAATGTATAATATTATTCACAACTTATATACTATTAAATGTGATATTCTTACCTCTGTTTTTGTTGTTGATTTATCTCTTTTCTGTGTCCCATAATTGTTAGCACTTTCGCTGGTTAGATCAATGAACTTAAGCAGGTGAAATAATATTTTCTTAAACGCTTGTGTTAATTTCTTTTCCATGTTAATACCGCCAAAACCCTTTCCTGAATCACCATGGTTGCACCCACTGGTACCTTTAGCTGTACATTGGTGCTCTTGTAAAAACTAACTACTTCTCCTTTAACGAGAGAATTGTACTCTTGATATGACTTACTAATCAAAAATACTTAAACATGTGAAGCTCACTTTTATGTTAAAGCTCTGGCACGTAATAAGTTGTGATTAAGTATGTTTGAAGGATAAGTCTTATGATGAACATCTTAAACATTGTTTTTCTTTGTTACCTCCATGTATCCATAATTTCATCTTTTTGTGATATTGGAGTTTATCTTCAATCTTATAAAATTGTATAATTAAATTTAATAAGTAATAAACTTAACTAACTTATAAGTTTTAATGTTCTAAATGTGCCTACATGATGCTAAGGTTTTTGTTTATTATTGTTGCACAAGAACCTACACAATTATTATTAATTTAAAAGATTAAGCAATAAAATAATAACTTAATTATGACTTTCTTTTACTTCTTAAATTATAACTTTTAATAATTTGTTTAAGATCTTACAATATTACTTATGGGTTTCTAAATGTTACTCTCTCTTGAGTGTCGTCTTGAATATACTCTTTAACACCCTATAAAACAAACATTGTACCTATTTACTATTAACAAGGTTAAGTTATAACTTTTTAATTATGTTCCATGTTATTAAAATTGATCCATGCTGAAAATGTGTGTAATGTGTGTTACCTTACATTTACATGCCCTAATTTATAATGAACCATCAAACGCTGCTATTAATTGTAAGTTTAGATTTCAAAGTGTGGAGATGCCCAGGAACAGAAATGATTTATTTCAAATAGGCATCCGCAACAGACTAAGAAGACGTTCAAGAAAATCTCATGCAAGGGTGCTATCTCTTAAAACATGGTGATACATGATTTTACTGTGAATTTACATCTATACGGAGCTAATCCAATTCCGAATATTTGATAGCGCAGTAGAGACTAAGATGTATTCGTGGAACTCCCTCGTTTTAACATATACATTAAAGGACATTTGACGGAATGCCGGAGACAGATGCTGCCTCCTGGATGGCAAGCAATCCTATCTTTCACATGTCTTAGAGACAGTGAGAATGTCTACTGTGAAGGAACATTCGCTCATGGACATACTCATTTTTCAATGACCAGCTGTAGCAAGGGAGGATTATAATTTAACATTAGATACATGCATGTGTAGTATGGATGTGAGTGTATCATACATGGTATGAAGTAGCAAATATATGTGCACACATGTATATAAATATATTTTATAATATATTGAAATTGGCATTAATTAATAACTAATTATCTTGAAATTGCATATCTTGTTCTTTTATTATTGAATATTGAATATTGAATATTATAGTTATTGTTTAAATCTTATAAAATGCTAAAACTTCAGTTTCAACACTCATCTGAATTTACCAGTTATATATCCTATGTTGGTCCTAAGATTTATAGAATATACATGATTATGTGTTATATTGAAATGTTTCAGCCAGATAGAGATTAATACGTGTCATATTAACTAATTAAGAATTAATATGCAACAAAACATTTTTCCAGTGGCCAGAATTTACAGTTACGCATGACATGTCATAAGGATACTGTATTCATTGAACATTTTCATCTTTCGGTGTATTAATTCGTAGTCCCTGTTTAAAATAACATTCGAGAGGTCATCATACTCAAAAATCAATTATTTTTGTGTCATACTTTACAACCATAGAACATGAACACGAGGTCCTCGTGAAGTTGAAGGCAATCTTAAAGTATATATCAGCTATGAAGTACATATTAAGATCCAGGCAGGTTTGCTAAGAATTTGCAGCACGTCCATATGTGTATCCCAGTTTTTGCATCTTCTTATATCTCCTACCATTTTGCGTATCCTGGGTTAAAATCTACATGTAACATGGCATTAACTTCACAGAGCAGCAATTTAATAGTAGAATCACCTCCCATTAACAATGCAGACATTATGATAAAGCCAAGTATTACTAAAACTTACAGAGGGAAGTTTGTAATTCGTAGTTATGAAGTCGGTGTAGATCGCAAACATCAATCCTAACAATAGCTCGTTTGTTACAGGTGAGTCTCTTATTCATATAAACTTAATTAATGAATGTATTTCATTATTAGAATGTGTAATAATCTTATATTTGTGTTCATTGTGTTAGTTAAGTTTATTCTGTATTGCAGGAAGTGGCTGTCAACCATACAGATGCAACCTGGTCTACTGAAGGGCCTAACGGTGGTTTTGGACTCAGTGCAGGCATGCTTAAACATGGGTTGATATGGGTGTTTAAAAATCTACACATAGAGGTTGAGGAGTTCCCTCTCTGGTGAGAAATTTATAAATATATATTTATGTTTTTGTAACTCGATATTAATTTTCAGGAAAGATACTATAGAGATCGAGACATGGTGGCAGTTACAATTAGGAAAGACAGTTGGAAAAGAATGGATCATTAGAAACCCAATGACTAACAAGCTATTTGCAAGAGCAACAAGGTGTATATATGTGTGTGTGTGCGCTTACAAAATGATAATCAAGGTTTCTTTACAGTTCAATGTTGATGATTAACAAGTCGACTAGACGACTTTGTATGCCCTTAGAATGTCTAAATGAGATCACTCAGTTCTTTTTAGATCCTCCAAGGTACAGAAGAAGAGAAAAATTGTGTCTAAAATGAATAATTATGTCTTATGGCACAGGTTTGTGTTTGAGAAGAATTCACCCCTTGAAAACTTCAAGCTGGAAAAATACGACCACATTAAACATGGAATTAAGGTATGAAATGCTTCCTTATTCAGAGAACTTCCGCTGATCTGGAGTTTCCAGCCCATGGCTGAAGACATTGATATGAATAACCACGTCAATAATGTGTCCTACATCAGCTGGCTGCTTCAGGTATATATATATACACACATGATGATATATAGTTTCTTTGACATTTACATAAATATGTCAGGGGTTACCGATTGAGTTGCAAAAGGCATGTCAGTTGAAATCTATCTCTCTAGAGTTAAAACGAGAGTGCATGCAAGACGATGAAATTATGTCAAAGTCTTATTGCTGCCGTCCTGTCTCTTCTTCTTTGCTAGATTTTAATCATGTATTAGAACTAGCTCGAGATGGTAAAAGAGTTTGCTATGGAAGAACAACATGGGAGAGAAAATGAACTAGGATGTGGGGATTTTGCATAATGGGGATCATTTGCCTGAATTGTTCTTAGAACTGTGAGAACTTAATTAATTAAAAAACTATTTTATCATTAAAATAAACAAGACAAGCTTGGCTATCCTTCATGTTTAACACTCGGAATATTATAAATATAATTATACATATTCATATGAAAAAGATTAAGGTATTATATTGAAAATAAAATATGTAAATAAAAATTAATAAATATGATTAACTTACATATATAGGTATGTAATTAATACATATAGTACATTTAATGTATTATCAAGGAAAACATTGAATTCCTTGTGTGTGTGTGTATTGTAAATATGTATTCTTTTAGTAAGATCAATATTTTAATTTTGTTTTTAGTTTGTGTAATTACTAATTACTCTGTATTTATAAACACATAAATGTTATGTGTATATATAATAATTATATATAATAGTTTAATTCTTTATTACTTACCTTGCAAATATTATGTATAATTATTAATAACGTTGTTTGTTTTTATACATATATGTATGTTACATTATATGTATTGCCACTTTGAAGTTCCGATTAGTTATATAAAGATGTAGAAAATACTCAATTAAAGCTTACCCCATATTTTATTTAAACATTATTTAATAAATGAAAGGCTTTTAGGTAAATGCATATTCTCTGGGTTTTTCATCACACATTTTTCCTGGATAGCAACTAATCAAGTTTTAATATAATCATGATTAACATTAACATGAACTCTTCCACACACACACACACTTGTTGCACCACTACTCACACACACACTCTTGTAGTGTAACTGTCCATATGCATGCCACACACACACTTGTAGTGTAACTGTCCATATACATGCACACACACTTGTAATGTCATTGTTCACACACTTGTAATGCCATTGCTTGTAGCAATAAATAGAATAATTGTATATTGCTTATATATATTATTAGTTATTATTATTTCTTATGTGTAATGTGTGCTTGTAACATTGTGTAACTACAAGTGAGTGTGTGGGGGAAGTGGCATTATAAGTGTATGTGTGTGTGGACAATGGCGTTACAAGTGCATGTGTGGACGTATTATACAAATGTGTGTGTGCTCGAACAATTTAGGGTTTAGGGTTGTCTATATGTACGTGTGTTCACACCACACACTCCACACACATTGCCCACACACAATGTTGATGCAGGGCACTACAGGTGTGTGTGGATAGTGGCTAATGTTGAATAAATGTGCTGAGTTCTTTCGTCTATAGACATGTATATTATGTACAATACTAGTTGTAAAATTATTTACTACAATTATTTATTTTATATATTTTTATTTTTTTATAAAATGTTTATATATTTGAAAATGAGAATTTGATATTATATAACTATTTTGATAAACAAAAATGAAAAAGAATAATGATATTAAAATTTATAACATTTACAATTAGAAAAGATAATAAAATGGCATTCTTAGAAATATTTATATTAATTAATTTTACATTTTCACTTTTGACAATATATAAAAAAAATGATGATAAATAAAAGATAATGAAATAATAATGCACTTGTCATAAATCATCTCTTAATTATTCCTTAATTTTTCAAAAATTAAAGTTAGAATCTATATAATTAAAAAATTCAACTAATCATGTCAAGTTTTTAATATATTTATAATTTTATTAGATAATCAATATATTTCTTAAATGTGGAATATATATTTCCTATATATATATTGGATTGGAATATATCTTACATTACATTTTCTGAACTCAATCATGTGACATTGAATTTCCTTTTTGCCATAGTTTGTAGTCGTTTATTAATACATACTTTAAGTGTCTTCTAGAATCATTATTCAAATTTCTCACTTTTCCAAATGTGTCAGTGATTTCATATCATTCATTTAGATTTTTCTATTTTACTATTGTGCCACATTTATGTATGTTCATTTTGAATTTCTTACCTAACATGTATGTTACTTTGATAAGGGTTTTATGATTTACAATGCTTTGGATTTGTGTTTTATTGCTCCTTCTCTAGCCCTTTTATTTGTAGGAGCAACATTTTGTTGAAGATCTTGATGCCTTCAACTTCATTTCACACTTGGAAAAGTTGAAATGCATAGTAATTGCCACATTTTTTGAACTGAGGGTTCCATATGTTATTAAATGTAGAGTTCGTTAACTGTTTTAAGGTCCATCAACTATAAGCACCTATTGACATGAGTGCATAACTTCAGTTGAGTGTAAATTAAAAATAGTAGTTTTAGATTTTCCTAAATCCTTCTTTTAATGTGTGACATTTGTGAGGGTGGGTCAAACATGCTTTATGAGCGTGTCTAGTGTTTCCACAATTAATTGCTGCAAAAGGAACGTTGATTGTGCTTAATTAATCAATGTAGACATGACTACTACAAGTTGAATCAGAAGTAAAGACATGAGTTAATGTATGCTTCCCTAACTAGGTGTTTTATGGGATGGACATAAATTATCACAAGCGCACATTATTTATTCAACAAGTCCGCAATATACTTCAAGGCTTTATAACAAGTGTAAAGACTTGCTACTTTCCTGGAAACTCCCTTCTCTCTTGCCCTCAAGGTCATAGGTGGATCTAATAAAGAGTACAAAAATTTACAACGTGGCCACCATTTGAGTTCCCATCTCTGAAAGTGGCTAGGGCATTGCAAAGGCCAGATGGCTTACCTTAAAGGTGAACTCCCCTTAATTGGTGATGAATGTCGTCTTGACGTAAGTCTTTGGTTGCAATTGTGACTTGGTTATATCCATTGAAACTATCTATAAAGGAGTATATCTTGTGCCCCGCTACATCCTCCAAGATGGCCTCAGTGAATGGGATGGGGGACAAGTCCTTCTCAGTGGTTGAGTTTAGCCATCAGTAGTGTCATAGTTTTTATTATGACTCAAGAATTTATTTTGGACGTTAACTATTATTACCTACTGTACTATGTTGAAGTACCCTAGATGTGTAGGAAACATGCATGCTTAATGCACTTCGGTATTTAGTGATGGTCAGGTTGGGTGTCATTAGGTATTTATAAGAAATTCTAAGCGAAGCTAAAACTTACCTTTTTAGAAAACATCCCAGATTTTGATGTCCCAATTAAATTGATTGGTTAATGTAGATGAGTTCAACGTGTTGAGTAGGGTTGGAACACCCCTAGGGTTTGACCCTAACCCTAGGGTTTCCCTAACCCATGCCCTAAAACCCCAGGGTTTTTAGGGTTGGGAGTTAGGCTAAGTTAAACACTCATTTTGTTAACTAAATAAGGGGCTAGCAAATTCCATGCCAACCCACTTACACATTTAGGAAAAGAGGGGGGCGGGGGGTGGGGCATTATAACGTAAATAAGGTAGAATATGTAGTAGGAGAGCTCATGTGTTCATGACTGAGTTTGTTATTCTTTTATTGGTGCAAGCTTTAATTTGTGTCGTTAAGGTACAACCCTTTGTTATCGTAACTTCCATATAACAGGGGTACATCCCACCTTCAGGGTAACTCATCCTTAACATTGGCAAATCCATGTCTGGAAGGTTTTGTCGAAATGCACGTTTCAAAGAGGTAAAGGTTAAGGCTTGTCTCCAACCTCCTCCTCCACATCAAGCTAGGTGTAAAGCTCATGACCAAGCAAGGCACATCCGTGTCCTTGTCCAACTGTAGGTGTGGGATCTTGTTTAACAAGTTCACATTACCCAATTCCTGAGGGTTCATTGAGGGGTTCTAGAGTTAGCATTTAAAAGCCATGCTTGTGGCACTTGGTGCAGCTCTTGAATCTAAGGGGCTATGGCATAATAGTTCACATTATGGAAGGCAGTGTCACATGAAGATGCAACACTGGGTTAAATGTCACATGTACAATGCCTAAGGCATGCCCTTTGGGGTTGTGTTATGGGGGGGTTGAATACTTTAACAAACAGGCATGCTTGTGCTCGCACTAGGGTGCTAAGCCTTGGGCATTTGCTCAAGGGAGGTTAAGTCTTGTAACTAGGTGTGTTTTGGCACACTTGGTTAAGGGAGTGTTCTCCTTGGAATCCAAGGGCTAAACAACCTAAGCTTGTTACCAAGAGCGTGAAATCTTAGTTGATAAGTTCTCTTTATCATGTTCCTAAAGGTTCATTAAAAGGGATTTTAGGTTGACATTCAGGAGGCACTCGTAAGGTCATGTACTTAGGGTTATTCAAACCTAGCCTTAGGTAGTTTGCTTAGCAAAACACTCGTGTTTGCCTATGGTGCACTCGTGTCCTCACTAAATACTAACCGATGCGACCTAGGGCTAGTACTTAGTGAGGGCACGAGTGTGCACTATAGGTGGACACGAGTGTTTTGCTAAGCAAACTCCCTAAGGTTAGGTTTGGAAACCCTAAGTACATGACCTTGCGAATGTTCATGATAGGGCTTTTGCTTATGAGTTTAGGTTGTTCAACTTTTAGATCCTAAGGAGAACACCCCCTAGCCAGGTGTGCCAAAGCACACCTAGTTACGAGACCTAACCTTCCTTAAGCGATGCTCAAGATTTAGCACCCTAGTGCAACACAAGCATGTATGTTTACTAGAGTATCCAACCCCTTGGTGACAAACCCATGACACAACCCCAAAGGGCGTGCCTTGGGCGTTGTATCGTGTGACATCTAGCTCAATGTCACATCTCCATGTGACACTGCCTTCCACGATGTGGGCTATCATGCCATAGCCTTTTAGACTCAAGAGTTGCACCAAGTGCCACAAACATGGCCCCTAAATGCCAACTCTAGAACCCTTAGTGAACCCTCAGGAACTGGTAATGTGAACCTTGTCAAACAAGATCCACACCCACAATCGGTCAAGGACACGGATGTGCCTTGCTTGGCCATGAGTGCTACACCTAGCTTGATGTGGAGGAGGAGGTTGGAGACAAGCCACAACCTCTGCCTGTGCATCCCGACAAGACCTCCCAGGCATGAATTCGCCAACATTAAGGGTAAGCTACCCCGAAGGTGGGACGTACTTCTGTCATTTGGAAGTTAGGGCGGCACAATAAGGGTTGTGCCTTGACACACAAGCTAAAGCTTGCACCGACAGAAGAGCAACGAACTCATCATGAACCCAGGAGCTCTCCTACGTATACTCTACTTATTTATGTGATGGAGCCCCCCCCCCCCCCTCCCCCTTTTCTTACATGAGTAAGTGGGCTGGCACGAAATGCCAGCCCTTAGAGAAAATGAGTTGACCTAACCTAATCCCTAAATGCCATAAACCCCTAGGGTTAGGTTTAGGGTTAGGTTAGGTCAACCTTAAGGGTGTCCCTAACCCTTATTTTGATAAGCTATACTTTGCAAAAACCCCTAACTGGAACGTCAAAACGGGGGAGAGTTTTTAAATGGAAGTGCTAACTTCGCCTAGAGTTTCTTGCAAATACCTAACGACACCTGGCCGGACCATCACTAGATACCCAAGTGCACTATGCGGGCATGTTTTCTTTACATCTAGGGTTCGTCACATAATCCAATAAGTAACAACAGTCAACGTTCAAAGTAAAAGAGGTCATAGTAGAAACTATGACACATTGTCCAACCTGATCCACTTGTGGATCTCCAGCCGCAATCTCTTTCAGTACCACATCTTCTTAGTTAGGTCAACATAGGAATCCCTTAATCGAACGATGTACCCAAGTATGCGGACCGTATATTCGTGGACTGACTCTCCTACTTTTTTCTTCAAATTAGTTAGTTTGTGAATTATCTCTTTCTCGCTTTTCTCCTCCAGGATGGTGTCTAGAAGCATCCTTTGTGCAAGATCCTAACGAGCTCCTTTGTTGGCCTCGTGAAATTGCATCCACTAGGCGTGTGCCTTCTTGTCCAGAGTGCATACAAATGCACTTAGTTTTTTGTGGTTGTTGTTCACACTTCTCAGCTCACACACCTGTTCAAACTTGTGTACATGATGGTCTATGTCTTCACCTTTTGCTCCATGGAACGCGAGTAATGGTACTGTCATTGTGCTCTCCTACATCAATTGAGCGTGCAAGCTAATAAGCTCTCCCCATGGCATCCTGTTGGGCCTAGGAAGTGCACCCTCCACTTCAGACGTGCTGTAGTTTCCATCCCTATATCCTATGGGTACCTTCTTACTCCTCACACCCTTGCCCTTCGATTGAGGGTTGGTGACGAGGATGGGCTCCTCCTGGCTGTCCCTCAAGGGCCCCATTCATGGGACCAGCCTGATGGTTGATGGGGCGGCATATCTTGACTGGATGGTATCCCCTCATCTAGTGGGTGGCTTGGCTAGATCGTGCAACATTGCGGAATCCCTTGCGGTGTCGAGACAGTTGTGGTTGCCGAGGCGGATTCTCCTTGCCCCAAGACAGTATCCCCTTGTCTTGTGGTTGTCGTGGCTCTACTGTACGCCCTAACAGATCCCCTCATGTGGTCGATACAGTCTCATTTGCTTGAGTGGATTTCCCTTACCTAGAATGGAATCCCCTCGTCCCTAGCCTAAAGAGACCACTATGTGGTTCGCTTATTGGCACCTCCTAGTCTGTTAGCTCATCAATGTCCAATCTCCTTCGCACATGTGGTCTTCCCAAGTGTAACCCGGCCTTTCGGAGCCTCAAGCCATTTACTGGGTGCTTACCCTTGCCTACTGCATCATCTAACCGGCTGAACTTCTATTGTGGAGGTTTCTTCATCAGTGGTCAATGTCCCTCTATGGGGGTGCTCGTTGACTATGAGTTTTGCTCTCTGGTGTGGGAGCTTTTTGTAGCTATCACTTTCTCTACATTGAGAGGGTGGAGGGCTTTCCACGTCCTTCCATCCATCCCACTATGTGTTGTAGGTTATTGCCAGGCGATGTCACCCATCTCGGTGTTGTTCATCTCCGCACGTTCCTACACCTAGGATTTCATCAAGACACGTTGGGGTTCTTCATACCTTTCTTCTTGTTTGTGGCTTGCAACTAACTTCAATGGTGTTGTGCTAGACTTCCCGCTCCATGGAGGTTTGGCCATGTGGTGTTTGCATCGTGCCTTGGATAGGTGAGGCCAAGGCTAATTGTGGCGTTCAGGGTACCACCCTGCCCTCCATAAGCCTCTCCCAACCAGCCCGGTGCATCCTCCTGGCCAGTTGGTACTCGCTAATCTCTAGTTATTCAAACGAGTTCGCCCTAGCTCTTTGATCTCTCCTTCAGGCTACAACTCTGCTTGCTACAGTGAACTACATCTATGTGTAGTTAAAATCCCTCTGTGGTCGTCACAAATAGTTGTCAGGGACTTTGCATGCCAAATGTGGGGTGACTACATAGCCTTGGTGGTTGCCAGGGCGCTGTTGCCAATGCCCAATCTCAAGGGTCTGCATTGGCTGGCCGGGTTTACCTCGGGAGGTGCTGTAATATGT
The DNA here is from genome assembly GCA_003024785.1 of Selaginella tamariscina. Lineage (NCBI taxonomy): Eukaryota > Viridiplantae > Streptophyta > Lycopodiopsida > Selaginellales > Selaginellaceae > Selaginella > Selaginella tamariscina. Next base: position 89,949 of record PUQB01000718.1, read on the forward strand.
GGTGATGTCCTTTACCTGGACACTGCGAGGGCTTGTGGGCGGATGAGGAGGATTCCCATAGGGTAGAGCTGCTGCCTCCCCGTGAGTATACAACTTGGGGGGAGAAGAGAAGAAGAGGATCTGGCGAGAGACACAAGAAACATGGATAAGATCTAGATATCTATATTGCCTGATGAGATACAAGAGGGCCCTTTTCCCAAGAGACGGTGGAGCCAAAGACAAAGAAGAAAATGGACTAAAAGGACCCCAACCCACTGCATACCTTCCTATTTATATAGTGGGTCGCCTTGTGCTAGACTTTAGGTCTAGGTGCTCCCCTACTAGTCTCTATAGTTGGTCCAGATGATTAGATCTAGCCTACTGTTGACGCCTCTTGATAGCTGTCGCTGTCAATTAATACATGTTGTACTCTTCCAGCTCGACCACTCGTCCCTCGCTCAACTACACCAGCTAGAGATATGACACTGTTTACCCATTGTCAACCAGTCATCCAACCATATGTTCCACTCTCCTCCATAGGTCGTCATGGGGCGGTTTCACCTCTCTAAATGCTACTCATTCCTGTGTGTTCCTACACATGGAATTTCATTAGGACATGCTGGGTTTCTTCAACCTCTCTTCATCATCTGTGTTTTAAGACCGACTTTGAGACCATTGTCTCTCGCTTGCATGGCCCTTTGGGGCACCTACCTCTTCTCCCCACAAGGTTATGTGGTTATGTGGGCCAAGGGTATCCACGTTGTGGTCCCTAGCTAGGCTGGAGTTGACTATGGCATTTGAGGTACTTCTTTGTCCTCTATTGGCCTCTCCCGACCTGCTTGTCGAATTCTCCTAGCCAATTGATACTCATTAATATTCAATTGTTTGAAAGAGTCAACCCTTGTTCTCCAACCTCTCCTCCAAGTGGCAACTCGACTTGCTATAGTAAACTCCATCCATGTGTAATAGTTATCCCTATGTGGCCGCCATAAAAATGGTCATTGGGGACTCCACATGTGTTAGAGTAGTACTTAGGCATCATAGAATTTCTAAGTTTACACGTGTTTCATTAGGAAAGTATAACGGGGAAAATACCAAAAACAATATATATGGTGAAAAATACGAGAGTTAGAGAAGAACATAGAACATACATGATTCAAGTATTAGTGGAATACGGCAGTTCCAGAGAAAGAACTAGAATATGGCAGTTCCAGAGAAAATCGGAATACGACAGTTCCAAAGAGAGAACCAGAATACGGCAGTTCCAGAGAGAACCGGAATACGGCAGTTCCAGAGAGAGAACCGGAATACGACAGTTCCAGAGAGAACCGGAATACGGCAGTTCCAGAGAGAGAACTGGAATACGACAGTTCCAGAGAGAACCGGAATACGGCAGTTCCAGATTTCAGCATATTACGTCTAAGGGAGCAATTATCATAACGACATTAAAGAAGTTATGCAACCAACTAGATAAGATTCAAAGGAAGTTCCGATAACTGAATATACTGGACTAGAAGTGTGGGTATAAATAGATGAAGTTAGGGGTAGGAAAGCATCCCGGGGTATACTGAATATTGTACTATGTTTTGACAATATATACTCTCCTCTTACTCTCACTCTTCAGTATCTTACTTGAATTCTACTTCTCATTTCTACTGCGTTCGGGATCCACAGTACTACTTGCTATATCTATTCTCTTTCTACTATCTTTGGTATCTTACTTGATTCTTTGATTTCTACTGCGTCAAGATCTACAGTACTACATGCTATATCTTTACTCTTCTTACTTTCTCTATGGTATCTTACTTAATTCTTTGATTTCTACTTCTCATTTCTACTGCATCGAGATTGCAGTACTACTTGCTATATCTTTTTCCTTCTCACTCCCATTTGAACCATCTGAGGATTTGTTTCTAGACTTGTGTCGGTCTTTCATATTTCTGCTATACCCTTTGTTTGTGAGTCTGTCACCCTTATTACAGGTTTGTTTGTGAGTCTGTCACCCTTATTACGAGTTTGTCTGTGAGTCTGTCACCCTTATTACGGGTTTGTCTGTGAGTCTGTCACCCTTATTACGAGTTTGTCTGTGAGTCTGTCACCCTTATTACGGGTTTGTCTGTGAGTCTGTCACCATTATTACGGGTTTGTTTGTGAATCTGTTACCCTTATTACGGGTCTGTTATATGCTATACACTTATTACGGGTATGTGTTAGTGCTATACCCATATTACATGTTATCTTAGTCTTTTCCTTTTATTTCTACTGTGATGGGATCCATAGTACTACTGCCTGCTATATACCTTGCCATCCTTACCCTTTTCCCAACCTTCTAAAGTCTGATCTATACTCTATATCTGTTCTTTTATATTCCAATAGACTCTTAATACGGGTTTGTCGGTGGCATCCACTGCTATGTTTTAGACTGTAGCATTTTCTTGCTCAACAACATGCCAAATGTGGGGTGAATCCAAGTGGTTCTGGTGGTCACCGAAGCACTATTGCCAGCATCCAATCTTGGGGCCCAAGCCAAAGGTCCAGTCGTCACCTTGGGTTGTATGAGAATGTATGGTGGTGGTCTCTACCTGGACACCATGAGGGTCTATGTATAGGTGGTATGGAGTTCTGCCGCAGAGTGCATGCCCATTCTAAAGGAAGAGAGAGAAAGATGGAGGTTAGTTGTAACAAGTAGGAAGAAGGATATATATATATATATATTGCAACTTGGAATTACAATGGGACCTTCGATACCCAAGGCCTTTATCTAATCACTTAGGTAAGACACAATAAGAAGATGAATTAAAAGGACCTCGCCCCACTACTTGCTTTCCTGCTTATATAGTGGGTTGGGTGGTACTTGTTTGTAGCCTAGATGGCACCCTCCCGTTGGATGTCCTTCATAGGACTAGGTACTGGTCAATTGTCTTAACACACTACCCCCACGTGTATCATCCTCTGCACCTTGATGGTTAGTCCGGACTATCTAATCTCGCCTACTATCAGCGTTGCCTAACACCTCTCACAATCTATCAACACCACCTGATAGCCATCAACATCCACCCGTGTTGTTATTCCATAGTTGCCCTTTGTTAGTTGACTGCCTCAAGTCTCAGTCTCTGTCCAAGGCCATCGCTTGTGTGCGCCATTTGTTTGCTTTGGTGGTGGTTGCACAACCACCAACCAATAAAGAGATATGCCATTTTATAAAGAACTTTTTTAATAGCTAAGTTGGTGATAACTGAACTTAATTAACTGAACCTAATTGGTAGTTAATTTATATATTTGAGTTGATTTAATTTCAATCAATAATTTTATTTAATAATTTGAGTCATTTATGTTATTTGGTGGTGCTGCTTAACCAACAATTAAATTTGAAGGGATGGTTGGATTGTGAAAGTGTTTCTTGAAAGTTTATGTTGAAAATTGGGATTAAAAAAAAAACAAAAGCTACATTTTCTTACTTATATGGCTTGCCACTCATAACAATAAAGAAATGATAGTTGTGGTAGATATAATGTGGCAAGCATATTTTATATTCAAGAAAGGGGAGCCTATGCAGCTTTTTGAAGATCTTTATTAACACAAAATGGATCACGTAAGATCCATACTTATCATGAGTATGGATTTTACATGAATAAAATCTTTAGCTTGAAATTCATGTAAGGTATTATGAAATAAAACTTTAAATAATGTAAATTTGATAGTGGATGATTTCTACTGATTGGGGAAAAAAGCTATATGATCATATATCTTGGCACAAAGGACAAGGCATAAATATAAAATTCACTAGTTTACTCGAGATGGTAAAGCAAAAACTAAATATATTGATATGAAAAATTTATTTGATATGTATTGTGGGATTGAATAGGAGAAAGCTAGTGGGGATGTACAAATGAAAATAGAGTGATGGTAGGCTACAAAAGTGGGCTTACTACCAATTTAAAATGAGAGATCCCACACTTTCTTCGTGTTTATTGTGTAACATAGGGAGAACTATGTTATTAATCAAGATGTTAATAAGTTTTTAGAACTTGTATATCTGGATAAATTGTTTAAGACAATTTATGCTTCAAGCAAGAGAATGGATAATTTATAGTTGTCGGAAGGTGTTCCAAATATGACTGAATTAACTATGCTTCAAAACCATGTTGTAAGGTGGTTGTCCATGGCTATGTGATGGAAAGGATTATAAAAGTCATGCCTACTTTATTAAAGGATTTTTCTAGAGATATCTACACATTTATAAATAATTAACTTTGTATGGTGTATAATTTTGCATCCACATGTTGGTAAATGCATGTTCTATGTTGAATAACTTAAATATTTAATTTTGAATTGACTTTGTAGATATTGCAAGTATTTTTAAATATTTGACTTTGCAAATAAATATTATAAAAAATTTATGTGAATTTTAATAATTGTCATGACATTTTCCTCTCCCCTCAAACTAATAAAACAAAGAATTAATTAGTGTTTATAATAGAGTCCTTAATTATTACCACTAAGGTATTCTTGAGTAGGTATTTCTTAATTTTACTTAGGTAGTCGAGTCATCTTAAAACTATAATAGTCAAACTCATAATTTTAGAACTATGACAATAATTATAAGTAAAATATCTAAAAGCATTTATAGAACAAACCGTGCATGGACAAGTTATATTTTTTAACGTGGTTGGTGCATAAAGCTGGCTAAAGATCAGTTACAAACCTTATATTCAAAACAAATAATAACACACATTTCATATGGCACAAGACAATCAAAACACATTCATGACACAGTAAACAAAAATTTTCATACAGTACAAGACAGTAAACACACATTTGATTACGTACATATGTGGTATGAGACACAATCATAACACACGGTTTCCATATAGACTTTAATATTTATTATTATAACATTTGAATCACATCTAAAATTAAAATAATTACATAAAAGCTCAATACATACACGTGTAGTTTACATGTACGTACATCTGTACACGTTGCTGTTTGTGGATAACTACATTATATAATTCTGCTCTTCATACGAAAGCTGACCTACATCTCATTCGTACACAGACCATATATATGTACAGTACGTACACATGCATATTGCTGTACATCTCATATACGCATATCTGTTGCAACGTACACATACCGGTAACTTGAATTGACACACTTATTAATATTAATAAAACTGTTCAAACATAAGGAATAGCTCAGAGCTTAGACTGGAAAAGATAAGAATGAATGAGCTCCACGTACTCTGTCAATTCATTCGTATCATGCTCTTCTGTCTCCTCTTGTACGTCCTGTTTAAGTGTAGGCTGCATTTTTATGCCCCCATGCATTTCCGTGGGCTCCATATAGATTCTCTCAGTACAGCTATAGACACATGTACAGAACTATATATTATATATATATATATATATATATATTCGTGAACATATGGTACCTTTCATATAAGATGAACTCGGTGACTAGCTTGTTCTTCATGAACCTTTCCATAACTGGCTCTGACATGCAGATTGCAATCTTTCGATTCCGTCCTCCCTCCGCTGAAGGCAGTATGTGGACGCACCCATCACCGAACCAAGGCTCCGTGACAAGCGTGTAATGGACCTGCTTTCCCCATCCAAAGTCCGTCTTGAAGATGGGGAACGTGTGCATGGTCGTACAGTTAATGTCCTTACCACCGTAGTAATCTATGTTGAACGCACACTGCAGGCCCTTCCTGCGTTGAATCTCCATCCAATCTATTGCAGACTGAATATACTCTCCCTTGATCTTTGAAATGTCCTCCTTTATCAGCCTTGCAACGAAAGATATGTGGTGAGATTTTATATCACCAGCTCGAGCAGGTAACACAGCCACATGTATCGCGTTCCCAAAGTAGTTCATTGGGACAGGCGGGTTCTTGAACCTCTTGTTACCCCTGCAAGAAACTGGGTACAAGTACTTAGTTACATTAGTGTCAGGTATCTGGCGTGCCTCCGTCATTGCCTTCCAGATGAGTGCGCAGATGGCCACAAAACTGCTCGTCTCGCCGAATCGGAATGGGCCAGTTTCAATCTCCTTCATGAGTTTATCCACATTTGCAGTGAGGGTGAGTATCTTCTTCCTGTAAGTGGATGCTTCCTCCCAATCTTGTAATCGAAGGACTTCTCGGAGACATAGTCCCGAACGGGAACGGTTACTCTTGGTGGTTCTCTAGGCTTAAACATGCCTGCATTGAACAGTGGTGCTACTGTGATTGGGAAGCCACGGTACACCCTCGACCATGCATGGATAAACTCTGCCACTGAGTAACCATCAGCTACCGTCTCTGCCAAAGAGCATCCCAGGGCAATACCTCCACAGGCAAAGCGTGTCACCTACAGATATCACAAAATCATGCATGCAGTTTTTATACTTAGACCGTACGTGTATATTACTTGTATTTGAAGGATTGGGGAGTTATCATGGTATTTCTCCTTTGTGTTCAGTTCCTCCTCTATGGAACACTCTTCTATGCTCTTCCAGTCAGTAAATCTGGCTTCCGTGTGGGCCACGCGGATGGGGATGCCAGCGTCGTTACAGTTGACTTGCAGCTGATCGTTGCTTCCGATCTGCACTCTCCCTGCAAAGACGTAATAATGGTTGAGCGTGAGTGCGAGAGACTGCCTAAGTTTGGACAATATAACGCCAAAATATGCAATGGTGGGATCCTGTGGCGGCATATAATAGTGTATAAAGCTAGAATAATAAGAAGAACTGGCTAGCAGATCGATGTTTGAGAGGGATTTCCAACAGGGCTGTGGAGTTGGAGATGAAGGGGAGACATTGTATATGCAGTCCAGAAATATGGAAGACATTTAGAGCAAGTGGATGTCTCATACCAATGTACGATATCTTTATATGATACGCTCTCGCTAATACTGCTTGCTAAGTGAGATCCAAGTTTATTTGAGCATGGATATCGTGGGCGTGCTTTTGCGTAAGGATAACATTTTGTATAATGAAACGCTTCGACTTCCACCAGACCAGAGCCAAGAATGTATAAATGCTTATCACCAAAAGCTGCAACTCATTTAAATTCCATACTGGGACTCTACTAACATACCATAAAAATATTCTCATTATATAAATTATGTATGTAAAAAATAATATTAAAAAATCTTTAATGTTTTTCTTCGAACAGTGTAGCGGTGACAGAGATAACAAACACATGTCACATCTAAATACGTGTCATATTTACCAATTAAAAATTTAAAATGCGACGTGGCTTCGACGTGACTTAACCATTTCAACAACATAAATAGCCTACATTATAAATGTACAAACGTATCCAACCAGAGACGGATACAATCTGTTCAATCCTTTACATATATGTACATTATTATAAACATGTGCTATAGAATTGGAACGATTAGATAAATAAAATAAAATATACTACACTGCAGCACTAGATTTTAAACATCCAACCCTTACATTGAAAAAAAATTAAAAATTAGAATTTAAATATGTTTTATAATTTTATATAATATAAAAATGTGTATAAATATTTTATTTTAAATTAAATTTTTATTATTTATTATTTATAATATTTTAATGTTATATAATAATTATTTTTTGAATATAATTATTATATTCACTTCAAAATAGTAATTTCATTAGTACATAAGTTTAATATATTACACATAAATAAAATATACATATGTTCCTACTAAGATTTAAAAGAAGAGCATTTATTAATGTTTTTCATAAATAGATATTATACTTATGATATAAAATGTATTGTTGATAAAATCAAAAGTATAATATCGAAATATTTTAAATCAAATTTTAAACTTATGTACATTGAAAATCAATATGTATGTTTAATGTTAACTGAGTGTATTGGTTTATTACGGGTTGAAGAAGTTCAGTGTTTTAGATATGTCATAAGCCTGTAAATATATTAATATTTTAATTTTTTGAATTATATTAATCTACAGTTTAAAGTTATTTCTCACATGGCAGTATTCTCACCAGATTAAGGATAATAATTAAATTATTAAGTTATTATTAAATAGTTAAATTTATGTATAACTTAAAGATAAACTCACTGTGTTAAAGATAATAATTAAATTAAAAAGTTAAAATAATAATAAATTTATATTTATATTGTGTGTACCTATGTATGTTGCGAACACCCCGTCCAACCGTTAATATCTTATCCAATCCAAGATTATCCTAAACTCACCATATAACCGACCCCATCCCATGTTGGTGCAGAGTACATTTAAGTGTAGAGTGTATATAATATATTTGTCTTTGTAATGTATATGAAATTCCAAGGAATATTAAATATGAAATAAACAAACGTTTGATTCAAATATACATAACAGATTTGAATCTGTTTTCATATTATCTCATTTTAATATGAGTAAAATATTTATATGGAAATAAAATGGTCTTTTATAAACCTGCCTGTGTTTAAGTGAAAGTCGTAACTTAGTTTTTTATTTATTATTTTGATTTTTTGTTCTATAACTGTTATTTATATACTATTTCATATTCAAATACTTCTATGTATTAATAAAAATCAATACTAAGTTTTTATTCATTATTTGATATTACATAACGAGTAGAAGTAAAGTTATCCTTGAAATACAAGAATATACAATATATGTTTTAATTTTTTTTTTAATTTATTAATATGTATATTAATAACTTATAAAGGTACATGTGTAACAAATTTATCTGGCAGACTTATTATATTACATTTATAATTCTAAGAAAATTCTTTGATATAAAAACAGCCATACAATGAACACTTCAAGCAACTGCAACCTGTAACTCATCGTACATAGCCACTTTAACATGTTCTTCCCAATCAGAAGGCAGGAGATGACCAAGTTGCTTGTGGAGATCTGTCGCTCCACTGCCCTGTTGCATGTGCTGGATCGAGTCATGGATCTCACCAACGACGTTGTGCCGAGGATGCTGCTGACCAAGAACACTTTCTGAGGTCGGAGACATAGGAAGGATCAAAGATCTCATCCTAGACATCTTTGTTATAGCCACTGATATGGGAATTGGGGACTTTGTACCATATCTCAAGTGGATGGACAAAAATCCGTAACGTTCTTAATTCTGGAGGTACTTCATTGACAACATGCTGTCCAAGGGCAGGACATACTTGGAGCGGGAAACGGAAAGCATCCCTGTGATGGTGGAATGGGGCTTAGCACAACTGCTCAAGAACGGCAAGGTGCAAGCAGAAAGAACAGAATCATGGAGGAATCATACATCCCAACGCTAAAGTTCTTCGATACAGTCGTCAAGAAGATATTCCGCCATGCATCCGTCGGTGCCAATGTTCAACCATGAGACAACAGAGGCATGTAGAGTCGACAACTTTATGATACCCAAGGGCACCAGAGTTATGATGAATGCATATGCCATTGGGAGGGATCCCAGTGCTTGAGAGTCTTGGACACATTCAATCTCAATAGGCTCCAGGACTCTCAACTAGATGTCCAAGGGCAGCACTTTGAGTTGCTTCTTGTCTTGCGCTCCTGCTTATGGTTTAGTTCACTCTTGGAAGCTTGGTACATACTTTCGACTGGGATGAGAGTAATCCAAGGGAGCTTAACATGACGGCCAAGTTCGGTGCCACTGTGGTAGTTAGCTGAAACTGCATCCTTATGTAGTTTTCTTTCTCCTTGCAAGTCCCTTGTTTTGCTACATTGTTTTAATGCAACAACAACTTCCTTCATTTTCCATTGTTACCTTTTTTTTTGTACTTTCTAAGAAAAGTCTTCTTCCACATTCAAGCTTTCCTTTCATTCCGCTCAAATTTGAAATTTAAAATTTGAAACTCGAATATGGAAAGTATATATCACTGCCTGTACATGTATATTGTTTCTTGTTGACATTCTTAGATTTCTTTGTACATGTTGTAGAGCAAACTACATGGTTACATGCATTCAGAAGAGTCGAGAAACTAACGTCGGGTCCTTGCAAAGCCATCGGGAAGCACCTCCATGGCACGCTTCCCATGCCCGGATCCCGTATACGATGTGATCATTGAGTTCCAAGCTACCGCATCTAACACAGGCATTTGCTCAAAGAGTTTCCTCGCTCTCTTTATATGTCCAATCATTGCAGACCATGAGAGAAGGTCCCTCTCTGGCATCATACAAAAGATCTCCCTCACTTAGGCAATCTGCATGACGTGCACAAATCCAGTAATCTATGATGTCCATGTGATGGAGTCCTTCGCAGGTATCTGATTGAGTAGAAAGGCTGCCTCCTGCATTTGTCCTGGTGGGCATATCCAGATATCATCGTGTTGTACGAAACTAGATCATGTTCCTGCATCTCTCTCTCGAAAAGCTCTATTGCTTCCTGCAGATACCCACTCATGATGGAAGTCCATGCCACCAAGTTTTGCTCCCCATTGTATCGAACAGTTTCCTCGCTTCTTGTAAATCACCTTCTTGGGCAAATGATTCCACCATTGTGCTCCATGATATCACGTTAAACTCTGGCATTGCATCGAAGGACCTCGCTTCAGCAAATGCTCTTTATGGTAAATGCTATAAAGTACAAGAGATAATAGACCTTCTCAAGAACAGATCCCACGCATCAGCATCATACACATCTAGAAGAATTCTCCAGGACACGCACGGGCATGCTGTCGAAAAGTTCCTGAGCTTTTTGTAAATGCCCCTCTCGGGCATATGCTGCAAGCAGGGTGTTTAAGACATTTCAGTATACTCAGGCATCTGGCCATAATAGACGCATTTTTCTTGTTCGATTTCACCATTTTGTGCGAGTATCCCCAGCATAGAAGTGCATGCAACGGAGTTCTTCTCTGGCATCGTTTCGAAAGTCTTCTTAGCATTGTACACTTGCCCATTCTCGGCATATCCCACAAATAAGATGGTCCAGGAGAAATAATTGGGTTGATCTATAGCATCAAACACGAGCTTTGCTTCCTACCGCATTTTCTGTATATTTCTATGAAGAGGTTGGATAGATATTGGTTGTTTGGCAACTACTGTGAAGAATTTGCGCATGGATGTGCCAAGTAAGCTTTTACATAGATTCCGTGGGGAGGTGATTGAATGTTCAATTGGCTGTATGTGGGCCAGTATGAAGTTTCACCTTCACACATATAATGACATGCTTATATACACATACCATAGCTTCAACACATGAACATAACACGAAACAAACATGACATTCAATTTTTTGGACACAAACACAAAACACGGAAATGAACATGATAAACATGGATAAACACAAATATTCTCTAGAGTATTTTATTCATCACTTATCTCATTTAGAAGCTACTTATTAGCATCATAATCATCTTCATATTCTTTGATAGTCTCAATATCAATGTTGCTTATGAAGAATACTTCCCACTTGGCTCAAGCTCACTGCCAAGCTCTTTTTTGAAGCAACGTGCTCAAAGATGCTGAAACATGTGGGGAAGAACTTGCTTAACTAGGCATTTGAATTGCAACTTTTACAAATCTAGACCAAAGTAACTGTTGTCCTCCCACCATTGCATATAACCTTTTGTTGTATGATCCATCTGGGAGTCTCTAGTGCCAAAACTTCCCTCAAAGTTCATGTATTGGCAAACTGATTTTTTTAATAATTTACATATACTGATAATCAAGGAATTGCATCTCCAAATATGTATTCCAATCCTTAGAAACTTCCTTGGATTTTTTATTCTTAGCCCTGAAACTTGAATTAAGCACATATGCCACAAAGTGAAAGGTGTTATGATAATCCCACCATCTTATTTAAAATTAATTAGTTTAACTCGTCATACTTAAGATATCTTCCTTTAATTGATAGATGTTCTCACTCATTTGATTTATCTCCTCATAGACCTTCCCAACCACATGCACGTCTTTGTGAACCATTTGTAGCAAATACATTACCCTCCTTAAAACAATAAGCATGTATTTAACCTCATCCCAATATTTATCGTTGAATACTATTGGCATATGTCCTTAATTTTGGCTTTGCATTGTAAGCATTCCTCACAAACATATGTTGTATCTTCGACGAGTGTTGAAGTTCAATGAAACACGATTTGACAACAACTTTCTTATGATGGAGAGATTGGTGGAACTGAAGAGAAGAATGTTAAAATCGCCACCAAATGTGGATGGTTTCGGAGGAAACCAACAAGAACCTTCCCTCATCTAGAAGCCTACCCATCCATGGTAGTTTTGTGAAATCCTTAAGAATGTTGTTTAAACAATGAGCGAAATAAAATCCCACACAATCTTTGGCCTCCTCGCCTCTAAAATCTTAATAGCAACCCTGTTTGAAGCCTTGTTATCCGTGACAACAAGAAGAACATTTTCCTCTTCAACAATCTCGATACCTCGTTCCCATGTTGCAAAGACATTATCAGTAATCTTCCCATTAAAAGATGTATCAATGGCCTCAAGGATAGTCGATTGTCTTTAGCTGTATACAACAAGCCCCATGATATGACGATTCCTTGTGTCATTTCATGCATCAGCGACAAGAGTAACCCCATAATTCTTCTAGTGTGCCTTCACCTTGGCAAGTTAAACATTGAGACTGGTTTTCTCTGCTTGCAACAATTGCTCTTGCAATGCCATCTCTATTGGAGGGTCATAAGAATCCCATGCCTCACAATCCATTGTACCATTTCCTTGAAATGATAAAAATGAACTTTCACAAAAGATATGTGCTTGTTCTAGAAAAATTGTTCTATGTCCATATCTACTACTTCCTTCTTTTTCGGATCAAGGGAGTCCCTAATTCCCTGATGTCATTGTGAAAAAACCTAAAAATCCCTTATATAGAATTGCTACTTAGTGTAGAACTTTAGGAAGCAACAAAATTCTCACCTTCGTTATCATTTCTTGCTCTGATGTTTTCCAAAAACTTGGTCATCAATGGTTTTGACCATCTCCCTGAATTGGTATCTTTTCTTTGCTGAAATGACATCATAACTTAAAATGCCATCTTCCCCTATGAGATGCTCCCTAACATGTTATACACCTAAAACTTTTTCTCTCAATGAACACCACTTACCAGACTAGCATCAATGCCCACTATGATAGTTCGTTTGATCATCGAGAATCACCTCTTCCCACCAATAAGATAATGGATGTTTAGATTTACAAAAGTGTAAGTTTAGATTTACAAAAGTGTGGAGATGTCCCAGGAACAGAATGATTTATTTCAAACAGGCATCTGTAACAGATTAAGAAGACGTACGAGAAAATCTCATGCAAGGGTGCTATCTCTTAGAACATGGTGATACATGATTTCATTGTGAATTTGCATCTACACAGAGCTAATCCAAATCCAAATATTTGATAGTGCAGCAGAGACTAAGATGTATTCGTAGAACTCCCTCGTTTCAGCATATACATTGAAGGACATTTGACGGAATGTCGGAGACAGATGCTGCCTCCTAGATGGCAAGCAATCCTATCTTCCACATGTCCTAGAGACAGTGAGAATGTCTACTGTGAAGGAACATTCTCTCATGGACATATTGGCCAGCTGTAGCGAGCAGGATTATAATTTAACATTAGATACATGCATGTGTATGTATGGATATCATACATGGTATGAAGTAGCAAATATATATGCACACATGTATATAAATATATTTTATAATATATTGAAACTGGCATTAATTAATAACTAATTATCTTGAAATTGCATATCTTTGTTCTTTTATTATTGAATATTGAATATTATAGTTATTGTTTAAATCTTATAATATGTTAAAACTTCAGTTTCAACACTCAACTGAATTTACCAGCTATAGCCTTGAGAATATATCTTAATTAAATCATTTAGAATTAATTTTAAAAGTTTTTAATGATAAAAACATTTAAATATCCTATGTTGATCCTAAGATTTATAGAATATACATGATTATGTGTTATATTTAAGTGTTTCAGCCAGATAGAGATTAATACGTGTCATATTAACTAATTGAGAATTAATATGCGACAAAACATTTTTCCAGTGGCCAGTTACGCATGACATGTCATAAGGATACTGTATTCATTGAACATTTTCATCTTTCGGTGTATTAATTCGTAGTCCCTGTTTAAAATAACATTCGAGAGGTCATCATACTCAAAAATCAATTATTTTCGTGTCATACTTACAACCATAGAACATGAACAAGAGGTCCTCGTGAAGTCGAAGGCAATCTTAAAGTATATATCAGCTCGAAGTACATATTAAGATCCAGGCAGGTTTGCAGCACGTCCATATGTGTATCCCAGTTCTTGCATCTTCTTATATCTCCTACCATTTTGCGTATCCTGGGTTAAAATCTGGTATTCACTTCACAGAGCAGCAATTTAATAGTAGAACCACCTCCCATTAACAATGCAGACGTTATGATAAAGCCAAGTATTACTAAAACTTACAGAGGGAAGTTTTAATTCGTAGTTATGAAGTCGGTGTTAGATCGCAAAACATCAATCTTAACGATAGCTCGTTCATATAAACTTAATTAAAGAATGTACTTCATTATTAGAATGTGTAATAATCTTATAGGTATGAAATTTTTAAACACCCATATCAACCCATGTTTAAGCATGCCTGCACTGAGTCCAAAACCACCGTTAGGTCCTTCAGTAGACCAGGTTGCATCTGTATGGTTGACAGCCACTTCCTGCAATATAGACAGCCCACTCCCACCGACAGTTAACATAGTTAAGTTAAGTTAGTTATTATAACTTAACTAGATTGATCACACTCCACCAAAGCTTAGTTAAGTTATATTTTAACTTAACTAAATTAGTGTGATTATGATGAAGTTAAGTTAAGTTAAATAAGTTATTTTAACAAAATCACACTCTCACCATTAGTTACATAAATAAAGATTAAAATTAATTAATTTTTAATAAATTAATTTATTATGCTGTATTTGAACCACAGACCTTCAATATAAAAACGTAGATTTTTACAAAGCAAACTAAAAATTTACCATATGGAAAGTGTATTTACAAAGCAGGTGTTTTTTTTTTTTTTTTTACTCCACGCCCCCTCCCTAGTGGAACGGCAGCCACTCCTTCAGAGCCTCCCTCTTTGCCAGCCCCTCCGCTTCCTCCGCTTCTCTTCTCCGGCCGCTTCCGGTCCAGTCCTCGTCGCCCTCTTCCTCGCTGTCCTCGCCCCTTGCGTGCCTCCCGCCCGCTCCTCCTCCAGCTCCTCACCTCTTCCTCCGTGTCTGCCTCGTTCAGGTCTATCAATAAATTTTGAGTATGCAACACGTCACAATGCTGTCTGTTGCATTCCGGACCTCCAGATTCATCGTCGTGCAGGATTCTAAACTTCATTTTCAGCACACCGAATGCCTGCTCCACAACCACACGCGCCTTGGAGACTTCGTAGTTGAACATCGACTCTGCAGGTGTCCAGTGCCTTGGGTTTCCCATGTACGGTGCCGTCACCCACGGCCTACACCGATATGCCTTGTCTGCCACTAGGTAAGGTGATATCTCCCTCCCATCCCCCAGCACCATGCGCGGTTGTTGCAGCACGCTGCCCCGACGACAGCGCTCTTGAAAACCACATAGCCTCCATATTCTACCGTCGTGCACAGAGCCAGGATATCCTGCATGCAAATCCAAAAACCTTCTCCTGCTGTCTACTATAGCCTGTGCAACAATCGTATACCTGCTCTTTCGATTATAATATCATTCCCATGCTCCACTGGCCGACGAATGTTGAAGTGTGTGCAATCCAATGCCCCAGCAACATTTGGTAATTTGGAAAGTTGTTCAAATCCAGCAATACTCTCCATAACCTCTTCCAAATGACTTGGCCATTTCAACTTGTATCTGAATACTCGGGTGATTGCCTCGCAGGTCCGTTTAAAACATTGAACTGCTGTTGATTGACCAATAGCAAACCGTTCTGATAAATCCAAAAAGCTCGGATTATTTAACAACTTATATAATGTGCAAGCAACTTGAACAACAACCGGCACAGCAAATCTGTAGTTTGTGTCTTGATGTTTCAATCCGCAACAAGCATCCGACATAACCAAAGAAACCTCTCCTTAGACATTCTAAAAATGTCTCTCCAACGCTCCTCATCGTAATAAGCCATTAAGAAATTATCAAACCATGCAATACTACGTGGCTTCACCCACCAAGGCCCGACATCCCTATATCTACAAGCTACAAAGAATCTATTCTCTTCAAGAAACCACATATCTAAAGGATCAAATAATATTCTATCTTCACATCTTGCTCTCTTAACAGGTCTACTACGACTTTTAAATAACTCTTTAAATAAAACAAAAATAAAAAAACATAAACTGAAACGATGCTTCAAATAACTCATCAACATCACCTACATCTAATTGATAATCCATAATTAATTAACTTCTTATACTAATGATGTCCCTCGTTCTCGCTCTCACTTTTAGCTAATCGAGCTGATATTCAAAAAATATAAAATGTGTTAAAACCATGAAACATGCAACAACTAAACTATAATGAATGCAATATCTAATGCCAACTTTAGTTTTACCTTCACGCATCTCCATTGCAGTTCCCATCCTCTTCATGCCTTCTGCCATAACTCCCAACACCCCCAGTAGCCCAGCCCTCTCTTCTTTATCAAACAAACTCGCTCTCGCTCAAGTTCCACCCACTCCTTATCGAGCTCCATCTTCAACGTGTCTCTATGAGCTTGCGACTCAGAAATATGTAGCAAAACCTTCCCTTGATTTTCTGAAGAAGCTCTAAGCGTGTCTACAAGTAACTTTGTACTCTCGTTGATTCGCTTCAAGCCCTTTGCCTTTCCAGTACTTCCAGGAGCTCTATCTCCACGTGCAGCAGTTGAAGTGTCACTTTGGAGCTCGTTTTCTTCTTCTGCTTCTTCTATGTGTTCACTCTCCGGTCTACTGCTATCAAACATTTTTGTAGGAGTCATCACTGGTCGTCTCTGCTGCACCTGATCCATTACCTTGTATGTCCTCTCATCCATAGTAGGAAGGTTCTCTTTCTTACGCTCTGCAGGAGTCATCTTAAAGTAAGCTCCACTGCCATATGAGTTTGATAATCGTGTATCATACGATAATCCGAGAGTAAATTCTCCCACTTAAGGCGACATTGCTCTGCAGTCCTATCCACGTTCTTAATCACTAACTCTGCAGCAATCTTCTTCCACTTAATGTCAACCTTTTCAAACTTGTCCCGTGATGAAGAAGATTGTTCTTGACGAAGCATCTCTTCTATTTTGGCAGTGATTAAAGCGTCAATCTCATGATCCCTCCAGTTTGGAGCTCTCTTCCTTTTTTGAAGGCTCTCCACCTGAAGTTGGAGGAGCCTCAGCTATTGGTGTTGTTTCAGCATGTGCAAAGAAGGTGTGGGAGTAACAATTGGTGTAGAATTAAATGCCGGTTGCAGAGGAGTTGGTGAGGAATAGCTACTGAAGGTGT
This sequence comes from Selaginella tamariscina, assembly GCA_003024785.1. Classification (NCBI taxonomy): domain Eukaryota; kingdom Viridiplantae; phylum Streptophyta; class Lycopodiopsida; order Selaginellales; family Selaginellaceae; genus Selaginella; species Selaginella tamariscina. Next base: position 107,362 of record PUQB01000718.1, read on the forward strand.
GGGAGTACTTATTAATGGTGTGGCAGAAGGTGTAAGGGAATACTCCTCCTGTACAAAATTTACATTCTACTGCTCAAATGTTGTCCAATCTATTGCAAAAATATATGCATACTGTTACCTGGCTGCACTAGAACCTCCTCGTGCCATGTTTAAATTATCACTGGATTCACAAAGACACGATACTGATCCACGAACACACAATACCCTAACCTTTATCCTAATTCAATAAACATTAACTAAATCTTGTTAAAATTACTAACCGGGGGGAGCACCCCTAAATTTTACATTCAATTTACTAAAATAGTTAAGTTAACTTAACTTAACTAATTTGGTGTGAGTACAAACATTTAATAAACCCCTGTTAAGTTTCACCTTAACAAGTTTTAGTAAATCTAAACTAAACTAATTTGGTGTGAGTGTGATTCAGTTTAGTTAAATCCATTTTAACTATTGGTGTGAGTGCGCTGAGAATAAACTTAATTAACACAATTAACACTAGAGGTTGAGGAGTTCCCTCTCTGGTGAGAAATTTATAAATATATATTTATGTTTTTGTAACTCGATATTAATTTTCAGGAAAGATACTATAGAGATCGAGACATGGTGGCAGTTACAATTAGGAAAGACAGTTGGAAAAGAATGGATCATTAGAAACCCAATGACTAACAAGCTATTTGCAAGAGCAACAAGGTGTATATATATATGTGTGTGTGCTTACAAAATGATAATCAAGGTTTTCACAGTTCAATGTTGATGATTAACAAGTCGACTAGACGACTTTGTATGCCCTTAGAATGTCTAAATGAGATCACTCAGTTCTTTTTAGATCCTCCAAGGTACAGAAGAAGAAAAATTGTGTCTAAAATGAATAATTATGTCTTATGGCACAGGTTTGTGTTTGAGAAGAATCACCCCTTGAAAACTTCAAGCTGGACCACATTAAACATGGAATTAAGGTATGAAATGCTTCCTTATTCAAAGAACTTCCGCTGATCTGGAGTTTCCAGCCCATGGCTGAAGACATTGATATGAATAATCACGTCAATAATGTGTCTTACATCAGCTGGCTGCTTCAGGTATATATATATATACACACATGATGATATATAGTTTCTTTGACATTTACATAATATATCAGGGGTTACCGATTGAGTTGCAAAAGGCATGTCAGTTGAAATCTATCTCTCTAGAGTATAAACGAGAGTGCATGCAAGACGATGAAATTATGTCAAAGTCTTATTGCTGCCATTCTGTCTCTTCTTCTTTGCTAGATTTTAATCATGCATTAGAATTAGCTCGAGATGGTAAAAGAGTTTGCTATGGAAGAACAACATGGGAGAGAAAATGAACTTAGGATGTGGGGATTTTGCAAGTAAGCTATAATGGGGATCATTTGCCTGAATTGTTCTTAGAATATTCTGTGTAAGATTTTTGTTGCATGTGAGAAATTATTAATTAAAAACTATTTTATCATTAAAATAAACAAGACAAGCTTGGATATGCTTCATGTTTCACGCTCGGAATATTATAAATATATTTATATATATTCATGGCTTATATTGAAAAAGATTAAGGAATTATGTTGAAAATAAAATATGTAAATAAAAACCAATAAATATGATTAACTTACATCTATAGGTATGTAATTAATACATATATCTACATTTAATGTAATATCAAGGAAAAAATGAAATTCCTTACATATGTATTCTTTTAATACTTATAAGATTAATAATTTAATTTTGTTTTAGTTTGTGTAATTATTAATTACTGTGTATTTATAAACACATAAATGTTATGTGTATAATAATATAATCATTGTATAATTATTAAATAACGTTGTTTGTTTTTATACATATATGTATGTTACATGATATGTTTGTATTTTCTTTGTGTTTATAATATAATGCCACATGCAGGGCACTCAATTAAAGCTTACCTCATATTTTATTTAAACATTATTTATTATCACCTAATAATATGAAAGGCTTTTAGGTAAATGCATATTCTCTCATATATGCAGGTTTTTCATCACACATTTTTTCTGGATAGCAAGTTTTAATGTAATCGTGATTAACATTAAATCATCACACACACACTTGCTGCACCACTACTCACACACACACACACTCTTGTAGTGTAACTGTCCATATGCATGCACACACACTTGTAGTGTAACTAGCACACACACATTTGTAGTGTAAATGTCCATATGCACGCACACACACTTGTAACGTCATTGTTCACACACTTGTAATGTAACTAGCACACACACATTTGTAATGTAATTGTCCATATGCATGCACACACACTTGTAACGTCATTGTTCACACACTAAATTAGGGCATGTAAATGTAATGTAAGGTTCATTTGCCAACTTACATGCATTTGCATTTTCAGTGTTTTAAGTAAGCATAAATGCAATTTGCATAAACACTAATTAATGTTATTATTTAAATAATTGAGAAAATTTATTTAATAAGTTTTTAGGCAAGTGAAACAGTAAAAGGGCGCCCGCCGTCTCTAGAAGAAAAGATTAAGATGTTTATTCTGAAAAAGATTGTGCATGGATGAAAAATCAGATAATTTAACATTTAAAAACCCTATAATTATAAGATCTTAAGCAAATTGTTGAACAGACCCATAATTAAATTAGTATTTAAATTAGATTCATGTGTAACAATAATGAACCCAAACATTACCATCACATATTCACACCTAGAACATCTAGAATTGTAGGTGAGTTTTTAAGTTTTATAACTTATTAAATTTTTAATTTATGTATTTTTGATAAGATTAAAAACAAACTTTAGTATCGCAGCGAACTTAAGATTATTTATTATATGAAAGTGCTAAATAAGAACAATGTTGAAAATGTGATCGCCGTGAAGTTACATCTTTCAAACTCATTAAATTAAAATTTTCTCACTATTCTGGAACATTACATATAAAATGAATATTACATGTTTATATATTTTTGAATTGGTAATTAAAATATAACAATCGGGAGGTAATAATGGTGTGACCATGGTGACTTAAGAGGAGAAGTTTTTCACAGGGATACCGATGTTCTTGCTGGTATTAATGTGGAAGAACAATTAACCAATGCATTCAAGAAAATATTATTTACTTTTGCTGTTGTTAACAGCAGTGAGGAGCATAAGAGACAAAGATACTAACACGAGTATCATATTTAATATATAATTTTTTAATGTTTAGAACAACCATTATATATAAGTTCTTGTTACCAATCCTTCAATGTGCCCCTTGGCATATGCTGAAATGAGAGAGTTCCACATATATGTTCAAATTTGGATTGACTTCGTGTAAATGCAAATTCACAGTGAAATCGTGTGTCACCGTGTTCTAAGAGATAGCATCCTTGCATGGGTTTTCTTGAACATCTTTGTTTTATCATGTTCCTAAGCATATACATTCCAAAGGAGATCTTCACACTTTTGTAAATCTAAACTTAAAAAGTTTACACATAAAAGTTATATGTAAGTCATATATAGCATGATTGTGAGATATAGTTAATTTAAATAATTAATAAAACATTTAACGGATGTGATTTCACGAATGTGTATATATAATTGTGTTGTGCGAGTTAGAGAAAGAGCTGTATTATTAGACCTAGTCAAGAAATTAAAATAAAACTATTAAAAATATAAAAAGTAAAAAATAACTATGCAAAGAATCAAATTAATATAATAAGTAATAATACATACACATTTAAGTGTAGAGCATGTGTATGTGTATATATAAATTAATAATCTTTATATATTTTGTAAATTCATATATGAAAATTAACTAGGCACTGTCAAAGAAGAAGTCATAAATGGGTATATGAATTGAAATATAAGAGGTTTGAATTTTCTAAATAATACACACACATATATAAACGAGCATACGAGAGATTCTTCTTTGCACTCTTCAGAGGCATTATTGCATGTTGTGTTAAGGTGGGATGTGCTGTATTACCATGGTTGAGTGGGATTTCTTTGTCCTAATTATAAAATAACGCAAGAGAATATTCTAGCTACGTGGCCGTGGGTTCAATACCGTTGAAGGGGGGTTTTTATGTAGGGCAAGGATGGGGATGTTTACGTTTACGTGTGTGTGCAGCTGCGGGATGAGAAAGGTAGGCCATTCAATCCACCCAAATTGATTTGTATTGGTGAGGTAAGATTTGCTTCTTGTGTGGATGATCTGATATCTTTATCTGAGAATAGATTGGTTTGAGATTTCAAACCAAGGTTTGCTACAGAAGGATGATTCTGTCGATGTAGCAAAAGGCTGTTTGAGTACAATCTCAACAGGACACGCAAATTAATCAGGTACACGAGTTATACTTAGGTACCATATATACAAATTTATTTTACAAGACTCACGAGGTGTGAGTACCGAGGAACATAAGGTGAGAAGTTTATACAATAAATATACGAGTGTGGAGAGACAATTAGAATGCGGTCGGAAGGGGTCATTTCCTGCTCGTTACGGCCGATGGATCGTGGACCTTGAGGGCGAAAATATAGAAGGCTGGGACTACGTTGCACGAGAAGGTGCCCCACTGGTTGGAAGGGATGAGAACGGCAACAAGGCTGTACTTTGGCAAAACTTGCTTTGCACGCTCTCCATAACGGGTGCACAGGAGAAGGTTAAGACAGCTGGTGTGGTTGTCAACTTGGTTTTCCCGTTTGTCAAGTCCGGGACGAAGAGGTGCAAAGGCATTATTCTCCAAGAGCTTTTTACGGGGTTCTCACGTGGTTACTATGTGGGATTGTTGAGGGTGAGGATGGAATGCCTGAGCCAATCCTGCAGGACAGGTCAAGGAACGACGACGTCGTTCTTCCTCAGTTGTAATATGCAAGACCAGCTTGTTGCGGAAGTCGGCTATATGGACCGAAGTCAACTCTACGTAGGCTGGCCTGTGTATCACAAACTACGGTCCCATGGAGATGTAATTCTCACGTATGAGGAGAGTTTGGTAATGCTAATGGGGACTACTTTCTCTCTTGCTCACGCAGCACCGAATGGGGCGCATAGCATTTTCCAATGGACATGGGAATATGTGCTTACAATTGTTTCTGCGAGCCAGAGACTAGAAGAGCTATCCAGGATGCCGGGTACGGCGTGTAATACCACCCCATTTCATGAGTGTTAACGGCACACAGCCTTGCCCCTATGTCTACGACTACACAATTGTGTGTGACGTTTCCGGTGGAGTTTTAGTGTTTCTTCGTTATAACTTTTAAATAATATATCTATATTGCAGTGTTTGCGGTTTATATACCAGTGGGCCAGCAGCAGATAGTGTAGCTCGAGTGCACAGAATGAGCAGAAGCACACACATATATTGTTTATTTTCACATGAAAGTATCGAAGTAATCATACTTATGCATATATAACATTTATACGTGTACATGCACACACGTCTTAAATATTTTCACTGCATATGTCCATGTCACATTGAATATTTAATTTTATATATTTTAAATGAATAATAGATCAAAAATATTAATTTTTAATCATTGAAACACCTTCTTCAAATATAACACATAATCATGTATATTCTATAGATCTTACGATCGACATATGCATCTTAATAAATGTTGAATTCATTATGAAATTCAAGGAAACAAAATAAAAGTTTAATTAATAATAACCTACATATTAAATTATATACATGTAGCTATTTCACTCATGGTAGTCGTATAATCGGATAAACTTGTCATTATTTAAATACCATCGATCGAAAATCATATAGGTGCCACGTAAGTGCCTTGTAAATTTTGGATTTTAAATAATTAAAAAGTGAAAAATAAATTGTTACTAAAATAAATAATTTATTAAAATTTAAGTAATCAAAATAATTAACCACTCGATAATAAAAGGTGGGCCTAAGATGTGCTAAAACTAAAGTTTAACATTTTATAAGATCTAAACAATAACTATACTATTAGTTATTAATTAATGCCATTTTCAATATATTATAAAAAATATTTATATACACGTGTTTGTTACGTATGAGACATACATGCATGTATGTAATGTTAAATTATAATCTTCGCTCCTGCGGAGTATGTCCACAAGCGAATGTTCCTTCACAATAGACATTATCACTATCTATGAGGAAGACAAGATTTGCCTTCCAAGAGACAGCATCTGTCTCCAGCATTCCGTCAAGCATCCTTCAATGTATATACTGAAACGAGGGTGTTCCACAATATATGTTAGTCTTTGGCACATTATCAAATCGGATTAGCTTTGTATAGATGCAAATTCAGAGTGAAATCGTGTGTCATGTGTTTTAAGAGATAGCACTTTTGCATGGGATTTTCTCGAACGTCTTATTAATCTGTTGCAGATACTTGTTTGAGGTAAATCATCATCTTCCTGGGCAAATACATTCCGAGAAAGACTATTCCTGCATCTCCAAACACAAATACACATGCACACAAAAATTATATATGAAAGTTTTATGTA
>PUQB01000719.1:0-113663 GCA_003024785.1 Selaginella tamariscina
ATACACATGCGTATATACGGTACGTTACCTAATATACAGTATCTTACAGCTTCTCATCATATAAATAAATAAAACAAAAAAATTTAATTATTTATTTTAATATATTTTTAAAATCTTTATTTAAACTTATGATAATGAAATATGTAGTAAAAAAAAAGGCATATCCTTATCCTCAGAAGGGTGAGTAAATTTAATTTTGTCATGAAGGGTAAATATAAAATGTTATATGTAACTTCACCAAAGTAAAAAAGATTCACATATGTAAACCACATCTTAAGAGTCTTTAGTAAGGGCTGATTGAGTGCACAGATTGAACATGCACACACACACATACATAGACATGTATATATCAAATATATGTTGTTATGTGTTATCGCTCAAAAAGGATTATTTTTGCAATATACGAGGAAATCAAAGTTACAATCTAACTATACTTGTAACATAGGAAAACATTTTTTTTTTTTCTTCTTATGTGAGGGTTACAATTTAACTATAACATATAATAAAAACACAAAAAGACAATGCACTTTTGACACATGAAAATATTTATTTTCTATAATGTATTAAAAATATATTATATACCTGTTTATGTGTTATGTATGTGTGGTATATAATTTAAAATACATGTTTATATTTTGTGAGTATATATGTAATAGTTGCAATTGGACTTGTATTACATGATCATCTCATATTATCTTGTATATATATACCTTATTTAAATCTGTTACTAGTATATTTTAATTTTAAGATTTTTACTTAATTATTATTTATTAAACAATATTTAAAGTGGAAATACATTTCAACTATTTAATAAAGGTATATGCTTGTATACTATTATTATATCATTTTTTAAATAATGATTAAGGTAAAAAGCCCATGCTTTATACATATATTATAAATTTCTTTTCTTAAAAAAAAAAAAAAGGATTGTATATGAATGATTTATTCTTAAAACTTTTATGAAAAAGTTGAGGGATTTTATGTTAATGACATGCTCTTAACTTAATTTTAAGTTTTAAGTTAAAAGTTGGTGTGAAATTATGAGTTGGAATAATTTTGAATACACTTAAAGTGGAAAAAAAGTTAAGTTAAAAGGATTAATATAAATGACTTTATATATCTACATGAATATATTATAACACATTACTTGTTAGAATTAAAGAACTTTCGTGTGCGTTATAAATTGTTTTCTAATTAAAATCATTTTTTAATGTTTTCTTATTTTCATGAATGACAACTTATGCTTTTACATTAATAAATTAATTTATATTATATGTCCTTAAAAAATAATCAATTAAAGAAGTTAATGTTTCCTCAATTTAATTTTATGATAAGTGCTTAATAAATATTATTTACATTTGTAGTGATTTATTATTTATATTTTTTTATGATAAATTTAGTTTTAAAAATGAGATGATAATGTAATCAATTTTAAAGATATAATTTTAATTAGATGGTTTAAATTTTATTTAAAAATTGTAATTGCAAAAAACTAAAAAATAAAAAAATATCTCAATAGTATCTTAATATACAAATATGAACCACAACCAACCTAATTTTTACAAACTTAATCATAATTAGTTAAGTGCATATACAATATTTACCTTGAGAATTAAAATGTATAATAAAACTATAAATATTATTTGTTACTTGATGTAAATGAAACGAATTAGAGAAATGTTGATGTTTGTTGACAGCCAAAACAAAACCTTAATTATTAATCATGTAAAACATGTATTCGAGCAATGCCTTTTAAATTTATGAGTGGTTTATTATACGAAAGGAGTTAATTAACTTTATGGATCCGACACAATCATAATGTGTATATTTATCAATTATAAGGGTTAGATAACTCTTAAGGTGTGACGTACTCTTATGCATTAAAAATTGAGCCGGCATAAAAGAATGTTCTTTACAACATAAGTTAGGTAAAGGAAGATAATGAATTTTTTCTTTAATTCTAGTACGATCGTTTACACATACTCTACTTAAATTATATATTAAAGCCCTTCTTATTTTTATTGTTTAAGTAAGTGGGTACTCTAATTTTTACTCCTAAAACTCTATTTGAGAATTTAAGGTATTGGGTTCAACCTTAGTTAACCCTCATCAAAACTAATCAAAAATATATAATTAAAACATAAAATGAGAGAACTTCATTTAAATTTTTTTAATGACATTTAATGACATCTGAGTCATTACTCAAGTGCATTAAATGAGGTTGTTTCCTATTACATTTAAGGTTCGTTAATATAATTTAATAAGTAACAATAATTAATCTTCAAAATAAAAAGTAAAGCCATAATAAAACTATAATAATATCAAAAACTTACATCATGAGTAAGTCAAAAGCAAATTTAAGATTATTACTTATGATTAATATTATTAATGTCGTGTACTAAGACACCACAGAGATTGTCATTATTATATAAAATGTGCAAGACTTTGTATGCACATGTTAAAAATAATGAACATTATTTCTCTAAGGATTTAATTGTCAAAACATACTTAAATTAGTATTAATCAATATAGTTAGTGAAAAATGCACATAGTTATGTAGCAAAGATGAAATTAGATAATAAGGTGAAACCTTATACATAAAATTATTAAAAGAAACTTAAAAGTGAAGCACTTGATCCTTATATCTTATATGTAATTATTCATTTTCCTCAATAAATCTTCTTAAAATTGAAGTGTTGTCACCAACACCTTCATCATTAAAAACCATAACAATAACAACTAAAGAACCAACTTTTGTTTTAACATGACCACTAACCTAAATGAAATGGTTATTAATTTAAACATTACATATGAGTCATGTATGTCATGGGGCTTAACATGTCCAATAGTTAAGTCAACCTGCATTATTTTATTAATTTTACTATAATTTTATTGATTTCTACTTTTATAAGTAAGAATATGAACATGAGCTAAAGGATTGTACAAATGTTACTTATGAAGTTAACTATGGTGTGGACCTAAAATGTGAAAATAGAAAGAGCAAACAATTCAAGTGGATTTCAATTATCACCAAATGCCAATTCAAAACATTATATTAATTCAACTCTTTATCTAGTATTATAGTTATAATTTAATGTTGGTAAAGATTCGTAATATAAAGACTTAAATGAATTATTAACTAGCTCTTTGTCTTTTTAATTAAGGAGAAAGTGATAAGGCATTAACTTATGTTCATTTGAGTCTTTATTTTACATGCATATCATAAATTTTTACCTAAGCAATCAACTTAACATGTTAAAACTGTGCGATATCATGGTCGATTATAATATATTAAGTTTGATAAATTATGTTATATTAAGATATGACCATCAAGTTAAATTGATAATGAATTGTATGACATACTCATTAAGTTATTACTAAATTACATGTAATTATTAAAAAGTATCATTCGAATCCTCAATTATTAATATACTTTTGAAATAATTAATACTAAATCTTCAAAGTTAATCCATTGTACCACTTGACACAACCCCTTCTAAACATGTAAGAAACTCCCAAAGTGTGTATTTATTAAATTAATTAATTATATTAAATAATTACATTAATTAATTAATATAATTTAATCATACCTTATGAATCACAAGTTTACAAATGCATTATTGAATTTATAAAGAAGGGAAAATACAAAATGAAGATGTAACATTAAACGATGCATCATCAATGGTCGCTCTAAAAGCTGGATTTAGGTGTTAATAACAATTACCAAAACAGTATTCACAAAAAAAAAAAGAAAAAAAATGAAAATAACACATGCCATGTATATAATAATATTATTCAGTTTTGTAATTTACAATCACACGTGTGACATGTGGCACTACTCGTGTGCCACTACACGTACTATTTCAATTTTTAAATTTCAAAACTATAGTAAAAACCATGTATAAATTAACCTATTATACAATTACCTAAAAATAAATATTAAAAATTATATAACAATGACATATATTTAATTGCATTTTAAACGTCGTCCGATTAAATTTTATTATTTACTTCTTTACAGGGTTGAGATAGTTTTACATTAGGAAACAAGATTAATAATGTAAAAGAAAAACGTTACGGATTAGTAATTAAATTAAATTAATAAAAAAAATAGTAATACATAAACATTTTTCAACTACCGAGTATTTCACTGATAGAGAGATTCGATGGGGTTTAAACCGAGCTTTCGGGATTCCTAGTAACATTTATGTCTTTAGTTTACATTTAAACGAGAACTTTAAAAACTAGTAATTTTTTTTTTTTTTTAATAAAACTATGAACTTTTAATTAAAAACTATGATTTAAATGCTAAACTATAATTCAATACTATATGAAGTCAAATTAAATCATCTGCAAGAACGTTATTAGATAATTGTTTTTATTGCATTTAATTTTAGATATATAAAAGAAATGAGAATGAGTTTAACTAAGATGTTCACTATTTAAAGGAGGTATTCCTTCGTTGAAGGGCATATACAAACCTAGTTAAAGCTAATAGTCAACAGTAAAATCCCGAACATCATTTTGTATGTAAAACCTCTATTAATTCTAATGTATATATCTATTAATGTCAAATATACTGTATTAAATAGCGTATTAATTTAGAAAATATATTCTTATATAAATATATTCCACAACACACCATGAGAATATTCTCTGCTAATTAAACTGCTTAAGTCGACACATTAGGGTTCATACCCATATTTTTAGGGTTCTCAAACGCGAGGATCGGGACAGAATTCTGGCGCCTCATGAATCGCCACAATTTCTTCTCTGCAGCAACATCAAATTCACATACGCAGGATCCATTTCACTCGAGAATGCGAAAGGCATAAATTCACAAAGGACATGGCTATAAAGAGTGCAAATTTTCACACATTTCAGCTGTTTGCAGTGTTAATGGATTCGACTTCTAAGGTAAATACGTTACATATAATGCTACAATAGTTAATTATGATCAAACTCTTGTTTGTGTCATGTATGTATATCGTTTTTTTCTGATATACTTATGTATAAATGTCATATGAAGCATGAAGTCTTTATTGTCTACGGCAAAGTTGTCCACATAATACATACATACATACATATACATATATGTGTGTGTGTGTGTGTGTGTGTGTGTGTGTACATATGTATATGTCACCTCAGTATATATACACATTAGACATGAGATACACACGAAAGCAGGCATTTGTATTTTCATGACATAGATATATACATCTGTATATGAAGTGTGTATTAGGGCTAATGAAAGTGTAGTACAGTTTGTAGAGTTTTTATTTAGGGTTCTTGACACATTTCGTTTCTATGGAGTCGTCAGGCGGCAGCCATGAGTCGGAGTACTTGGGACGATCGCTGCGCTCCAGAGCAGCTCCGGGTGACAACGGCTGCAGAGCACACAGGCGCAGGCGCTGCCGGTTCCTCCCCGAAGAGGTATGAGATCAAAATTGCAGCATTTTACCCAATTTTGTGTAGAAAACCCTCGATTTGGAGGAAAATCACGAAAATCCGTACATAGTGAGCTAGATTTGCGAAATACCTACAAAATGAGTGTATGTTTTCTAGATTGAGTTACATATTGATTTTCTACAGATCTAAAATATTTATACACCTACAGTATATTTCGCACCACAGATTTGGGTATGAATCGTGCATAGTTTCTTTCTAAATTGCCCTATTTTGCCTTACGTTTTCGATTGTTGTCGTCCGAAATTATGTATTCACATAAACACATGTGCAAGCATGCATTTGCGCACTTACATGCAGATATGTAGAGAGAATGGAGAGATTGTTTTGTTATGTAACTCTTCTCTCTAAGCAGATTGCAGAAATGGAAAGGTTATTGGAACGGTACAATTGGAAAATACCTATCCAAGTATATTGGAAAGCATCGCTAGAAAGTTCAAGTAAGACTTAACTTTTATATATTTATATATTTTTGGGTATGTATATATATGCATATGTGTATATTTCATGTATGTAAATAGTGTATCTGTGATATATTTCAGTAATGCGGCTCGTAAAGGAGGACGTGGGCGTCCAGTTCAGGTTAAACAGGTATTAATTATATTTATGTACTACGTATATATATATTTATTTATTTATTTGCGTATCTTCTGCAGATCCGGACTTGGTTTCACAATAAGTTACATAAATTAGCAAAGCAAAACAAGGGAATTTATACATCATTATCCCCTGAAACAGCTATTACGTGAGTATATATATATCACAGACAAACACAGTTATATATGATATAACATAACTAGATTAGGTGAGATGACTTGCTTGTTTCCTTTGCCAGTCAGAAGAGCGAATGGCTTACAATTTGAGGCGCTTTCAAAGAGAGATGGAGCTTGGTAGGATAATATATACTATGTAGCTTGCGTATTATACATATGTATATATGGTCTATGTGTATGCATAACCGTGTTTATACAATATATACACGCAAGTAGATGCAGCGTGTGTATTTAATTTTTTAATGCTTGTATACGTCTAGGTATGATATCAAAAGCTTTCTGGAGCATAAAGTGATGGATAACGCTGTGGTAAGTTAACGTAGTTATATTTAGTGATTATATATTCAATCTAACAATTAAATGTCTGAATTAATAGTTTTTAGATGATTTGATTTTATGTCTCAGGAGGTATATGTAAGGTATTCAGTACAAGGAAATAAAGAGGAATGGGTTAAAGAAGAATGGGTTGATTTAAAGTCTATTCGTCAGAGATCACTTGGTTGTGAAGGATTTGAGTGCTTGGCTGTGGATCCTGGTAATACTATTCTTTGTTACAAAGTAAGTGTATGCATATACGTGTGTGTGTGTATACTTACATGTATGTATGTATGTATGTGAGTGTGGGTTTACATTACTGCAGGAAGGTGAGGATTATGGATTGTATTATGAAGCGACGGTGTTAGATGTTCAAAGGAAGAGGCACGATGCTCGAGGATGCAGGTGTAGGCTTTTGATTCGTTACAACCACGACCAATTTGAGGTCTGCTATATTTATATACATACATAGATACGCATATATGTATTTAATACTATAACTATTGTACCGTTTACCAGAAATATATTGAAAAGAGGTTCGTATTCAGTTAATGTTTGTTTATAGGAAGTGGTTCCTTTATGGAAAGTATGTAGAAACCGGAGACGGAGGGGAGGCTTATACAGCTTCGTAACAATTCAACGCGCTTGAATGTAGATGAAACTGATGAGCATAATGCTTATGGACTCTGAGGATATGCTGACGGATTCCGAGAATGTGCGGTGGATTCTTGGGATGTGCCGGTGGATTCTTGGGATATGCCGGTGCCGATGGGTTCTCAGGTGGACTCTCAGGACTTGCCGGACTCTCACAATATGCCGATGGGTTCTCAGAATATACCCTCAGAGTCTCAGAAAATGCCGGTGGATTCTCAGGATATGCCGATGGAGTCTCTGGCGATGGATTCCAAGCATATCCCAGTTGACTCTCGGATTCTGCCGGTAGACTCTCAGGTTAAGTCTGATGGAGTCTCGGGATATTCATTCTTCAAACTCCACGGAGGACGACAACAGGGTTGACAACATGTTCAACAAAGAGTGTAACTGTATAGATTCATACATCAGTAAGAGGTATGGAACCTGTCTGGCATCGTACTAAAATTTTATATAGGTACATATTTTGTGTATGTACATGTGTACATGTGTGCGCGCGTGTGTATCTATGTATAAATAGCGTGTTAGCATTTTGTTATTTCATATTGGCGTGGATAGGGAGGAAGAGGATTCTCCGGTTCAGCCTAAACAGGTATAAATATTAAGTTTCCAATTGTTGTATATGGTTGATATGTAGATATTTGTGCAGATCCGAAGCTGGTTTCGCCGTAAGGCAGAAAAGCAAAGAATGGAGTCAATACACTATGCGCTGAACAGCTATTACGTGGGTTTTTTTTTTTATGTATATATATGTATATTTATATACATGCCACACATGTATTACGACACATTTAAATCGGTAAGGTAACTTATAGTAATTTCTTTTTCAGTTAAAAAAGCGAATGGCTTGCAATTTGAGGTGTTTTCAAAAAAAGATGACGCTTGGTATGATATTAAGACGCGCGCGCGCACACACACACAGGGAGGGAGTCGTGTGTAGAGTAACATAATGTAGTATTTATGCCCGTTGACATGCAGGTATGATGTGAAAAGTTTTCTGAGGCATAGAGTCACGGATACTGCTGTTGTAAGTAACACTAATTTGAATTTTAAATATTATATAGTGAAGGCTTAATTTGTTTCTTTGATATTTTTCAGGAGTTATATGTAAGGTATTCTGGAGAAGGAGGAGATGAAGAAGAGGAATGGGTTAGAAACGAATGGGTTGAACTGAAGGACATTCGTCAGAGATCTCTTGCTTGTGAAGGTTTTGAGTGCTTGGCTGTGTATCCTGGTGATACCATTATTTGCTACCTAGTAAGTGTGTCTATATACATACACAGACACGTATGCATATGCATATATACATCATCTGCACACACACACGCACATATTGATGTATGTTTTGCAGGAAAGTGATGATTATGGATTATATTATGATGCAGAGGTGCTAGATGTTCAACGTAAGAGGCATGATGCTCGAGGATGCAGGTGTAGGTTTTGGATTCGTTACCCCCATGATCAATCCGAGGTATGTATATTCATATATAAGTACACATATTTTTAGGTCTCTGCACGTATGTTTTAAACAGTTCTAGAGTATTTTGGGTTGCTATTTATTACTCATATAGTACATGTTATATATGTATGTTTTATTTTAGGAAATGTTAAGAGTGGCTTATCCTGTGTGTAGGCACATATGTATGTTTCAATATATAACTTTTGATATTCCAAGCATTATATTTAGAATATTTTGGATTGTTATGACACAGTTTGTGTGTGCTCATGTCCTACAGTTAATTCTTGATATCTACATGTGTTAAAACGTATATATAATAAATATCTTTACATATGTTTATAAACATATATACTTTGTTATATTCATATGCAGCGCGAAGTAAATATGCTTAGCGTCCCTATATATGATACATGTATATGTTTTTTCTTTCCAATATATTATTCTGATTAATGCTTATTTTAAATCATAGGAAATTGTTCCTTTGTGGAAAGTATGTAGAAGGCCAGAAACAGATGCCAGGCTTACAAAGCATGCAAACTTAAAACTCAGGTTAGAAGAAGGTGTTGAGGATATGCTAATGGATTCTCAGGATATGCTGGATACTGAGGATATACTGAAGGAATCTGAGAATATGCTAATGGAATCTGAGGATACTCCAGATTCAAGGGACAAGAGGTACGCCACCTCGTTTAACACTGAGTTTAACATAGAATACTTGTATGACTAAATTTTGCAGATAGATTAGGAATTACTTCTTACTTGTATTTTTAAATATAAAGAAATTTTAGTATCTGCAAAGTTGTTTTTTCTTCTGTTTTTTACATTTGACTTCAATAGTTACACAATGGGCATGCATGTGTATGTGCACCATACATACATGGTAGATATAAAACATATATGACCGTCTTTGATAGCATATACTACACTTTATACATGCACACACATTCAAAACAGGCATAGATACACATACACATACAGAAATATGTATGTCTTTGGTGCATGTATAAGAGTAGATAGCATATGGGAGAAGAAAATGAGAAGTAGATGGAAATGTACCGTCAGAATTAGCTCGAATGCTATACATGGAACGTTGAGTACAACGAACCATTCAACAGCATAGGTCACACCAGTGTGAGAGTTTAACGAGTTGCTATTAGGGTATATGCATTAGTACATGGCCATATTAAGACATTGTATTGAACTAGTATAAATATATTTAAAGTTGTACGAAATGTAATTAAGCATGTTAGTTATAGATAGATCTCTTCTCTCTTCCGGATTGTGTTTGCAACTAAGAAGAATCGACCGTGGCTTCTTCAATATCTTTAATAGGCTTATTGGACATGTGCCTATTGGCATTCATAAATCTCATAAATAAATTATTTATTTACCTCTCATAGTTAGCATTGAATGTGTATGAAATATGAAAATCAACTTCCATTGTTGTTAAAATCTTATGACATGTTCAACTTTTTTTAAAAGATTTTTGTTTAATGCAGAGGCAGAGTGTCAGGAGGAAAAATAAAAACACCATTAGGAGAAGAATATATAGAGTGAGTCATTACAAACAACTGGAATGGGTATGCTGATATTGTAATAAAATATTATTTAAAGAGATTGAGAATGTAAATAAATCTAATTATGTGAATATGTGATAATAATTTAAAGAGATTTTCATAGAAACTCGCTTTATAACAAATGTCAAGGTAAGGATTTTAGTTAACATAGATTTATAATAAATCCCTATTTGAGGTATTCTGACTAATTAGAGACATCCTACAATAAAATAGTTTTTTATTTGAATCACTTTATATTAATAACATGCATGGGTATAGTATGTGTAATTAATAACTTTATATTTAATAAGGTAGAATAAGAAAGGAATTCACAATAAAGATTTTATTTCATATGTAACATATATATGTATTATCTATATGTGATCCGTTACTAGTGGTTGTGACTCGATTGCTTCATAACTTGCATGTTCCAACACACTCTGCCTAATGGAAACTAGTGGTTATGATTGCTTCATAACTTATGCATGTTCCAATGCATTTGCTCAACATCAACTCCCTAATGGAAACCCAATAGAGGTCCTATTATACAATGATATGCATATATATATATTGACACTCCATATCTACAAACTCCCAATAAATCTTTGTGTTACTCGAATTATAGTTAGTATTAATGATTTGATAAATATATTGACTATTATAACCCATTTAAGACAATAATTCGACTAACCTCCACATACTCTTGAATAAAATGGAAGCATACTTGAATATGTTTTATCCTCGAATAATATCAAGAACTCCTTGTCATGACAATAGTGTTTTGATTATCATAAACAAGATGTATTACTTTCTTTTGATTTAGTTGCAGGTTTTATAAATGCTGCCTTAGTCATTTAGCCTTTTGATATACTTAGCTTCAATACTACTCAAGACTATAATTTGTTGTCACTTGCTAGACTAAGTAATTGTTGCATTACCCATGTTAAAATAATAGCCTGATGTTGATCTCATCGTGTTTGCATCTCTTCCATAATTTGCATCTAGGAACTCAAGAAGTTTGAAGTACTTAGCTTTATAATGCTCATAAACCAGTGATAAATCTATAATTTCCTTGAGGTAGTGTAATATCTACTTGGCTACTAACCATTGCTACCAACTTGGGTTTTCCATAAATTGTGAGACTTGTCCAATAGTATATACAATATTTGGCCTTATACACACTATTTGACAATAAGGAACTTTGACCATTTGTTGCTCAATATATGGACACATCTTTCTAAATAAGTGCACATTTTATAACATCAGCGTTGACAAAGAGTTCATGTCGTTCAACCCAAACCTCTTGAGAAAATCTTTGATATATTGCTGTTGTGATAAGGCCACGACCCCATCACTTTATAGCACTTGAATTCCCAAGCATAATTTATCTTGTGATCATGTCAATTATTTTAAACTCGTGTTTGAGATGCTGCTTGATCTCCAACATGAGTACTAAGTTACTTGATAAAAGAATGTAATCATCGACATAAACTGATACAATAATGAGTTGCTCCCCAATAAGCTTAATATATATTAATATTAACATCACTCATGTTGAAGCCACCAAGCTTGCAAACTTTGCTTTAAGCCATAGAGGGACTTCAGTCTTCCCCTCAAGCTTGAAACCCTCTAGCATATTGACATACACCTCTTCCTTGAGGTAGCCATACAAAAAGGTTGTCTTCACGTCTAGTTGCTTCACCTTTAAATTAAAATGTGCAGCTAGAACCATTAGGAGATGGATAGATACGAGCTTGAGTAAGTCTCTGTAAAATCCACTCCCTAAAATTCGCATGCAACCAAGTGCACTTTGTATCTCCAAAGCTGGCCATCTGGACCTAGCTTGATCTTGAACAACCACTTTGTGTTCACTACTTTCCTACCTAGTGAGATCTTAGCTACCTTATTCTTGATAATGTTGTTTGTTTCATTATCCATTGCTTCCTTCCACACAATTGCATATGGGCTTTGCATGGCTTATTGAAAAGTTTGTGACACACAATGTCCATATGCTATAAAGTAGAAAAGCTCTTCCCCGAGTTGCAAGCTTGGTGCTAACTATGAGCACTCTTGAGACTCTTGGCGAGATGCTACAGCTATTTGCATAGCTATTTGCTCACGATACTATTGATCACTCTTCGGGGGGATGGGGAGTTGGAGTTGGGGCTACGAGAGCATTCATGTCCCTAAACCCGAACCATGCTCCTTCTGCTAGCATGTTATTGTTAGCTGGAGGAGTACCACTGGAAGAGGGCTAATTGCTAGATTGGCCAATTTGTGACCCTACTCCCTAATGTATGATTTGTCCTTGCTCCCCTTGGATGTATTGGCCTTGCTCTCCCTAGTTGTCCTATTGGTAGAAACTCCAAATCTGAGGTGCCATCACTCTCATATCCATTCATGGTCTGGTTGCCTTGTTTGATTATCATAAGTATGAGACTCATCAAAAATAGTGTGCCTAACAATGATCAACTTATGTGTATCAAGGTTGAGGAACTTTTAGGCCTTGCTCTCCTTATTGTAGCCAAGGAGGATGGTGGGTTTAGACTTGGGGTCCCACTTCTGCCTCACGTCCTCATGTATGAGAGCATACACCATGCAGCCAAAAACCTTTAAGCTAGATACATTTGGCCTACAACTAGTCCATAGCTCCTCTAGTGTTTTGCCCTGCTCCATAGCAATAATCGAAGCTTAATTGTGGAGATAAGTAGTTGTTACCACTGCTTCACCTCAATATGTGTTGGGGAGACCTAAATTTTTGGAGCATGTTGCGAGCACACTCCACTAAAGTCTTATTCATTTTCTTTGCTACATCGTTCGGTTCTCCTCCATTGTTACTACAAATAAATGCAGCTTCTTGCCAGTTTCCACCTCTGATGCTATGTGCCACTTCTTAAACTTTGCTAGAGCCTTAGATCAGTGAACTAGAAGCTTCACCATCACATGGCAGTAATAGTCATCCACAAAAGACAAGAAAATAGAGCTTCTTCTTAGGGGTTAGATTTATGCTACTTGCCAAGGACACAAGGTTTGCAAAAGCCTAACTGAAAAGGAAGTATTTTTATATCTTTGTCCACTAGCATATGCAAGTCATGTGGCCATAGCGCTTGTGCCAGGTGTTGATATTCATTATTGTTGTCCTTGTTTACCGTGGTAATAGTTGCTACTAGCTACTAACCAGAAATTGACTCGGCACCCATGGTGTCAGCAGAAAGTTGGACAATACACTTAAGCTTGAAAAGATTTTCAATTCGAGTTGCATCTACAATTCTTTTATACTAGGATGCAATAAAAAACTCTTATGATATGGCAAAAAGATCACCCCAAGCCCTAGTTGATAATAAGTGTCATGGATAAGAGAGTTGTTGTAACTTTTGAAACATACCTTACACAAATAATTGAGTAATTACTTTTAAGGGAAGTTGAATCTTTATATATCCTTGGCCTTGAATGGCCAATGCTACACCATATAGTGCATTGCATAGTCAAATAACATGTCTTTCTAGTTGGTAACATGATGTCCCATTGTTGAGTTGAGCCAAAGATTATAACTACCCTATAAAATCCTTTTACCATTAAGAGGTAATTGGCTAAGGATATAGCTTTGTCAGTAGCTTTCTTCACAATTCAAAATAAAGCCTAGGCTTGTGACACTTGTTGTAGTGACCCTTGTGCTTTTCAAAACTTGGATATATATTTGGTAGTGACTTGGGACCAAGCGTGTCCTAAATAGATTTCTTCTGATGCTTCTTGTGTTTCCATATGCCCCCACCCTTGGTCGAACTCATTATAAAATTACTCTAGCAGTTGAGTAAAGTAGCTTCTCACCACCCTTCTCCTCTTGGCAGCTTGTATCGATGTTGATAAGGAAATTAAATCAAAATTAAATCTATCACAACACAAGCACAAGGTGCCGTTGAGATCTCTGCAGAAGCCTTTCACCAAGATAACCTCAAGGTCACTCTCAAGTACTACAATGCCTTGGATGCTACTCACTTGTTGTATGCCAACCCACACCTGAAGCCATATTGACATCTCCAAATTTTCAGTAGAGAATTGAAAAGCGTTGAAGAGTGCCTTAGGCAAGGAGAGCATGACGTCAATAAGTTCCTTGAAGGCTGAACTATTCAAGCTCAAGCAAGTTCTAGGAGAGACATCCATGAAGTACATTATACAATATAACTTTCCTATTAATCTGCCCATGATGCCAATTGCATTGGAATCCTTAAGCTACCAAGCCGCAATCTCTATAACACATGTAGTTCCTTTATTCTATCTACTCCAAAAGCCCTTCTCCATAAAGTGGAATTAAAGAGAAAAGGACCAGTCATGTAAGCAAATGTCATTGTAGACCTCTAATTGATTGCCACGCGAAGAGGAAGTTGCCATTAATGCAATCTTAAGCTTTGACACTATATAGAATAAAATTACAATAAAAATTCTATTTCATATGTAACATACATCTGTATGATATATATATGATTTGTGGTCTGTGGTTGTGATTGCTCCTTAACTTATGCATGTTCCAAGACACTTTATCTAATAAAAACTTCACCAACTCCCTAAGTTAATAGAGATCCTACTATACGATGTCATATGTCTGTACTATATATCAATAAATAATATATATTTAGGGAATAGTATAGTATACTTAAGAATTGTGTTAGAGTAAACTTTATGTAATTTAGTCATTTACTCTTTATAAACTTACCCTTTCTTGGATTCCATGTTAAACTACTTATCAAATCAATTTAAAAGAGCATGGTTATATTCATTATTATAATATTATAATGTACATTTTGATTTTAAAATTAAAAAAGTGTTATAATTTTTACTTGAGTTTAAAAGTGTTATAGTATTTACAAAAATTAAAAATTATTTTAGTTTTACTTAAGTTGAAGTATTATAATTTTGACCTAATGAGAATATCATCACTTAATTAGTACATGGGCTTTATTTTAATATTAAAAGAAAAAGCATTGCTCTTACATTAGTATTAAACATTAAAAATTAAAAGCCAAATGTTATAATTTTAACTAAAAGATCATTACAAATGACATGTGCTTTAACATATACATTATGATAGGAAAATAAGACATCACTCTTTATACTTAAGAATCACCTTCTTTTAGATATACAACATTACAACATAAATCACTTTTTTTTAAATATACAATCTTACATGACAATAAAAACGTGATCCATAATTAGTCCTTAAATGTATATGGGAGGCCAACTTATATTCTAGACCTAAGGTTAATGTTAATAATTATAAAAAGAATGCAAGTTGTAACTAAAATGGGCATGGCTATAATCCCATTTCCTAATAAGTAGCAATTTTAGCTATTTAATTAGCATTTTCTAATATTAAAGGAATATTCTTTAGAATATATGTTTGAAAAGAGAATATTCTTTAGAATATTCTATTTTGTATTCTACCCTTTAATACATTATAGCATTCATTGAACAAAAATTAATAACATTATAAAAGTAGAATGTATTAAATTAATATAATATATTGCCTAATATAACAATTAAGGAAGAGCATAAGGGTACATATATAAATATTGATGTTGTTATTAAAATATTAATATTTAAATATAACATTATTAATTAAAATTTATAGTAGTAATAATATATATATAAATCCTAATAATATATCAATCTTCCATATCATTTTTTAAATTTATATAGTTAAGTATACAATTTGGTACTATTATTAAAGAGTTTATAATAATTATGAATATTAAATATATGATATTTTATAATTTTCTAATTGCTTTAAGCTTCAGAAAACATACATTCCCTTGCAGTTTTGTTAATCGTGACTTTATCAACGCTTCTTGACATCCACCCATATCGAATGGATTTAACATTTATAAAACATGCTGGGTCTTTTTGATTGGGAGACCATGTTTTCTCTAGGCATCCATTATATCTTTCGCTCTCCTTCTCGTGTCGCCTTTTTTGTGGTTTGAACCATGCAACCTTAACAATACTATTTTTTGTGATTACTTCAGGTGTGTCGATAATTTGACCCATCCAAATAGGCTGATTATATGACGCATCTGGAGTAATGAGAACCATCATTAGTTTTTGAAGATCCTTGCAGCAATCAAAGTATGCTTTAAGTTTTTGGTTCCTTTGTCCAACAAAGTGTGGGTTTGCACTTCCACATCACTACTGGCTTCTATGTCGTCTATGCTCAGTGATGTCATTTCAATCTCCTCTCGCCACCTTGTTTTAGGCCAGAAAGGGTGTTGCAATTCTGTACTTGTGACAGTAGGCCCTTCCAACTCTCGAACAACAGTCTCCCAATAGTTGACCACATGCTTATATAGTTCTGAGTAACCAGTTGCCTTATCAGAATTCTTTGGCATCGATTTTTGAACCCATGCCACATTTTTTTGATGCCATCAATAATAACCTCTTGTTCCTTGAGCTGGGCACTCAATGGAATAGGGTCTGGTTGTCCTTCTGGGAGAAGTGGCTTTCCATCCTCTCCACTTTTGAAGAGCATTAAGCCCTCTTTCGGTAACCATTCCTGCTCTGATGGCCGTAACTTGTACTGCATAATAGGTATACCATCTCGTATGGAGAAAAAGAATTGTAGCGGCACAAGGTGACCAACTAAAGAATCACTCCCTTCTTTTATATACTCCTTGAGAAATTTTTTGAAGTCTGGCACCTCAGTCACAAGCAAAGCACAACTTTTTTTGGAGATGCAATTTTCAAAAAGATTCATCATATGCGGTAAGGTAAGTGCACTTGTCCTTTTTGTAGAGTTGGAGACCTTGCTGAAGAACGTATCAATATCTTCATGAGTGTGACCAACCATAAGGAAACTGAGCGTGATTGTTTCAAACACACCTTTGGCAACAAGCATTGACAAGTATGCTAGCACATATCTAGAAAATAAAAGTAAGTATGAGCTTGAGAAACCCTTAAGTAAATGATTTACCTATTTTTGTTCTCGCCTGCACAATTATCCATCTGTAAAAGCAAATGACGAGGAAGCTTATTTGATGTTGAAGACACATGTACATTATTTGAGCTAGATCCCTCCACTGAACCTGAACTCTCAACAGGGCCATCTGTTTTTTGTGCAGGTTGCTGACAATGCCTCTCATATTCCCAAGTAGCCTCAAGTGCAATGTGTTCATGAGAGCATTTATGTAAAGGTTGAAGGTGTTGTTTCTTCACTTTGAGATCACTGATAGACTTGTCTGTGAGTGGGCTTCAAGGTTTCTGAAACACATGGCTAACGACCCAATAGTGAAATTGGAGTCGCTAGACCAATGTGGAAGTGAAAAGTGTCCATATGACTCACAACCGTGTCCATGTGTTAGCACACCTGTCAATGAAATCGGAAGTTTCATGACATTTCCAAGGCACTTTGGTGTTGCAAAGAGCTTTGGAATGCTGGTCTTTGAATGATCCATCTTGTCATGGATCAAGCACAGGTACTCTGATGGGCGTGACACAGAAAGTATGCGGTGTGCATAGTACTGAGACTGGCAAGTTTGTTGTGCAATCATGTGGGCCTCCATCTTTCTTTGAATGGTAGTGATCTCCACCAAGGTTTTTGCACAAGCCTCTGCAGCCTTCAATGATGTACAAGTGTCACACTTAGAAAAGCTAGAGTGTTTTGCAATCTCCACATCCTTAAAATGAGTATTCCATATGTTGTTGAAGGTACCAGTGCAGATTGCTTGGAGCCCCATCAAACTGAGGCACTTGTTCATATGTTCACACAGTTTCAATTGAGTGTAGATTGAAGGTAAAACCTTGAGATTTTCCCTGACCCCTGCATTTGTGGTTCGGCATTTGTGATGTCATAGTTTTTACTATGACTCAACCCTTTACTTTGGGGTTTGACTGTTGTTACCTACCGAGTTGTGTGACAAACCCTAGATGTAGTAGGAAACAGGCCCACTTAGTGCACTTGGGTACCTAATGACACCCGGCCGGACCATCACCAGATACCCAAGTGCACTAAGTGGGCCTGTTTCCTACTACATCTAGGGTTCGTCACACAACTCGGTAGGTAACAACAGTCAAACCCCAAAGTAAAGGGTTGAGTCATAGTAATGATAAAGGATGGTACGATGCGAATGTGTGTGGACTATCGAGCACTGAACGCAATAACTATCAAAAACAAGTATCCTCTTCCGCAAGTGGACGAATTGTTTGATAGACTATCAAAAGCAAAGTACTTTTCAAGAATAGACTTGAGGTCTGGGTACCATCAGATTCGGGTAGCAGAGAATGACATTGAGAAGACCGCTTTTCGAACGCGTTATGGATCATTTGAGTTTCTAGTCTTGCCATTCGGGTTGTGCAATGCTCCATCAACTTTTTGCACAATGATGGATGATGTGTTTAGAGACTATCTAGACGAGTTCGTGGTGGTGTATATTGATGACATTCTGGTTTTCAGTTCGACAATTGAAGAACATGTGGAAACACTTAGAAAAGTGTTTCAGAGGTTGAGAGAGACCAGTTGTATGCTAAAGAAAGCAAGTGTGCGTTTGGTCAAACCAAGATAGATTTCTTGGGACACTTAATCTCAAGTGGGAAGGTTGCCATGGACCCAAAGAAAATTCAAGCTATTACTGAGTGGATGACCTTAAAAGACGTGCATGAAGTTAGATCATTTTTGGTCTGACAGGGTATTACCGAAGATTCATAAAGGGTTACTCAGAAATAGCGGCCCCATTGACAGATCTTACGAAGAACATTCCATGGCATTGGACTCCAGAGTGCCAACGTGCATTCGTCAAACTCAAAGAGGCATAAGGCGGGAAAGGACAATGTGGTAGCTGATGCACTCAGTAGAAAGGGTCATCTTCGTATTATGTCAGCACCGTGTCAACTTTGGTGGATGAATTTGTGACGGCGTATCCTCAGGACAAGTTTGCCAAGGAAGCTTTGAGCCTGGTGGCAAAGAGGAAACAAGTTCATCAATTACGAAGAGATGGTAATATTCCAGCAGGAATAGAAAGTCGAATGGATGCACTCAAACAGGCCCATTTTGCAGTACGAGATGGAGTTCTTTATTATAAAGAAAAGAGACTCTATGTTCCAGAAGGGACATGGAGGGAGAGGCTATTAAGAGAGCATCACGACGTTCCTTTGGCAGGGCATGGTGGAAGGCACAAGACGTTGGCTTTGTTGAAACAGGGATTCTATTGGCCGGGTATGATAGACGATGTTGCCAAGTATGTCAAGACATGCCCCACATGTCAACAAGTGAAAAGTCGTTCGCAAAAACGAGCTGGGAAGTTACAATGTATACCGATTCCAGAGCGGCCATTTCAAAGTGTTACTTTGGACTTTATCATGGGATTGCCAAAATCTTGTGGTTTCAATGCTCTTATGGTGGTGGTCGATCGATTTTCAAAGGTTGCTCATTTCATTCCAACTGTAGAGACAGTGAATGCAAAACAAGCAGCAAAGTTGTTCTTCCACGAAGTCGTAAGAGTGCGAGGGCTACCGGAAACGATGATCTCAGACCGGGATCCTCGATTTACTGGCAAGTTTTGGGGAACGTTGTTCAAGCAATTTGGGACGATGCTGAGGTTTAGTACGGCTTATCATCCACAAACGGATGGTCAGACGGAGAGGGTAAACCGACAAGTCGAGGACTATCTCAGATGCTATGTTCAAGGTGATCAACTTGATTGGGCTGAACACTTGGATATGGCTGAGATATGTTACAATAACTCGACACACTGCAATCGGTGTAGCCCGATGGAAGTGTTAACGGGGAATAAGGGTGGTATTCCTCAGAGTATGGTGTTACCGAAAGACGATGTCAATCGAGTTCCATCTGTAGCAGAGTTCACTGGACAGTTGTATCGGACATGGGAAGCTGCTCGTCAAGCGATGGCTGCAGCACAGGAAAGGTATCGTCAGCAGTACGATAAACATCGACGGGATGTAGAGTATCAGGTTGGGGATATGGTATTGTTGAGTACCAAAAACCTGAGGGTTCCAACGACTCTTTCGAGGAAGTTTCTATCGCACTACATAGGTCCATACAAGGTGGTGAAGCAAGTAGGGAAAGTGGCTTATGGGTTAGATCTTCCTCCAGAGTTGGAAGGAATACACAATGTGTTTCATGTCAGTTTACTCGAGCCATTCCACAAGGATGAGAAACATCCGGATAGATATCGTAGTTTACGTCCGCCGCCAGAATTAGTTGGTGAGGAAAAAGAATTCGAAGTTGAGGCGATATTAAAGGGGAGGAACATTCATGGACGACGAAAACGTAAACGTGAATATCTTGTTAAGTGGAAAGGTTACCCGGCATGCGAGTCGACATGGGAACCATTGGAGAATCTGCAGAACGCGATGGAGGTAGTGAATGAGTTTGAGGCGAGGTCTCAAACTGTTGGTAATGATGATCAGAAATAAAGTGAACCTTTATTTCTTATTAACCAAGGGGCCGGCAACAACACTAACTAGAGGCCTCCAATATAAATTCTAGTTACGTAAAGAAATTAACCACTGTGTTGTGTGCGTCGGGTGACAGACTTTGCAGACGTGCAAAAGGTCTCCAGGTGACTTCATGTCGCAGGTGGTGCCTCCGGCAGCTGGGTCTACGACTCGGTGAACGACGGTTCTGAAGTACTTGGCTTCGCGTAATGCAAGGGGGGTAATAAAACTTGTGAACTTTTGGCTGACTCCGCATAGAGTGATATGTTAGTTTTGGTTAGTTTTCTCTAACATTATCTAGTCTTGGAGTTAGACGTCAACGAGGACGTTGACATTTTCAAAGGCGGGGAGTGTGTCATAGTTTTTACTATGACTCAACCCTTTACTTTGGGGTTTGACTGTTGTTACCTACCGAGTTGTGTGACGAACCCTAGATGTAGTAGGAAACAGGCCCACTTAGTGCACTTGGGTATCTGGTGATGGTCCGGCCGGGTGTCATTAGGTATTTGCAGGAAACTCTAGGTGAAGCTAGAACTTACCTTCTAGAAACTCTCCCCGGTTTGACGTTCTAGGTTATAAAGTATAGCTTGTCAAAAAGGGTTAGGGACACCCTAGGGTTGACCTAACCCTAGGGTTGCCCTAACCCCACGCCCTAATACCCCCCCCTAGGGGTTAGGTTTAGGGTTAGGTTAGGACAACCATTTTCTCTAAGGGCTGGCATTTCCGTGCCAGCCCACTTACTCATTTAGGTAAACAGGGGGGGGGGGGTCCGTCACATAAATAAGGTAGAGTATATGTAGTGAGGCTTCCTGGGTTCAAAAGAGAGCTCGTTAACCTCCTACCGGTGCAAGCTAAGCTTGTGTCGTCAAGGTGCAACCCTCTGTTGTGCCGCCCAAACTTCCACACGGGTACAACCCACCCTAGGGTTAGACTATCCTTATCGTTGGCAGGATCTTGCCTTTGAGACAAGGGCACGTCACTTCCAAGGAGTTAGCCAGATTCCTTGGTCCGAAAACCTGCTCGCAAGCTCAAAGGTATTGCCCGAGTTCACGTTCCGCAGAACTAGTGGTTGAGGCCTTGCTCCGGCCGCCTCAACCACGCCAAGCTAGGAACGACACCTAAGCTCGGCTAGTCCGTGTATCCTGATCCACAAGGTGAGTCTCGTTCGTGGCTTGGTCAGTTAGGGTTAAGTTCCTAAGGTTGGGTTCCTAATACGGGTTACTTTACCAGATTCCGTGGGGTTTCCAGAGAGGGGATTCCAGGTTGGCAACTGGCAGCCGCCTTTGTGGCCATGTAAAACTCTGACATGTGAGGCATCCTGTCTGCATTTGCTTCACAAAAGCCTTGAGTATCTCTATGGTTGCCATGATGTGAGAGCGGGTTTTGACCAAGCGAGTGTTACCATGAACTGAGGTTCGCGCTCCATCTAGCCATCATCCCTCCGACGTAGAACGTGGTCTTTGGGATCCCGTATATACTGTACCAAGCTTTGAAGCAGATGGCACCTTATTAAATACCATGGATGTACTCTGATAACCTGGTCCGAGGCCATTCCATCAATACACCCAGTTGTGCAGCATATACAAACTCATGCCTTTGCTTTGGGTGAGCATACGAAAGACATGTCTACATTGGGTAATTTCATTCCGGTCTGCCATCTGACAACACTTCTTCTTGCAACAGTCAATCGTGGAAATGCTCGTAACACTTTCGGGAAGATGTAGGATCCATCTTTACCCTCTTGCTGAAACTTGCAGGGGAAGATCTACAACCATGAATCGCCTTTTTCTTACATAGGACCAATGCAAGGAACCTCTTCAAATATGAGTTGTTCTTCCGGGTTGTTATTATTGAAATCCAACCCAGAATATGTTGAACCATCTTGCCGTCTTAATTCAGATGTTCGCCACTCACGAGGATCCAGGATACAATGTGCATTAGGTGAAACCTCTGTCACAACTACACCACGAAGTCGGACCCTAGTTTCTCTTCTGACACTGCTTCCATTGGAATTTTATAGTTGTGATGATGCCTCTTCCGACTTCATCTCACGAAAAAGAGTACCTCATCCATCACAGCAGGCAAGCATCATCTGGTAAACTCGTGCTACTATTTTGTTTGTGACTTTGCATATTCTGTGTCAGCCTTGACTTCATCCAAATTCCACAATACAGGAGAACCCTCCTCAAATTCCATTCCAGAACCTCAACATGCTTGTAAATGGTGTTCACCCATACGTACACACAAGATCCTTGGGCAATATTGTGACATAATGCATTATTATCTCGAACTTCCACAGTTCCAGTGCCAACTATCTCGTTGTTCCGAAGAAGAATACTTTATCTCCAGTATTAAACATATTGTCCTGCATAAATAATTGTATTATTTATGATATCTGTTTATGCAATATTCTAAGAAATCTGAATTACGGTTACTTAATATGCATATGCAATAATACATAATTATGTTTAGAGATAATATCTCATGTTTGATTAATACAACTGATGGGCGGATTAATCCCGCCCACGAATCCTCCGACGAGGAACGGTCGGCGGGATTAAATCCCGCCGCCGACTCAACCCCTTCGGAGAGAGTCGGCGGGATTAATCCCGCCTTGGACTCCCTCCGACAAGGAAGAGCCGGCGGGATTAATCCCGCCGCCTCTTCCTCCTCGGGGGAGTCCGGCGGGATTAATTTCGCCGCTCAACCCTTAGGGAAAATCCCGCCTTGGACTCCCTCCGACGAGGAAGGGAGTCCGGCGGGATTAATCCCGCTTCGCCGGAGAATCGGCTCCGCCGGACGAGGAGGAAGAGGCGGCGGGATTATCCCGCCGGACTCCCCCCGAGGAGGAAGAGGCGGCGGGATTATCCCGCCGGCTCTTCCTTGTCGGAGGGAGTCCAAGGCGGGATTAATCCCGCCCACAATTCTTACGACGGGGAATGGGTGGCGGGATTAAACCCTCACATAACTCTCTCCAAAACTATGATTTCAAAGAGATCTCGGGTAAATCCTGTCCCTAAATCCTTAAAAATGGATGTGGTGGCGAGATTAATCCCGCACCCTTCCCTGCCTCCTAAAATGGAGGGCGGGATTAATCCCGCCTACAACTCTTTTTAATAAATTCTGGTAACTCTTCATCAGTTGAGAAGGTTATCGGCGGGATTAATCCCGCCACTCTTTTTCAGTGGCGGAGAAGCATTGCCAAGAGATGGTGGTGGGATTAATCCCCGCCACCTCTTCAAAGAGGCGAAAAAGAAATGGCCGGATTAATCCTGCCGGCCCGGTTAACCTAGAATATTAAGTTAAAAGGATATTTAAGGGATAAATCCCTAACGGAATATA
The DNA here is from genome assembly GCA_003024785.1 of Selaginella tamariscina. NCBI lineage: Eukaryota > Viridiplantae > Streptophyta > Lycopodiopsida > Selaginellales > Selaginellaceae > Selaginella > Selaginella tamariscina. Next base: position 24,003 of record PUQB01000719.1, read on the forward strand.
TTATAATCCTAATGCATTCCTAAACCCCTAAATTGTAATTTTAAGAGAGAATGTAAGAGAGTGAATCTTTATAAGTATTTTTAAATTTGTTTATAATACTTACTTGTAAATAGCACTAAAGGCGTCGTGCTTTCCTATAAAGAATAGCACCCAATTTAATCTCGCTCCTGAGATGATCAATATGAAGAAAAAAGAAGATTTAAAGAGTGAAAAATACAGAAATGAAGAAAACCCTTACCAGAGAAAGAACCAGATCTGAATTTGAGTGGGAAATTAAAATGCATTTTCAAATTTACATGTCAGAACCGATAATACATATGTCAGAAATTCAAATTTTTTAAAAAGAACAGAAAATAAAATTTAAGATGAGTTGACACAAATATCCGACACTCTGACATATATACTCTCTAGTTCTAATGAGTATTTTAAATTGCATTTAATGTTATTCAAGTGATTCAAGCTGTTTAATATTACGAAATTTTAGACTATATTCTACATTCTTAGTATTCAAGTATATTTATTTATATATATAAAAAATAATACTTATACAATAAATAAATTGATATATTATTATGTATCATTTAAAATATATTCATAGTCCTGTTTATTATTATTATTTCTTAATTACTTGAGTATTTAGTTTTCATTTCCTAGTATCAATGGGATATTCTTTAAATATTTATTAATATTTGAAGAATATTCTAATATTAAACCTGATTATCATAATTAAATTAGTCTTGTTCTTAATTATTGCAGTAATTATTCTACATTTGTATATATATTAATGGGATTTTCTCAATTAATTTGTTATTATTTCAAGAATATTCATGTGTTAAACCTTATTATCAAATTAAATTAATACACACTATGAACATATTTTAAATTATACATAATAATACATCATTTTATCTAATATATAGTCATATATAGTTTTAATAATATATATATTAATATCATTTCCTTAATTACTTGAGTAATTAATCTTCTTTATATTAATGGGATATTCTTTATTATTTTTATTATTCCAAGAATATTCCAATATTAAACATGATTATGATAATTAATTTAGTTAATTATTGAGTACTTAAGTTACATTTGTATATATTAATGGGATTTTCTCAATTAATTTCTTATTATTTCAAGAATATTTCAATGTGAACCTTTTTATCAATAATTAAATTAATATAATATTATTAAAACTATTATGGCTATATATTAGATAAAATCATATATTATTATGTATAATTTAAAATATGTTCATAGTGTGTTTATTAATATTATTTTCTTAATTATTCGATGTTTGTTTTACACACATATATAAACACAATCAAATTACACACGCATTACAAGAACTTATAAAAAACATATGCACACACATGCACAACCCTAAACCAAACGAAGAAATATGTTACTTCTTTATTAAAAACATCATGTTCAACGCATGTATGATATATGTACTCAATCTGTGTGTATGTAACACATTGAATTTACATGTGTAATATTTATATTAAGCTTGTTGGGAGCAAACCTAAACCCTAAACCCTAAACCCTGTGTATACATGTGTGTACAAAAATATTTTTCAACACTCTCCTCTTCACACCATGCATGATCCATCCTAAACCCTAAACCTAACCCTAATATGTAACACAATGAATTTACTCATGTAATATGTATGTTCTGTGTGTATACACGTGTGCATGTATATATGTGTACTCTGTATGTATATATGTGTACTTTCTGTCTTCTCTCATACATACACACCATGGCATGATCCATGTTAATATGTACTGTCTCTCTTCTCTCAAACATACACACCATGCATGATCTATAATATGTACTCGGTCTCTCTAATATTATGTACTAATATGTATGTATGTCTGTGTGTATAATACACACCATGCATGATCCATAATATGTACTGTCTCTCTTCTCTCATATACTATGTATGTATATCTGTGTATAATATGTGTAAGTATATATGTGTACTAATTATATGCAATGTGTACAAAAAATAATTTTTTCAACACTCTCTCTTCCTCATACATACACACCATGCATGAATCCATCCTAATCCAAAACCCTAAACCCTAAACCCTAAACCTATGTAATATGTATGTATGTCTGTGTGTATACACGTGTGTATGTATATATTATGTGTATTAATATATGCAATGTGTATGTATGTATTGATACACATGAACTTTAACACTCTCATGGACACACACATGTTAAATCCCTGCATGATTTATATTTTTGGGGTGTATGTGATACACCCACGCACACGCACGCGCTAATAATATAATGAAAGAATATTTGTTTAGGGCGAATCTATATTTTATTCTTTTTAGGGTTTAAGTAATATTCTCAGAAGGAATATTCTATTAGGGTTAATATATATATTTAATTCCTTTAGGGTTTAGGTATAATTTTAGGGTTTCAAGAGGCGGCGGCTGTGAAATCGGCGGCGGCGGCTGTGCACACAGGTGAGATGTGTGTGTGTGTGTGTGTGTGTGTGTGTGGTGTGTATATATGTATAGGAGTGTGCGTATAAATTTATTTATTAGTTTTATCTCTCGCACACACTCTGTGTATGTATATGTGTGTGTGGGTGTGTGTTTGTTTATCTATATGATTTTATTTGTTTCGCTCACACACGCATACACACGATATACATATACACATATATATATATACCTATATACATATATACATACATATATTATGTGTACCAGTATCTGTAAATTTTTTTTTATTGATCTATCTCTCCCACACACACGCACATGCTTTACACACACACACACACACACACACACACACACACACACACACACACACACACACACACACACACACATATATATATATATAATCAATGCATATTAACAAATAGTATACAACACTAGTTTTATATATGCTTATATATTCATATGGGTTATATATCTATATACACACATATATAGTGTGTGTGTTTATCTGTATAATTTTATTTATTTATTAGTTTTATCTTCGCACACACACGCACACTCCTTGGTATGTATATGTGTGTGTGTGTGTGGTGTTTGTTTATCTGTATGATTTTATTTGTTTCGCTCACATACACACAATATACATATACACATATATATATACTATATACATATATACATACATACAACACTAGTTTATATATATGCTTATATATTCACAGACTCTCTCTCTTTCTCTATGGATTATATATCTATATACACACTATATATGTGTGTGTTTATCTGTATAATTTATTTATTTATTAGTTTTATCTTTCGCACACACACGCACACTCTTGTGTATATATATGTGTGTGTGTGTGTTTGTTTATCTGTATGATTTTATTTGTTTCGCTCACACGCATACACACGATATACATATACACACATAAATTACCTATGTACACACATATATTATGTGTACCAGTACTGTATAATTTTATTTATTTATCTATCTCTTACACACACACGTACACTCCTATACATACATACATACATACATATATATATATATATATATATATATATATATATATATATATATATATACACACACACACACATATATATATGTGTGTGTTTTTATCTGTATAATTTTTTTATTTATTAATTTTATCTCTCGCACACACGCTAAGCCCCTCGAGCGGCGGGATTAATCCCGCCGCTATAGGTTATGGCCTCGGCGGCGGGATTAATCCGCCGCTGAGGCCCTTCAGGCGGCGGGATTAATCTCGCCGCTCTACGACAAACTGAAGAGCGGCAGGATTAATCCCGCCGCCCATGGCCTGCGTGAGGGGCCTCGGCGGCGGGGCTCACCCATGCCCTGCGCGGAATGCGGCGGGATTTATCTCGCCGGCAATGGCTTGTGTGAAGGCCTAATGGGCGGGATTAATCCCGCCGGATTCCGCACAGGGCATTTACAGGGGATGGGCGACGAGATTAATCCCGCCGCTCATGAGGCTAACCGAAGAGCCTGCATGAAAGATCCTGCACGGAAGGCTAACCGAAGAGCCTGCATGACATGTCCTGCGTGTAAGGCGGCAGGATTAATCCCGCCGCCAGGGAATTCACGCAGGACATGAACGGCGGGATTAATCCGGCCCACGCTCATGCCCTTCGCGGAGGGCGGCGGATTAATCCCGCTGCTCAGGCACTTCCACAGGATATAAGCGGCGGGATTAATCCGCCCCCACCCATCCCTGTTCAAAATGCCGCAGCCAATATATATGTGTTTACGAAATTCATTAACCATCACCTTACATGGTGGGCGAGATTAATCCCGCCCCTTTCTGGAGTCACTGAAGGGGTGTGAGAAATAAATCCTGCCCAGTTCTCTCTGAGACCGAGAAGGGTGGCAAGATTAATTCCGCACTCCCGTTCAAGGCCTCCAGAAAGGTGGCGAGATTAATCCCGCCCACTCTTTCAGGAGGCATTGAAGGGGTGGCGAGATTAATCCCGCCGCACCTTCCATGTGAATATATATGTGTATTAGTATATATAAGTTGCATATCTCATTTTATTTACTTTTATCATCTTATCATAATATTTCGAGTAAAAGCTAGGAATCTATGTAAAACTGTCCAGAGCTCACATTTGTGGTGGTTCTAAAACGAAATGTTATCTTTCTTTTGCACTAGCACAAATGTGAGCTTCGGACAGTTAATTACGTCTACTTCTCTCTGTGTATTATTTTTGTATATTCGGGTTTATACAAGTGTGTGTGCGTTTTTATATGATTTATTCATAGTGTATTATTTTGCAGAAGGACGATTTGATCAAACAAGGAGATCGAGTCATTAGTATGGAGTCGTCGTCAAATTCTGGGTAAGAATTAAAATAAAATCTGTTATACTCGGATACTTGAACTAATCATTTTTGTATTCAGATGTGGAATTGAGGTGACATTAAAGACAAGAGCAGGAGAAGAGATGGGCAGGGGGATTCTGGAATCAACTTGGCCATATTTTAAGATAAATGGGAAGCGCATTGGAGCAACCATGGTTGCTGTCAAATTAACCTCTGTCACATCTCATGGACAAGCAAAACAATGGAAAGTAGATTCGCTAGTCAAGCACCCGAAAGCAGGCTGCGAACCCAGATTGGACGATGCTCGACACATATGCCTTGTTCCATCCAATGTCACGTTCTCGGATCCAGAGGTCGTCAGTTACAACATTAATTTCGGGTGGTTTTGTCGACTTGTGGATAATGACGTTCACGTGTTCACTAATGATGTTGACCTTGGAGTTCTTCTTCAACTCAACGAAAGCCCATCTATGGAGGGGATCCATCTGGATGTCTACTTCGAAGATCTTCAGACTCATCGAGTAGGTGTATTGTCAGGAGATATTGCTTCACAATACAGAAAATCAGCAAGTGGAGCAATCTTCCCTCTTCACATTGAAGAAGAACACAGCGACATCATAAGGAGATTGAGAGGGTGGCTCGGTCTCAGGTTCTCTACAGATCACGTTCAATTTGCTTAGGAAGCTTTGGGAGCTGGAAGAGTGTGCCGAGAACACTAGAACAGCTGCAGTCGGGGATCACACATGTTGATTCGGATCGCAAAAGAAAATCATCAATCGTTTTGTCAGCTGCACCTGTGGCATCTCATGCTGCAATAAGTCACAAGGAAATGATGTTGGATGATAAGATTTATCCTTGTAGGGTTAAATATTGCAGCGTCAACCCAAACTTCAATTACAGGCCACTCAACCAGGAACGTGTAGCTGAGCTCATGGAGAAGATGAAGGACGACAATTCTTATACCGTTCCACATAATGCTGTTTTGTCCATACTATGAAAGAAGGAAGGGCTGACAAAGTCTGGATCACAACACCAGAACAAATGAAGATTCAGACGGAGAATAAAAATCTATCAAGTACTACATCATTAGTGGCCAGCACACAATAACGGCAGCCCAACGACTTCTCGATGAACACAACAAAGGAACGATGGCAACAAAACTTTCCGAGCATACCCGTGAGAAGCTGACAAAAAGATCGGCGTTTTTAGCTAAGCCGAATCTCACAATCGAGCAGTACCATAAGTTATCGGCGGAATGGGACGCTGCCGACACCAACCACTACAACAGCAAAATATGGGAGAAGTTTAAACACACGCGAGCCGTGTGGGAATCTCTTCAGCGACCACAAAGAGCTACCGCAGGGAATACACAATCTGCGGAATACCGGGTAAGCAAATTGTTTGGGCGGGATTTATCTCGCCGGTATATTAATCTGTCTTTTTCCTCAGAGAGTTGAAGAAATTGCAGCAGTTGATTTTGCCCAGGTGGGCGGGAAGGAAACATCCTTTCTGATGATGTTGATTTCTTGCCCCGAAGATAGGATCTTTGCCAAATGGTTGGGGATTATGGAATCCTTTTCAAAAGGAACACTGAAGAAGAAGCAGACAAGTGAAGGGGAGCCCTCAGAAAAGTCTGCAAAGAAACCCAGTAAGACGCCGAAGGCTAAGTCTGTTCAATCTAAAAGGATGTAGACAACGATTTCAAGCTCACATGGTTGAAGCCTTTAAATGGAACAACGATGGAGGAGATGGAAGTCTTGGCTGATTTGGTGATCGATGGCAAACTACAAATTAATAACAGCAGCCCAACCTCTCCTTTTCATCTCAAGGCAATGGAGTTGAAGACGGTCAGGCATTTCAAGGAGTGGTTGGGAATACACTGCCACAAACTGGGTTGGACCTCGACTTCAACATATGAAGAGGTCAGCAAATATTTGCATGTGACGAACGATGATATGCTTGTCGAATGGGTGAACCAATCGGAAGATCTAGGCAAGAATCTATTGCACGCCAACGCCAAAAAGGAGAACATTGGGATGACGCCTTCTCTTATGGCAGTCCTTCAGCAGCGGAGAACCGAATTGAACCTTATAAAGGAGGATGCTACGAATCACGACAAGCCCTACAGATGTTTGTTGTTAGATTCGGAGACTTTATGGGGTAACATCACTGCTTGTAGGAAACCGTTTCAATTGTTCGTGATGGATCGGCGGGTGTCAAAAAATCTTTCGACAGATAGGGCACTAGAGGATCTGGTGGAGAAACTTAGCCGTGCAAGCATATACATAGAAGGTATTTATTATTGAATTCATGCTTGCGCTCTTCACTGATACCTACTTTTTCAGGTATTTATTTCTTGATTCTTGCTCATGTCACCGATACTTTTGCCTTCGCCTTCGCCAAGAAGAATAGACATCGTTGGACAGGATTTTATATGAACGATGCTAATCCCAAGTGCATTGATACGTTGTTCACTTGGTTGTTAGGAATGCGCCAAACAATTTCAAGCTTCCAAATGACTGGCCAGGCATCTGTTTGCACTCCAACGGCCCTGAACCTCCATCCGATACACCGATAGGTATGAGTGACGTATTCGGCAATGTACGTTATCCAAACATTACAAGTCAAGCGGCACGGAGCATCGTCAACTTGATCAGGGGTCCTCACAGTGATGCGTGGGTTTTTGACTACTGCACTAGGGGGTCCGTCTTGAAGGAGTGTTACCTTCGGCATACATGTGTGTTTGCCGTTGAAAAGGATAAGACCATGGTTGAGGACCTGAACAAGTGGATAGATTGGGTCTCAACTGAGTACCCCAACGAATCCATAAAGGCGTATTTGAGAAAGTTCCCTCCAGATAAGTGCGATAGCTCTGAAGGTGAATCTGGTTCAATCTCGGAGTCTGAGAACGAACTTCAATCAGATATTAGACCGGAAGTTATCTCGAGGAGTACAGAACATTCGCACACTCCAGGACCCATGGAAACATCAATAGAAGATGCAGAAGATCTTGAACCATCTCACAAGCGGCTTAGACCTTCTTCGCCTCACTCAGAAGGTAATAGCGAAGAAGAATTGATAATGAATTGATAGAGTGATGAATAGTTGTAAATGAGTGTAACATAAGGCATTTTTGTATATTTCTTTTATATTTGTACAGAAAATAAATTCTCAAGGATTAATGAAGCTTTTAGTTCAAACATGGGTCACACATTAACAAGGTAAATAATATACCTTGATAATTTTAAGGTCAGCTAATTATCATTTTGCAGATGTAATGAAATAATTGAGAACATGGATTTTCAGCATTGCATGAGGTAAGAGAGGGGTTTGGCGACAATTTCTTGTGCCACATGTCAGAATGACAGAGTTCATGCAGGAAATGGATAATAATGCAGCTCAAAACATCGTTACCATGGGGGCCACTTCATCATCATTTTTATTGGCTTCAGTTCCGAAATCAATTTCTTCAGCGCATGCAATATCTGAATCTTGTAAGGATGATGTACAATTAAATGATGAAGGGATAGGCAACGAGATAGTGGCAACGGATAAATGTGAAAGGGAGCAAACAAGTGATTTGCAAAGTATTCAAGAGGCAACGCTATCTCATGTTACTCATGGCCATATTGTGTTGTTGGATGTCAATGGTGTTCTGCTTCATCGACAAAGGCCCGAGGATAGAAAAGAAATCAAACAAGGAGATTTCATTCCTTGTCATGGTAAATTTCGATATGATATTATTTTTCGTCCAGGGTTGGATCGTCTCTTTCAAAAGCTTAAGGAGATGGGTGCGCTTGTGGGGATTTGGTCATGCATGCAGATTCATAACTTAACACCGCTGTTGAATTTACTTAAGAAACATTGTAGTGTTGCAGAAGAGGTGATTCGTAAAGATTGGATTTTTGACCAGCGAATGTGTATAAACCTCTCGAATTTCACAATATAAGAAAGGAAAGCAAGCCATACTTCTTCAAGAATGAAAGAATAATTGGGACTCATGGGGAGATCAGTCGCTTAAGGATAATGAAGAATGCACATATCTTAGTAGTAGACGACTCTCCTCAGAAGGCTATGCTCAACCAAAACATTGCTTGTATTCATCCAATCACTTTCGATCCATATTCTGATACCGATATCATGGATGAGCTAGTGAACTACTTGGATACGTGCCTCAGAAAGAAGAATCTCGAAAATTTTTGTGAGCAGTATCCACCGTATCATACATTTCCTGAAGCTTTTCTTTCTCGTGATATTGAATTTTATAAAATGAAGGATAGCAACCGGGCGCTTTATAATATTATTCTTAAGGAACGTCAGTTTTTAGATGAGCCTTTATGCAGACCTTCTCTTATCACATCTTATGTATTAACAAGGATGGCAACTCCCAATTGCATTCGTGAGAGTGTTAAGTGGTGGCAACAACATCAAGATATTGACCAAAATGATTTGATTAATCCGGAGAGTGATGATTTAGACAAAATGAAAAGATTTCTTTGTATGATAGAAAGAAAGTATTTATAAAAAATTAACATGTTGATAAGAAAATGATTTCATTTGTAATTATGTTTGATAGTATTTCTTCATTATTGTAAACTATTTTTAGAATAATATGAATATTCTAAGATATTTTAGGAATATTCCTTACTAAGTAAGGTTATTGAAGGATTAATTAATTAATTAATTAATATTTAAGGCTTAATTACATATTAATTAAATGATTAATTAATAATTAAAACTTAAGTATTAATTAGTAATTTATTTTATATTCCCATTTTCACGTATCATGCCCACTTTAGTTACAACGTGCATAAGAGTACAATATGAATGTTTCTTTAACAAATCTTTTTTGCATAAAATTAAAATTGAATAATATTATACATTGTGGACTAATCATAATAATAACGAGGGTCTAAAGAAATAATTATCCTTTATAAAATGTGATAAATATTGTGCAATATAAAGTTATTTAATTTTGAAATTAGGAAAATAAAAAGAATTTGAAATACAAATTATAATGATAACTCTCTTAACGATGTGAACCCACTTAACTAAGAGCTTAAGTTTATTAAGGACTATAATAGTAACACTCTTAACCATGTTTAAGCCCAAGCTAATGATCGTGAAGACACTAACATAACTCACCAAATGTTTGCCCATTTACATGTTTAACTTTGTAACATCAACCAATAAGGGTAAACTAACCCTTAAGGTATGATATACATAAAGAGCATGAGGGACTTTAATGACACAAAGTTGGATTAGAAAAATAAAGCATCTTATTAATATGTTTATGTCACACATTTTCTACATTATTTTCGTAACAAACCACTTATTTGCATATTAGGGCAACGGGTCTAAATTTATAAGAATTAATACAATATTAACTTACCTTATTGATGCTACACGGTGGTTCATTGTACATTAATGGATGTCCCAATTACTTAAGAAGAACACCTAATAAAATGTTGTATATTTTTAACTCAAAGTTTATATTGAAATACATAAATCTTGATATTGTCTTTTCAATTGTTATATTTTTATATAAAATAATTTTCACAATCTTTATTTATTTTGCTTCGTCAATCGTGATATCTGCAATTTTACTCATAGGTTTATTAAAAGTAATATTCATAAATTTAATAAATAAATATATTTATTTACCACGATTATTTCCAGATATATTAAAAGTTGTCATAATTACCATTGAATGCCTATAAAGTATGAAAATTTATTATTTATGACCATGTATGTTTAATTTACAATTGGTCTATTATTTTTAAGAATCTTTTAACATAATTAAGAATCTTTTAAGATATTTTAGTGTTTTTGTTTTATGTAAAGGCAAAGAGTCAAGAATAAAAATAAAAAACATCATTATAGAAAGAATACATAAAGTGTGTTTATATTGTAATAAGACATTGTTTAAAGATTAAGAAAGTCGATAAATTTAATTATGTGAAGGTGTGATAGCAATTCAAAGAGATTTTAAAAATAAGTTGTAATAGTTACAATCCAACGAATATTAATATAAGAATTTCAATCAACATAAATTTGTAACAAATCCTCAGGTAAGTTATTTTAACTAATTATTCAATCATTATCATATTATGCATGTGATGCAATAAAAAAGTATTAATTATTTAATTATCTCTAAATAACAATAAATATTAATACATATCATGGTTTTTTATTTGGATCACTTTATATAACCTTTCACTTTACAATTCTTAATATTACATTTGATAATATACATGTGTTTATTTTTGTTAGTGAACAACATTAACTTTACATTTGCTAACATAGTTTCGAAGAATAGTATAAATAAAATTAATCTTTATAATACACTTAAGAATTAAACTAAAGGTTTAATTCTTATGTAGCTCTTTATAAAGTTACACTTTCTGAAATTCCATGTCAACTTGCTTATTAAATAAATTTAAAAAGGCAAGGTTGCATTTATTATTATAATATTATAAATTCCAAAGTGTTATAATTTTTACCTAAGTTAAAAAGTGTTATGAACTGAATCGAAGTATTATAATTTTGGTGTGTCGCTCTGTTAATTAGTACAAAAACTTATTGTAATACTAATTAATCTTATTATTTATATTGACGCACAAGTTAATTAATACTAAAGCCTTCTTGTAATAATGATTAACCCTTTATCTTTTCTTATTAAGCTATATATATTTACTTACATGTGTATATGTATGTATATTGTGTGTGTGCCCATAGATTTATTAATTATGGTAATATATTAAGTATATTTTAAAGATTATTTCTATAAAATAAACCTTTACTTTGTGTGTATATATATATATATATTTCTTGTGTACTATACTCAAACATCACATCATCACACTAGGGATCCCAAATGTTAAATAGATGTATTTATTATAATTTATTTAAACATATATACTTGGTTCACAACATAATCTTTTAGGCTTGTTTAGCACTTATACATAAATTTATACAAATTATAAACAAATGATTCATTTATAGCAAATAAACCAAAGTATTTCACACACACACACACACACACGGCTATTGCTTAATCATACTAAGCAAAATGACGTGCACACAATATGCATATACACCTATTTACAGCATACACCATAACTTAGAAAAGATTAAATAAGTTAATCATAGTTTTTCACTCTATTTACTTTTATTAAGTGTTGTTTAGGACGCTTTTTCATCTCTTCTACTATTCGAATGTAAAGATGCTGTTTTCTGATAGCATCCAGGAACAGCTTGTTTTCCTTAACTGATGAGACCGTCTGCAATTATAATATACAATTAATATATATTTACAAAAATAATAATACATATTTTAACACGTGTGCCTGTGTGTGTGTATGCGTGTGTACCTCCAGGTAGAGCTTGAAACCGTGACCAACAACTTGACGACCAAGAAAGTTGATAATCCACGTTGGAACGTAGTCCAGCTTGAGGTCCAAGTGTACTATAGCTCTGAAGACGATAATATAAACCAATATATAATAATTCACTAATTATATAGATAAATATAATAATTACCTGATATAACATTTGTTTTCAGTGATTTTTTGTAACATAAAACCTCCGCTGGATTCCATACGTACAACGTCTTGTTTTAGTGGAGGTAAATGAGTTGAATTAAAAGCCATGAATACTCTCCTTCAAAATAGATGTATCCGAAGGAACCTGGTCGTATCAAACAATAAAACAAATATATATATATATATATAGAGAGAGAGAGAGAGGAGAGAGAGAGAGAGAGAGAGAGAGAGTTATGAATTGCTTAAGAGAATCAAACATATACGCACGCACACAATGCATGTGTTGAAGTTAAAGATGCTTAACCGATCTTAGGCAGCCAACAATGGTTTCTTCTTCAGGATGCTCAACTTCAAACGATGTAACCACGAGCTCCCTTGTTGCTAACGGCCATGGAACTTTGCATCTTCAAAGAATAAACATAAATTAGAATGGAGAATTTATTTAAATTCATGTGTACCTCATGTGGAACAAGTTTTCACATATCCTTATTTTCTTTAGCCATTGAGATTCCAATACTTTGAATGCAGGCAGAGAAACACGTGGCACCTGAGCTAACAATCTTATATGTGTATACAAGTGTGTGTGTGTGTGTGTGTAGGTTTAGATCATATATCTGTGTGTGTGCGTGTGTGCATGAACAGACATAAGGTAAATGAAAGTGTACCATTTCTTGAAACATGGAACTTCCCACATCACGCATAAAGCTGCAAAATGATATATCATAGGTGTGTGTGTGTGTGTGTGTGTGGTGTGAAAGATAGAGAGAGAGAGGCTTACCATGAACAAGAGGAGCATCCACAATGCCTTCTAGACAGTAACTATGGAATGGAGAGTCACACCCGCCTTGGCTGTACATTGTTCGTAAGCTCCGAGTTGCTTCGACAACCTTAACAAAGTCAATTAAAATGTCATTAATATAATAAATATACGATTATGACTACCTTCCAGTCTTTAACACTCCTAAGAGACTCCATGACTTCCCAAAGCTCATTTGACTTCGTTTTTATTGCTTCTTTTAATGAGGTTTCATTTGGCTCATTGTCTACATTACACGCACGCACACACACACACACGCACATACACACGAGCACTAAATTAGTAACCGAGTAATATAGACAGGAACAGGATAAGCCGTTATCTCTCTCTCACAGATACATACATAACCGCATATCTTACAATATATAAATTACCTGGATCCAGAAATGGAGAGTTAATCAGCTGAGTTCTGACCATATTATACACAAGCTCTTTATTTGCAATGGGCCATATGAAAGTGTAGAATCCAAGCTTTGCATATAAGACTCCATAGCCAGATTCAATTCCACAACCCCTCGTATATTAAATGCGGCAGGAGCGAAACTTTACTTCTTTCACCTAAACATGATATCGTGTTTAATATACAGTTTTTATGTGATCGATATTGGGAGTACTACAGTTTTGAAAGAGCCTCACTTTTCAAATTTGTCATCCAACGGTTCAGATTGAATGCGGTATTCAAAATGCGACACTCGTGAGATTCCGGAATCCGTGGGTTTCCAATGTTCATCAGTGAAATAATTAAGATTATAAATATAATCAAACTGCTAGTGGCATTTTTGCACCTTTGTATTCTCTCTTATCTGCCATTAATACGTATATACATAGCATGCATATATGTGGCTGTGTGTTATAGGCTGGTTATTGTCGGACAGGCTGTCTGCACATCCCATGCATGTTAGAAGCAGTTTAATAAAATCAATAATAAACGACAATATCATTGACATGACATTTATATTTACTATAAGAAACAATTAGTTTGTTTTGACTTGAATTTTGTACAGAGTTGAAAGAGAATATACCAGTATATCCAATATCGTACTATACCTAGAATATACCCCATAGGTTAACCTTTTTGGGAGGATAAAATAAGACAGTAACCTTTAAGGATACCATAAGGATGGAGGGTCCCGAGTGGCTACCGTATCTCATCGAAGCAGACGGACCAAACGGACGCTACTACCAGCCGTGCGAGTGTGCGAGTCCCGTACCGTACCAAAGCTTCTGTACGGACTGCAAGAGGCTACTGTGCAGGCACAAGCAAAAGGAGCACACAGAACACACGGTATTTCCTATAGAGAAGGCGTCCCAGAAGGGCGCGGTTCAAATCGCATTGCTGGAGAAGTTCATTAACATAGAAGACGTGCAGATATTTATAATTAATGGTAAGCCTGTGGTTTTCTTATACAGAATGAATAAATCGGAGACAGAGAAGTCATCTCCCAGAAACTGTATATTTTGTTATAGGGGACTGTACTATAAATCTGAGGTTGTACAGTCTATGGATAAGGGTAACTTTAGATTCTGTTGCCTAGCATGTAAAGAGGATTATAGGGAAACTTACCCCTCTTTAACAAGCGAATATTCTAAAGATAACACAGTAGAAGAATATCTTGAGAATCAGAAAAGGGAAGGGGTGGTATATTCTCATGATAACGAAGGGAAAAGGGTGCCTGACACAAGCGCATCAACTAGTTTAGCAATGGAGGATAACTGTCCTACCAAGGTAATAAAATGCACGGGAATAGTTTCTCACCTGGAAATGAAAGCTTGGAGAAACATTACACCTCTTGTTACATTAAATTTAATTACTCAGATAGATAATCGTCATTAAATAGACATCCTTTATTAAAATAGATATCTATTGCCATGCCTTCTGGCGGATAATTGGCCTAAGAGAATATTGTCGTCGTGGTTGCCAAGACGATTTTCTATGGCCATCAAGCAATTGTCGGCTTTCCATCGTAGGTGATCACCCGACCTTTGGTAAGAAGTGTCATAGTGTTGTCACTCTCTGCTGAACGATCCTTGGGCGACGCCAAGGTCTGTAAGGTCAATTTAGGCAAATAGAATGTCAGGAATTGCCGTGCACAAGCCCCTTCAGGAGTGAGTACATGACTAGGTTGCAAGGGGAGGTGGAAGGCACCATAGCACACCTTCATTAATATCCATTTGTAGGTGTGGGCTGCCACTGAACCACAACCCCACATTGTTTGGGTGGACATCATAGGGAAGGCGGATACACTGATGAACAATCTTGAGAATGAGAATGGGGAAACAGAATACATATACAAACCTATCCAACTAACTTGGAGGACAACCAGATAATATTAAGTATACACTTTATCTCACTCTCTCAGTATGTGGCACTCCTCAAGCCCGCAAGTCCCTATTCGCTCCGACCATCATCGATGGTTAGACTTGTAGCTGTCGCTGCAACTAACCCTTGGGATTGCATGTGAACATGTGATTGTATCAAATAGATTTTGCGCATGCCATCCTCACAATGGCTACCACCACAAAATTCTACTAAAGCTATTTATAATTTCATGTTGTCCACCTACTGACCTTATATTGCATGTATGTGATGGTTAAGGTTTGAAAATTTTTGGTTTGAAATTTTTCTTTCAAACATTAATATAACTAACAGATTGTAAAACAATGTTGTACATTGTCTCTTTATCTAATTTAAAGCCAAATTTATTATATAGTTAAAACACTACATATTCAAATAAAATTTCATTTGTTTTATTATGTCTTACACAGTGCTTTTTTATTTTTTGAGTTTAAATTCTTATAAATTGCACTTGCAAATTGATAGTTTTTGAAGTGCATAACCTTAAATTATAATTCTCAAAAGTATAATTTTGTTTTGATAAGATTTATTTTATAAAGTGCCTTTTAACAAGTTGTTAAAGAAGTACACTATACCATTTCAATTTTTATAAATATTTACTTTTGTACATCTTAGTATTTCTAATATAAACATAATTCTTTTTATATTTATGTTTCTTCCATTCAGAAGCTTAAAGTTTTCATTTTTAAAATTCAGTTTTATATTTTTATTTATTGATTATTAAATCATGGTCTTCTTTTTTTTAATTTTTATAAAATATGTTAACACTTGTATCTTAATAACATTATATTTCTTTAAATCTTTACGATGATATAATAAAAATGTTAAGTACAAAATCTTCAAATTCTTAAGAATTACATTAATTATTCATTTTTTTAATCAATTCATTTACTAGACTATTAACAAAGTTTTATTTGAAAAAATAAAACATTTTTCATATCATCTCTAACTATATTTCTATACAATTTTACTTTTATAATGTGATTTTTTAATAACAAATTATAAAGCAAACAACTAACCACATCCAAAATCATAATTAACAATAATAAATAACCTTTGTTATCTCTCTTCAATAATTTAAAATTAAACACTCATTCACAATAAAAATTACTTAAAATTTTTATAATTATAGCATTATAAAGGTTATTTATCATATTTATATCTATCAGAGAACTAATATTTTAATTAAAAAGTAAAATATATAAATTATTTTTAAGTCTCTTAAATTATCATAAAGATTACTTTCCTTCTAGTGAGCCATCTTGTAGCCATAATTCTCTTCATTTTTAAAACATCATAATTCAATTTTTTTTGAAAGTTATAAAAGTATTATGTTTTATAAAAGAACGTGAAAAGAAAGTAGCAATCTTATTAATTAAATTGTAAACGGAAGTCTTTATAGTTATCTAATTTAATTACATTTAATACATATAAATTAGCTTTGTTTACAAAATAGTGAAAACTTGTTGTGGAAGGATTTATTTTTGTACCTCCATTCATTATTTAAATAATCATAGATACCTCGTATAAGCCAAATTCCATAGCCGCCAACCAATATCCTCTCTCTCATGTATCATGGATAATAGACATACACATATACATATACATACATAACACGTATATAGAAAAAAGGACTCACTTATTTATTGATAGCTAACTCACATCACATTTCAAGTAGGAAGAGCAGGAAACTCAGCTAGTTGATCAGGAGGGAGAGGCAGATCATACAAACCTCCTATCAAAGCAACGAGTATCCACAGCATCAACAGTCCGATGATCGCAACCCTGATAACTCCAGTACAAGATTCATACGGGGTAGCTTCCTCATATTGTTCCTCCTCACCAAGATCCTGAATGTACACACACATACATATACATACATACATACATAGCATATATATATATATATATATATATATATATATATATATATATATATATGTATGCTATCTTACAAGCTAGTACATAGAGTTATAACACACACACACACAGACACACACAACTTACATTATAAGAGTGTTGATTATACTCAAGGTGTTGATGTGTTTCTTCATCTAATAAGGTGCGTGCCTCGTTGCAAGTAGAGCATTTACAATCACCACCTAAGAATATAGGAACCCAATTCATTCCGCCTAGATG
Source organism: Selaginella tamariscina (assembly GCA_003024785.1). NCBI lineage: Eukaryota > Viridiplantae > Streptophyta > Lycopodiopsida > Selaginellales > Selaginellaceae > Selaginella > Selaginella tamariscina. The sequence continues at coordinate 41,671 of PUQB01000719.1, forward strand.
CTCCGCAAGAAGTGGTGCACAGTTGTCACTCTCTATAAATATTTTATCCCGTGTTCCTGGCTTGATAATCTAAACAATCCAACCGTGTGTATGTATGTACGTATGTATGTGTGTATGTGTGTGTATACACACTGACTTACAACTATATACTGAATTACGGACGACATGTAGTACCAAAAGCGACTTACACACATATACTTACATATACATAGCTATGCGTGTGTGTTAATTTGTGTACCTGAACAATGGCATTGACGAGTACACGAACAAAGGGTGGCAAGTTTACAATGAAAAGAGCTACAAGTCGAGTAGGGTAATTTTCTTGTACAAGTACGCAGCAGGATTTGGTCAATTGAAGCGGAAATCCAACGGAGGGAGCTCCAGCACAATCTAGAATCACAATCAGCCGACGATCTTCACCGTTGAGTAGGTTCTCTACACCGTATTCTATGTGTGAAACTGCATAATTGACGAAAATATCATTTTAAGTAGATCACACACACACACACAATACTGTACATGGGTTCCTGATGTGTGAGAGAGATATGCTATATTTAATGTTTTTTGGGGTATAAGATGCACCGAATATTAGTACAATCCTACAAACATGAATCATAATGGTTGTTTTATAACAATCACATGTAGTACGAAGGCCATCTGGACAAGGTGCGTGCAGGCATAATACATAAAACCTATACATAACGCATATCATACATATACACACATCATTTATCCATATGTGTGAGTATGCTTGTGTTATAATAATGACATAAATACCAATTGCCTGGGCAAAACGGGGACGCTGTGAGGATATAAGTCTTGATGAAGCAACTCCAAGTCGGATAATAAGCACTGGTCTGCCTTTCGAGTCTTCTTGATGCCAGTAAACAAGCTGGGAATATTCCTCGAGCTCTCGTACGGATAAAACCTGAAGTTTTCCCGCCAACCCACATTCTTCTTCACTAATGCAATAAACTTTTTCATGTTGCCATTTGCTGCCACCATAAACCTTTGCAAGTCATCGTTGCTTATTCTAAACATATAGAAGTAGAGTAAGCATGTATGTGCGTGTGATGTGTATATAAACATGATACGAATATCGATAAACTTTCTGTATAAACCGTTATACGCATATTGCTTTTAAAAAACTTCAAAATCAATTTTATATCAATGCTGCATACATGATGTATCTATGTGTACATGTTATGCAGATAAGACTTAAAATCTACAGTAAAGTCCAGCATGCTATTACATCTGTTTACCTTTATGTACCGTATGACATACAGACATCTACAGTCTAGAAGTAGCATGCCACATAAAGCATACATACATAAACTATGTATGTATTTCTCTCTGTATGTGTGAGGGTACCTGTCTGGTAATATCACACCTTCGTCTTCCAATTGCTTTCTCAATGTCATTTGAGCGTCCTCCCTACAAAACGACCCGCATTCCTTATATTTGTTTCCACACAACTATATAATCATTATTTTTACATGTTTAGCACTGTAGATATATAGATTAAGAAAGAAAAATTGACAAAAACTCTCTCAAACTCATTCCTACATGCGTATATAGCTCTATCTGTTGATATATCAATAAGTCAATAAACAAATAAAAGTTAAACTAAATAAGGAGATAAGAGATTAAACTCTCATACCTATTTTGCACGGGAGATTGAGGTGTCGGAGGCCGTGAAGGTGGTCTAGCAATAGCTGTTTCTGGAAATACATTATTGTTGCTCTGTGTTGCTTGATCCCATGCGTTCGTAATTGTTGTTGCAATAGATAGAAACACCACTGGCTTTGAGAATACCTATAACAAAAGACAATTGTGTGTGTGTGTGTGTGTTGTGTGACTAATAACTAATGGATGTAATGACCTGTATCCTCGTTGAATACTATAAATACTAATGGTCCACATAATCAATAAGCCACAAATATAAATGTATGCACATTCACATGCAGCTGTATATTACTGTGAATGCAATATGCTGTTACAATGTAATGGTGTCTGTGTGTGTGTGTACGTTAATGCTAGTCTAGAATGCTACTACATTATGGTTTAAATCAATCTGTGTGTACGTGTGTCTCTATGTCTGTACGTGACTGTTGCCTATGGAACTTATGCATAATTATGAGATGTAATGATCTGTACAGAGAGAGAGAGAGCAAGAGTATATCATGTATTACTATGAACGTAATTATCTTATAATCTATGTACACTGAACAATCCATCTGAGCTTATCCCAGCATGTTATGGTCCTGGACAAATATAATGTACAAATGTACTACATATGTCAGTACAGTCACAGTAATATTACAGAGGTACATATGATCTACAGTTATATTAATGCCACATGTGAGATTCTCAATCTACACACACTGTATGAACAAACCTGTGCACCCTGGATCAAATAGCGAAACGGAGCCCATCTCTGAAGCCAAACCAAGGGCGGAGTCCGAAAAAGGGGGATCGCTTGAATGATCCACCAAAGAGGGGGGAATCTGTGTTGAATACCTCTTCTAAGCAGCTCCAGAGCGCCCACCTTGAGCACGAACATCCCGAATTGCGCAGTGGAATGTTGAGTTACCTTTATGGATTTGAGAGAGATTGCTGCCCTTGTGATGGCGGATTTGGGGACGGATGCAAGCGACATGCGTGGATTGTTCTTCTTCTTCTTGCTCCTCTGCTGCTGCAGCTGAGACTTGCCTGTGTGTATCTCCACACTCATCCTGCACACGTTCTCGTCTTCGTCCTCTGTAGAAGGCATTCCTAGAACCCTAAAACGAAGAGATTAGTGAATATAGTTTTAAGTACAAACACGAGACCCACGCCGTGAAGAACGATTGAGATTCCAGTCATTTGGACGGCTGTGATTGGGCCAGCGAGATGTAAGTACAACATAAACAAATCGAGCTGATTGACTATGTTCTATATTTCATAATATATAATATTTAGTGGCGTACATACTTAACATTAGTATATTGATGAATGAAAATAGAAAAAAAATAAATAGTATATATGGGAATTCACACGAGTTATATGTATATTTAAGTATTTACATTACAGATATGGCGATATAAAGGTTCCCGACGGTTGATTATCGTTGTAGATCGTTTTGCATCAGGACCGCAGTGAATAGTTTTTGCATTCTCTGCGTTCCCGTTGTCAAATTATCGTAGAAGGTGGCCAACTGTCCGACCAAGCTTTAACAGACGACGGAAATGCTCAAGGCTGCTTCAGTATCCATGCGACATCTTTGAGGATTTTTCATGAACTGCTCTGCTTCATTCAGAAGGCCAGGAAACTGCTCGTTAGTGATAATCCGCACAAGATGCGTTACACACGACCACAGAAGGAAAAAAACACTGCTTTTGGACATTAAGCGCCCGCTTTTGGTAATCAGCTACTTCTTGCGATTCAGTCCTTCGCTCAGTAACAAAATCAAAATAAAGAACCTCACTCAGCAATAAGCGGCCATTGTAGCTGAGGAACCCTAAATCGAGCTGTGCCCTACACGTGCGAATCGCAACCTCTTGTAGAAGGTCGAAGGTTGACGAGGAGAAGCATGTTCATGTTCTAAATCTGTTAACTGATGGCACATTCTTCTTTGTAAAGGCTAGCCAATACATTTTTACCACGCTGTGTGTCGAACTCAATCTTGGCAAGTGTGTAGCCCCCCTTACTTCTGGATAGGAGATGAACCTCCTCCCACTTAAGTGGATCTCACCGGGAGAAACCACAATCCTGCTAGGGGTTAGTGAATATGAGTAGAAAAGCTGCATGGAAGGTGGTGATAGAAGAATAAAAGGGAAGCTAGCGAGATGGGATTGTTGTGTTGGGTCACGGTAGTAGTGGATGGTTGTTACGTTGAAGAATTACATATATAAGAATAGATGGACTAAAGAGAAAGACGAGTCGATGTATTATCTTCGATATACATACGGTTGGTAAGAGCTAGAATCTTTATATAGTTGTTCTTTTATTTATGAATAGTTTAAAGTTAGTGTTCACAGTAACAAACAACGACGGCAATAATGTGGTCAGTGTGGAGCGCACTATTGGATTATCTTTCCTTTTTTTTTAACATATTCTCGATCGTTTGTTTTAACAACATTTTGGTATACTCTAAAACTTTAAAAGATTATATTTGAGAAATATTATAAAAGTTGCAAGATTATATTATTTACACCAAACTTAAAAATACATTTTTAAACAAAATCATATAAAGTTTTCAAAATACATTATTTTGAATGGAATTTTTATGAACTTAATTAAAGTCAAATCTTAATACAATATGTAATAATTTTTTTGTTTTATAATTTCTATTACAAATTCATCAAAGATTATTTTAAAGTAGCATTATCACTCACTAAAATCACAAAAGTACATTATTTTATATGAAATTTTTATGGATCTTAAATCTTTATACAATGTGCAACGATTTCTAAATTTATCAATTTTTATTATAAATTCATTAAGAATTATTTTAAGGTAGCATTATCACTCACTAAAATCACATTAAAAATTTAAAATACTTTATTTTATATAGAATCTCTATAAACCCAATTAAAATTAAATCTCTATATAATATGCAATAATTTATTGATTTTATCAGTTTTTATTACAAATTTATCAAGCATTATTTTAAAATAGCATTATTACTCATAAACTCACATACAAGGACATTGCTCATCAAACTCGTACAGAAGGACATATCATTTACATAGAAAACCAAGGTGAACGTTATATTTCACATTTTGAAATATTCTTTTCCTTTTATTTTGATTTTTCAAGGTAAGACTGATTACTTTTAAAGTGTTCTTTAATATTTATAATATATACTAATACTCTTAATTGATACGTTTACCCCTGATATATTAATTTACATTGTGCTTGGTTAAGTTTTGAGTTTGAATTTCACTTATTATAGTGAAAGATTATGAACAATTTGAGTTTTGATACATGTTGCTATTCTATAAAGAACTTTTATATACAGCCGATGGTCCTTGTATGTATTATATTTTAAAATAACACTTGTTATTAGGCACGTTGGCACTTGCAAATGAGTTAAGCTTTTAACTTTGTTTAAACTTGTAATGTGTTGAAGAACCATTTACTCTATCCATTATAGGTTTTAAATAGCTCAGATAAGTTAATTTTCATAAATTTCATCACCGATTTTCCTACCATGACAAGTTAGTTTCTGTTACAAACAGGTTTGACAAGCTCATACACACGCACAAGCACACACACACGGATAACGCAAACTATAACCAACATATGTTGATGGACAAATGTTAGCAACTCTACCTGTAGTTATTAATACACAATAGTATGGAGAAGCTAGATTAAGGCATCAATCTTTGGATGACGTTGCAAACAGCAGTGTTTAGAGAAGATGGACAATGCAGGGACCACGTGGGCTCCTCTGGTGGTTCAACGGAGTGAGCCCTCGAACAAACCTGGTGTCTTGAACTCCGTTTGGACCACATTACCCAGGGGCGCAATCCGGACAAGCCCTGTGCCACTTGCCCAAAAGTCGACATCGGGGTGGTAATCAAGACATTGCAAAAGGAAAGCAGGTAGATATCCATGAGAGCCCTCTGGTCATGTGAGAAGTTACCTGTCTGTTGCCGACCTTCGTTACTGGGGTGGTAAAAACTAATAACATGATTTCCCCCGTACAGCAGATAGTACAGCTCCTTCAACCTGTCGAAATGTGTGTGGTTAAGTGCAGCTACCACGGTAGCCGTGCTAGCCCGACCCACGCCAACGAGCAGGTTCCTCTTCACCAGACAGCTGAACACATCTTCTGTGTAGTGATCCTTCATGTGCATCATGGGAGGTGAGATCCTGACTTGGACTCCCACAAGCCGCCAGGCATCAGCCAGATGTGCTTTATAGAAGTTGGTGATTATTTCCCATACTGAATCCGAGGGGTGCAGCAGATACCTTGCCAGGAGGTAGAAAACTGCCTCTGCATCAGGGAACAACGTTCAAGCTCCTCCCTAAAGGATGCTACTCTCTGAAGAACAGGTGCATAGTAAACGTTGGAGGTGATGAACAGCCAGGGACCTGCCTTGCGATTGCTGCCTGCTGTTGCCCACAAAAGAAGTAGGTGTCGTCTCTGTCGTGGTTCCAAGCCAGATACACATATAAATACTCAGGCAGCTCCATCCTTCTGCAGCTGCCTTTTAAGTCGCCCCTCCCCAGCCGGATAGAGTCGTTCAGCGCACCAACTACCTGCTGCATGCTGTTTGGGAGCATCCAAGAGCTAGATGGAAAAGGCTCACAGAAAAGTCTGTCCATGTTCTCCTCATTTGTGATATACATAACCCTGTTAGTGAGGAGAGCATAGAGAAACGTGGAGACAAGGGCTACCATCTTGTTACCCATCCCTGGTAATCCGAAAGGCTGTTTAAGTACAAGAAACTGGCACCTGGATGAAGCATTCTTTTGATGCATGTCTCTGGTACATGTAGAATGCAGGTTTTCATATTGCCGGAGACGGCGGATGAGGTATGGGGAAGGGTAGAACGGCGGATGCCCTCGACGGTACAGATGGTATTGGAGCCTGCTTTCACAAGTTGTATCATTCTCCCAAGCTTTAGAAATCAAACCAGAGTTACCTGGGGTTATAACATGAATGTCGTTGTGCATGTATGGAACCGTAAAGGGACGTCCGAGCTTGAGGAGAGCATGAAGGGAGAGGAGTACAAAAGCGACCAGCCCAAAAGCCCGACACGAATTCGAACAGAGGACCACATTGTGCGGAAGTGCTGGCAAAAAAAAAAACAGTTAATATACTGTTAAGAGCGGTTATGGTAGTGTCAATTATCTGGTATATACCCATCACGGACGGCTAGAATTAACTGGAACATATAATGGCTCATATGTGCATCTATAGGTATTTGAAATTTGCTCACGCTTTGCCTTCTGGATATGCACTTGCAACCATCTGTTAATTAGCGATAAGTTACTCTAGTTTAGTTATTTTGTACAATTAATTAGCTTAAAACATACCTTTGAGTTTTGCCAAAAGATGCGGGTTCAAAAGAACAATACATCCTTGTATGTAGATACGGTTGCACACAAACCTTGCCATCACATTCTCACCTGCAATTGCTCCCTTCTCCCTCTCCCTCTTACCTCCCTCTCTCACACACGCACACTCATTTGTGTATTTGTGGCCCTCTTACCTCCCTCTCACACACACACACACACTCATTTGTGTACATATTCAAATCCATTACAGTATTATTAAATTACATATATACAGCATGCATGTGTGCGTATCTTCCGTATGTGTGTCTATATATGTGTGTGTGTGCGTGTGCGTGTGCGTGCGTGCGTGTGTGTGTGTGCACACTGCAAAGAAATCACTTGCATACATGATACGGGCTGTGTAGAGCTATTTGAGTGTATAGCTAAACCTTTGTACAAAATTGTATTTCATATTTATATAACCCAAGCTATACATACGATAGAATGTCTTGTATCCGCTTTCGAAGGCATGTGAGAGTCTATTTAAACCAAAAGAAAACAAAGTGAGCTATAAACTTACTGTGTCTGTACGTGTCTGCGTGTGTCTGATACACTCACATAGGCCTAGGATGAAGATTTGGTCTATCTAGTAACCGAAGGGCTTTGTGTGTGTGTGTGTGTGCGTGCGCGTGTGTGTGACAACATAGACAGCCAAAAATAGATATGTAGACATACCTGGGGCGAAGATTTGGCCCATCTAGTGACCAAAGCTGCTGACTTACATAAATGAAGAAATGGTCTTGTGTTGAGCTTGGATGAATATACACTCAAATTGGTAGCCTCGGCAACCCACATAGAGTTTCTCTCATCTGGTTGTAGCTTTACAAGGTTACAAAAACCAACCTATTCACGCATTAAGACAAATTAATAATAACGTACATTATTATAATGTATGGATGTACATATAAGGTAATTAAAATACTAAGAGCCATACTAGCATAAACTAATATGACAAATAACAATAAGCTTACCACTGTCCCGCTGTAAGCAGGTTCGAACTGTGCAAATGTATCACTAAGAGCAGAAAAATCAATGGCCATCAATGAAGCTTCTTGCCCTTGTTGCTGTGAACCATCCGATACGAATATCCACTGTCTCCTACGGTCACCGCTTTCGTAGACTTCACCCACGTGTAGGATAAAGGCACTCGCATCAAACTCACTGCACTTAGATATTAACTTTTGAGTATAGAGAGAAGAGAATGAAGAGAGAAAAGAAAGAGATAATACCTATGAGTTGGTATTTCCTCCAAATTTGGTAGTTGTATTGCCGTCCGCGGGCTATACCTGAAAGTACATAATATTGGAAACTTCATATAAGTTTTAACGACGTAAAAATAAATAGCTTACTGGAACGGTTGAGCAGACAACTTTCGCCACATCGATGACTTAACAGCACTCAAATGAAGAGTGCTCTTCTGGAGAACTGGATATGGCTTTATGTTATTAACAACATACGTACGTCCTTCAACCAGCTCGCTTATCTGTAATATGCATACATACTATGTTATATACAAAAGATTCGATCTAAAACTCTATGAAGTGTTTCATTCGTAAATAAACATATACAGGTACATGTATACAAACTCACCAGCGACTCATTAGGATCCCAGACTGTGATTAAGCCATCATTTGTGACACAATCGGATCCTAATCCCGCTACACGAACCTTGAAAAGACGAACCACGTCTCTTGTGTCAAGATTGGCTTCTTCAAGGGCTTTCTGTACACGTTTCTCTAAAACAGCTTGTTTTCTCATCTGTTAAAGCAAAAATAAATAATCTCTCTCTCTCTCTCTCTCTCCCCTCTCTCTGTCTCTCTGTCCCCCTCTGTCTCTCTCTCTCTCCTGTGTGTGTGTGTGTGTTTGAGAGTTTTATCTACCCTGCCCTAAATTCTAGGTAGCTAATTTAACTTGAAAGTATATAGTTAAAACTCACACACACAGTAACTCAGATACACATTCTATGTTGTGTGTGTGTATATATGCGATATTTGCTTGGTTAGCATAGCACCTCGTAAAAGTTGAGGGTCAAGAGACTCCATTTGAAACTCATGGTAGATTGTACACATGCATATGCGGACGCACGCACACACACACGCGTTACATTCCCTACTCGAGATTAAGACGTTAAGAACAAGAGATAATCATGCATTAGTTTATGCAGCAATATATACGGAATTTAAGTATATAAAAATGTATATAATATGTATACATACAACAGTACCTGTCTTTTTGATTGATAAGCAGAGAGAGCATTATGGTCGTCAACAGTCATATCCACGACCACTTCCGGATCCGTATCACATTCGAGTGACTTGAACAGTTTTGCACATTCTTCCTCGTAGTATTCCTCGTCAGAGGAATGGTCATCTCTCTCCAGTATTGACACCACCCCTTCCGTCACACTTGCTCGTCTGTTTTACAATATACATATCAGACACAAAAATAGATACATATCTATCGCATACACATTCATATGCTCTGTCCCTCTCCCTCCCTCCTCCCTCCCTCCGCCCGCCTCTCCCTCTCTCTCTCTCACACACATACACATACAATCGTGCATACATAAATGCATACATATACATGTATGCACGCGCGAGCGTCATATAAATGCTTTAAGACGTTCAACCTCTGCTCAAAGGAAAGCTGCGCCGCATGTTCAGCTCGTTCAGTTCTAACAACATGTAACCCACCTTTCACCCTGAAATTACACAACATAAATGGATACTATGTATGTCTAAGATATACACATGATATATAGTATTATACAAAGTATTCTATCGCATTTATTCCTTTATTTATGTGTTTAGATACCTTCGCAATTGTCGTGTATACACACGAAAATATTCATATATTCAAAATTTTCGCAACAAAATAATACCATATATATTGTATAGCAATATCTACATATATACATAAACATATAGACTGTGAGTGTGTTACCTTTCTCTGTACAAAAGGGGATATATACGAGTGATTCCTACACATGTCCAAGGGACAATTCCTCCGTCTGGTTTAATACACCTGAAAGCGACCGGCAAACAACGCTTCCTGCCTGTTTAGGACAAATAATTCATATTAATGTTCTTTAATCCGCTGGTGTTTAACTTACAAGCACCAAGTCGTTCACTCCAGTGTGCTCTGTATGTACCATTAATGTGAACAACAAGATTGACCACGCTAAAGGCCTTTAATGCAAAACAAAACAATAGTCAAGGTAAGGTGCATACTGCGTGGGCGCGCGTGTTTCCTACCTCCAATGGCGGAAGACCTCCCATACCTCCAATTAGAACAGCTTCAGAGATCTAAAATCACATGATAGACATACTTTCATATTTATACACAAGTGTATACGTGCATCTCTCTCTCTCTCACACACACACGCACGCACGCACACCTGTAGCTTTTGTCCAACGAAGAGCTTCCCTGCTTGCAATTGTCTGGTCAATGGTGCATCCAATATAGCATCAAGGCAGTACCTGAACAAAAAATACCAGAATATATTAATTGTATCGGTTTTTCATTTGATCAAACTATTATTATGAAATCACTATAATCTGAGTGTGGTTATATATAGATGTACTAGCATGCTTGTTTTGATTAATGTATTATAGCTCGATGTTATACATGGTAATATATTGCTGTCTGTGTATATACGTATATATATAAATATACCATCCATCAGTCACTTCAACACGGGCAGATTCCTTGTGCTTTTCCCGGATTGCCGAGACACATAAGACCATGGTCCGTGCTGCTGAAGCATCTCTCTCACAAACTTTTCTGATGATGGATCGGTGACCAAAACCAGCCTCTTTAAGGTATCTACGAAAGCAATAAAGATAATATTAATCATAAAATGCATGTATTTAATGTTAATAAATAAAGACAGTATTAATCATACAATAAAGATAATATTAATCATACATTACTATGTACATTATATGAATGACAAAAGACTCACCGATATTTAAGCTCGCGAAGAACATTACTTAGCGTTAGAAAGCCTTGGGCCTTGCGAGGATAAGACCGCTCTTGGCAAGCTAGCTTCCATACTATCAATCTATAATGGTTCTCCACCCACCTGAAAGAGGCACATCCATATATAAAAACGAATAACTACTACATGTGTACTAATACACAAATATGTATGTGTAAGCGCATTCCGAGAGAGAGAGAGAGAGAGACACTCACTCAGTCGTAGCAAAATGCGACTTTGCACCAGCTTCTATTAGCATATTCCGCATTTCAAAAGTACCCACTGAATATCTGTCGCGTCCTGAGACGAACGTATACTCTTTGGCATCATCCGATGTCATGCGTTGGATGTTCGTTTTCAAATAAGTCCAGTCCTAAAATAAAACAAGTTAGTCATATATGTAACATAGTCCACGTATCATATAATCCACGACTGTGTATATGTTGGTTCTCTACCAGGTCTGAAGTAGAAGAACTGGCAATATACCGATCAATATTTGCATATAAACTATCCACTACACATATATGCATGTACCTTGTCACTATGAGGATGGTCGTGGAAGAATTCTTGCAATGTAGGCCGAGGTGGCATTTTTAACTCTTTTTGTCCAGGAAGAACACAAAGTTCCTTTCGGATATTCTTCCCATTTGCAAGCGGGGAATCTGCCGAAGAGTTCAATCTCTCCTGCAGTTGGTTAGGTGTGATTCCTCTTAACGGAGAAGTGAAACTGCATAAGAAGAAAACATAAAGTTAACATATTAAACACGGTTTAATAACAGAAGATGCATTTTATATATGGTCCAGACATAAAACTTTCTTTCAAGTTTTAGATTTGTTATGAACAATACTCACCGATTTCTAGGAGCGATATCCGTTAACGGAGAAGTAAAGCTCCTAAAGAAAGAAGAAAACAGTGTTAGAAACTATGGAAGGATGTATGGATTTTCACTCACCGACGTCGAGGTTTCTTGAAAGGAGGGACTGTAGCAGGAACTTTACGCAGATTAGAAGCAGTACTAAATCCAAAACTCAAGCCTGTTATAAGATCATATATATAAACATATGATGAAGATAAAGTACATAAGCGGTAGATGTATATACTTGCTGTGTATGAACACATGCATCAAACACACATATGCACACACTTACTATTTTCTAATATATGCAAAACATACCTGTATCGCGTTTCTTTTGTGGAGTTATATAGGTTTTCTCGTCAGGCTGATAGGTCCCATCGTCACTATGGGCGTCTTGCAGAAGCGCTTTCGCCTTACTCAATGCAGAAGCAGAGACCGGAACAGCTTTTCCTGTAGCGGTCTGAAATAACGTATTGTTCTTCTCAGCAGGTCCTACATTGAATCCTTTAGCAGCATTTGTGCCGTCTCCCAATAGAGCAACAGCTCGCTTCATTGATGCGCTAGAAACCTGAACAGATTTGCCTGTTCCTGTTTGGAACAAAGATGCCCCAGCGCCTCGTAAAGGTGGGATATTTTCTTTTTCCGCTTGAAAACTGAGATTTTCTGCTTCAAACTTCTGCGCCTTGAGCTGAAAAAGGAAATTTTCTGTTTGTCGAAACTGGAGATTTTCTCCAGTTTGCTGCTTCCGAAGCTGAAACGGCAGATTTTCCGCACGATTCTCTGCTTCTCTGCTTCCATATCTTTCGTAAAACGAAGATTTTCCTCTTCGATTCTCTGTTTTTATGCTTAAGCAGGGGACTTCCTGCTTCTGTTGCTTCGATTTCACTCGGAAATGGTGCTCGTTTCTGGGATTGAGATAACAAACCTGGAATAGAGAATGCATCTTGTACTTGGCGTCCTGTCGCATCGCCGCTCAGCCATACCGTATCGCTGCACATTATGCCGCCTGGCTGCAGGCTCTCTCCCTGTAGCCGCCATACTGGAAATGCCTGTGTCCGCTCCATGCTAGGGCACATTTCCTCATTTAGGGCTTTACATGGGTTTTACTTAATCTAAAACAATATAATGTCGTTGGTTGGCTGTCTTGGCACGTTGATCTTGGTTATCTAGTCGGTATGGGGCCCTATTTTGCATAATAATGTTGGTAACGATCCTGTACTTTTTGGCCACCCAAAGTTGTATACTTAAAGAAAGTTCCCTGTATACTTAATAAAGTTCCCACATGCAAAGTTCCTTAACCCAACCTTCAGTTTGAACTTTCATCATTTTAACAGTTTTCATCCTCCATGGCAGTGTTATAGCTTTGGTGTTTCTAGCAAATCACTACAATTCTTAAAGCATTGTTTAATACATTCAATGATTTTCTAAACATAATTTTGCCACAACTATGAAATGTTTTTTCTCCAATGTAAAAGTCTTAAATTGTAGAGGAATTAAGTGATTTACCATTGTTACATCTTAATAACATAAGTGTATGGAAGATAAGAATGTTGATGTCCACTAACCCCCTCCCAAAAATTGGAATTTCAATATGTGTTAATACATCAATGTAACAGTTATAGTATAGGTAGAGCTCTAACTCGTGAAGTCAACCGTGCCTTTTTGCCTTGCTAGTTTATCTATCACCTTCATTGTTAAAAAAAATAATTAAACATCATTTGCAGTCAAAGTCCCCTTATGTGTCACACAATGTACATGTATCAAATAAGCAACCTCCCTTTTTTAATTGGGTTATAACTCCATGTTAAAGCCTACCATAACTGAGCAACCATTTATTATTATTATTATAAGTTTCTCTCTTGTTTAAAGTATTTAAGTATTACATGAGTCCTTGATAAATATTAATAAAACTTTCATCCTTAATTCTTACTAACTTCAAATACTTAGTAACAGGTTGCCCTTTTCCTCACAACAACTTGATATAAATGGTAACACGTTATTTTAAATTCTTATATACTTTCTCATTTTACAAGAATAAAGAAAAAAAAAACTTCATGCATTTCCTTTTCCAAAAGATTGTAATAAACTTAATGTGTAACTTATATAAATTATTTACCTAAAAGAAGCATAAAATAATATTAAAAAAGCTTTAAAAATCATTAAGGCTTACCACTGACTTCATATGTGTATGCTGAATATCCATCGTTAATGAGAAAATTTAAAGTTATCATAATTTTTTAAAAAGAACAAATTCTTTTATATTTTTTTTAAAAGAGCTTATTCATGAGTACACTTGAACAATGACTCTAACGTTTTTCTTCTCACATAAAATATCTACAACTTGAGATATTATTAATGTTTAAAAAGCATTTATAAGTTTATCAAATCTAACAATTATTTAGATTTTTCACGATGCTTTAATGTTTACCTCATGCTACCTTCATTTTAAAAAGAAATATAATATTTGTAATGTAAACACATATAAAATTATAAAATATAACCTAATTCATTACCCAACTTGGGTAATGAAATTAATTTTTATCTATATTTTTACTTAACTAAGCAATTATTAATCTAGAATACCCATACCCAATGGCACATATACTTATTATATTAAATTTTAATACTTATTATTAATTAATTTATTATGAATATACTTATAATTAATTAATTAATTAGTTTTTATTATACTAATCACATTAATTGGTTGGTTAAGATTTATATTTCTGGTCTCAATAACTCTAGTTCATTATTAAATATATATTAATTAAATATGGAAAATAGTAAATTTGATATATACTTTACCTATACCAATTGAGTATAGATGAGTATAAGTTGAATACATGAGAGCACTCTTTATATGAACTTTTTAGTTTGGGTACAATACCCTCTACAAAAAATGACCATCCATGAGCAAATGGCCATTCATTCATGAACTTTTTAAATGTTTTAAATTTCTAATTTAGTTATTAGAGAAGTATCTTCTTCAACTTCATTTTCACTATGCTTTTATTTATTTATTTTTTCATACTCATTATTTAAATCTACAATATGTTTTGCATCTCTTTACTTACTAAAAACTTTTGGTTAAAATAATCTATTTGATATTCTTTTTCTTTTACCTACTGAGTCATGCACATGCCCCTGAGTTTCGAATAGAATGTATGTATTTATGCATATATGTATGAATGAGAAAATAATCTACGACATAAATTTATTCATTCATTTCCAAGCAACTCTTTATTTATAAACATACTCGTAATAACTTAATTAATTATAAGAACTTGAATTTTGTTTTGCAAAATAATATATTCTTTTGCATGATATAAAATTATTACATCATTTAAGCTAAATGATGAAAAGTTTAATTATTTATTTGCATATCTAGACCCCCTTTAAATGATATTGCATGATGTAAAATAGCGCCTTGGGTTGGTATTATAATACTAGTGCAAAATAATTAATAAATAAAGCTTAATATATCTCTTTGTCATT
Source organism: Selaginella tamariscina (assembly GCA_003024785.1). Lineage (NCBI taxonomy): Eukaryota > Viridiplantae > Streptophyta > Lycopodiopsida > Selaginellales > Selaginellaceae > Selaginella > Selaginella tamariscina. The sequence continues at coordinate 57,052 of PUQB01000719.1, forward strand.
ATGTATATGCGTAAGGAGGTTGTGCTTGCAACTGGCCTTTACTTTTACTTTTACTACAATATATGCACACAATATGCGTCTTATTAGTTTCATTTTAGTTTTCCTTTTCTTTTTAAAACAAATTTGATTTGAAGTGCCACTTACGGCTTCGTCAACTTTCCAGATTTGATACTAATCAATGGCACATAAGCAATGGACTCATTTGCATCTCATTAGATGAACATTTCATAATCTTTAATTAATTTACATACGAAGAGTCACTAGAATCTTCATAATGTATCTTCCTTATAGTTTATCTTCTATATCAAAACATGAGTATTATTGAGGACATGCATAGATAATGCACACACATGGTTTGGTGATGAACCTTTTACACTTGAACTAAATCTTATAACTATTTCTAAAGAGATAAAACTTTGGAATTGCACTTTAAATAAGATTAAACTTTTAGATTTTTAAACTCCTAGTGTTATTCTTAAACGCTTACATAAGCATAATAAACAGTTGGTTTTTAATTGTGAAACTATTAAAGCTTGTTAAGGTTTTAATTGTGAAGGTATTACTAAAACTTAATAGAAACTACATATGAAGAGTTACATGGGCACACAAGCTTACTCAACCACATTTGACTGGAGGAAGGAGAATCACTCATCAACAATACAATCTGGGTGAAGAAGCTTGCCTCTGAACTAGTCATTATGAGTCATTCCATGAGCTTGTTGAGCATTTGGTAATTAACTTGCCCCAAGGCACACACTGACCATGCTGAGTACATAGGAGAGTCCTCACACAAGAGTGAGTAAGCTTTTTCTTGCAAGTGTTCTTATAAGTTTGGTCCTAACAAAAATATTAATAACAAGAACTTCCATTGGTACAATTGTGATGAGATTGGGCACGTGGCTGAAGACTCTCCATTGAGAGCTCCAGAAGAAGATAGCCACCTTCCAATTAAAATGATCATCGAACATAAGTCTATTGTGTTGATAATTATATTAATAACAATGATTAAACAATTTCTCTTGTGTGTATTCCCATTCAGTTGCCTGTGTTAACTCTAAAATATTCTTACAAGCTTTTTAGTAGTTGAAGTGGAATTATAATTATGTTTTTAAAGTCAATTATGTAGTATACTCGCCACACTTAGCTTTGTTTAAAAGATAAGTTATAGGTTTACTTGGAGTTTTTTTAACTACTTAAAGTACATTAAACAAGGATGTTTCTCATTTCTTCCATAGTAATGAATAATGAACTTCAATATGTAAATAATTAACAAAAAATCATAGTAAAAATTATTATACTTCCGCTATCTCTATCGGTGGATTGGATAGTTGTCAACCTTAACCAGAAATTACAAAACCAAGATTTGGTAGGCAACTAAGACTATTAAATTAAAATACACTTTATTGCAACTACTATATATCTTGCTTTCTTCTTCCACAATACTATAGGGTCTTATAGGTGCAGATTTTGTTTTCCATCACATAGATAACTTAGTTAAGTTTCTCAGGCTCGATGGTTGTTCAATAAGTTGGAAATGCGAAAAATAAAATGTTATTGCACTTTCCACTATTGAGGTTGAGTATTATGCCATATTCTCTGTAGCTAAAGAGGCAATATGATTACACAAATGATTTAGATCATCCTCCCTGCAGGTCCTATAATTATCCATAATAATATTAGTGCAATATGAAGCAGTATGATGCGGCTCCATGGATGTTGGTTGACACAACAAATTCATCTTGAAGAACTTTGGTTTACGATATTCACCTTCCTCCTATATACTAGGATGCCCTCGATCTCCGCCTGAACTTGTACCTACGTAGGTTGATTATTACCTATTGATTAATAATAATTCAGTAGGTAATACACTCCTTTCTCCCGGTGGCTTATATCAACTATGCGGAGTTGTTCATGATGAAACCGGACATTGGACGGTTGCAAGTTCTTAGTGAGTATGTCAGCTGCCATGTGATGTACATGCTCACGTATCTTGTGATGGCTATGCTTAGTGGCCTCATGGCAGTAAGTTTGACATTGGCAGTTCACATCCGTCCGAGCTGGTCCTGCTTGCGGCAGCATCATTAAGAAGATGCCTTAACCAAACTGCCTTCCGTGTTGCTTCGCAGCTGGTATTTCGTCCAAATATTTGAGAACAGTACCCAGTTATGGATTTCCGCTGGTCTAAATCAGCATCGACAAATCCTTGTAAACGTTGTTGTGCCATCTGCCCCGAAGACAACAAGCCGTGCTGCACAGCATTTGCTACATCTGGTCGTGTATGTATATTAAGAAGCATTCCGATAAGGTTCATCACGTGCCAAGTTCCCTGTACACCGAGGTTGTCGAGCTAGCTCGACTGTGTGCAATGCTGGAGTAATAAGTTTCATACTACCTGAAAGTCCGAGTCAGTACCAAGATCGGTCATCTTGAAACCATGGTGTAGCCGTTTCTTAACCATAGCCTAAAATGTACCACTGTTACATGCAAAAAATAAACCATCCACATACATAGAGTAAATGTTCCACAATCCCTGTTCCTTCCAAAACTTATCAAGTGTCTTATACCACGTCCTCGGAGATAGCCTTCTTTACTGCGTACCTCAAATCCCGGTGATTGTTTCATGTACCAAGCTCACCATTAGGAAGGCATTCTTAGCGTGGTCCCAAGTCTGCTTGGCAATAAGGGAGTAAAAATCATCTTGCATACCTGCTTGCCATTGTCGTCCCTCAGGACCGCAGCCATGACATATCGTTCAAGATACTTATGCGTCGGCTTCCACTCACGCTTGGAAGTTCGTGGAAAATGAACGAACGCTGGGAATATGTGTGTCAAATCCTCCAGTAAATGGTCATGAAACCAGGCTATATTTATATATTACCTACATGATATATGCATAGTGTATTGAAATATTTATGTGCTATATGACAACCAGTGTTTTTTCCGTTTGGCAATGATTGTACGGAGTTCTGTACTCGGCGTTCCATGGAGTTCGACACTCCATGTGTTTGTACGCCCTGTGGAGTTATCAAGGTTCGTCAACATTATGGTGGTGATGATGGTATTAATAACAGTATACTTACATACAAAATGTATTCACATGTACTGTCGTACATATGTAACGAGGGTACATGTAACAGATATTCCTATTCCACTATCCGATATATGATCTCCATAAAAAAACTTGTAAGTTTAAAACCCAAGACTCCATGTTTTGATTAAATGAACCTTAGAACATGAAAGACGAGAATTCTAGAATCTGTCAAGAATTTCCCGGGCATATCTATCTGGGATTGGCATCTAAGCAATGTTTAGGCGAGTTTAAGCCTCTCAGTTGGGTAAATGAGATCTGGATTACCTGCCAGATTTGGATTAATGGTAACCAGCTCCTTCCACCCTGCTGTTCCTTTCCCACAGTTCCGTGATATCTTCGACAATGTGTCACCTTCTTTAACAACATAGCAATCAGGAACCTTGTTTTGCCTGCAAATGACATAACATGTTGAGAGAGTGTCGAGAGAGGAGGAATTTATACCTTGGTCTAAGTGTGAACCCGGCAAGAACGCTTGCTACCAATGCCACAGCTCCAATTGCAAATGCGAGCAGGAGCCCGTTACCATTTCGTACTGGAGGATTCTCCTTATCTTCCTGCATAATATTATCTTGAGACAACGATACATTATACGACTATAGTTCTCCATATTTACATACATACATACATGTAATTGCTGGTGTTAATGGATATATGTGACAATATTATTATGCAGATATACATTTAATGTATATCAATGCTATGCACATCTACATACACCTAACACAAACATATGTGCATATATATGCATAAACATAAAAAGCAGAATAGTTACTAGATTGACATACCAACATGTAAGTATCTCTCTCTCTCTCTCTCTCTCTCTCTTCGTGCGTGTGCGTGTTTATATAATCACCATGTTTATATATGGCAAACCTGGAGAAGGTGCTGATGATATTCAGCTTGGTCTTCTTCTTGTCGTTCTTTCTCGTCTAAATCTGATCTTTCCTCTTGTCTATCTTCCTCAACTTCTGCTGGTTCTTCCTCGTCTAAGTCTGATCTTTCGTCTTGTCTATCTTCCTCAACTTCTGCTGGTTCTTCCTCGTCTAAGTCTGATCTTTCGTCTTGTCTATCTTCCTCAACTTCTGCTGGGGCATATCCTTCTTCCTCATTGGCTTGCTCCTGTTTATGACAGAGACTTCAATATGTGTGTGTCTAACGTAGTATGATATAGACACTGTAATGTAGTAAATGCAATATGTCATCTAACATTATACAAACGGCATGTACACGCGCACAGACACAATGGTACCGATTGCTTCTCCTGATAAGATTGGTCAACGAATTTGGTAACGGACGGCGCCTCCAACTCTTCGGACGAGTATGGAATATGAGAACTACTGTTTGATTGTACGGACCTGGGTGTGTCTAAGAAAGAGCATCCAGCAAGGCCAGGAGACGATAAAACCTTGCCGATTGATTGAGGCTGCAAAATCAATATAATAATATTCTAGTTTGATCATGCTCAAAGCCGCTAGAGACAGGACATGATAATTTAATCAAATATTGGTCGCACAGTGATTGGCATATGCACTGTATGCATGCCTGGGCACTGTACATATGTTAAGCAAAAGTGTCGCGCACACACACACAATAAAAGCAAAAGTAATAAATTGACTTTACAACTGAAAAAGTAACATACCCGTGGGGACTTGTATTCTGGAGAGTAACTCGCCACAGCAGCTTGTTGCAAGTATTCACGAATGCCGCCAACTTTGTCAGTCGGCAGCATGGGTCCTGTATGAGATACCTTGTCAAAATCTGGAACCTGTAAACATATAGCAAATATGAACTTAATTAACTACTACGAATTCTAAAATAACTCGGTGAGGATGTTAGATGGTATGCTATGCACTATGCAAGAGGCCACATTTGAACACCGAACTAATTATATCGTCACTTAGCAAGATATAAATGCTTACTGGCAAGTGTTGTGAACGGGCTTTATTGGACAAGGCTCGTATACAGAAGCAGACCCGTCTGGTATCCTTCTTTTCAACCACGTCGGGTGGAGTGAAGAGGTCCACATCTCGCAAGCCGACCCTTTTACACATCTGTAGATAATACCATGAAAAACATCACACACACACACACAGTGTACGAAATTCATGGATACGTATGCCAATATATAACACACTCATTACCGTTTCTTTGTTTATAACTAAGGATAAAACGATCGTTATACATCATCACTACATTTATCACGATTATTATTCTTATAAGCAAAGAAACATTATATGATTAAACACGCACATCACATAATCACACATATACACACTCATTTATAGGCCTGTACACACATGAAAATACGTTGAATAAAGATTTATGTACCTTGAGAAATGCATCAACATTAGAATAGGGGAGATAGCGTCCGCCCTTGCCATCGTGGACAGTCTCCGAGAAAGGAAGCCGTGGAAATGCCGCATCCCCGCCAGAGCTCGTTCTTATCAATTCCTTGATACGCTTGGAAACACGGAACCTGTATCAGATATTTTCACATCTATAACTTGCATATATGAAGAGGAGAGATGTAAAAGGCCCGTTTTTCATCGAATGCGATGCAAAAATCGATGTCCTGACTTACAATATGTCTCCATCGGCAAGCAAATCGGCAAGGCTTAGTGAATCGCCATAGCGCTCCTCAAGAACAGCCTCTAGCCACACCTTAGCTTGTTTCTATGCGAGAATTTGCAGAAAAGTGACAATTTCTGCAATGTGAATTGCAATGCGGGAGCTTACCTGTAGGAATTCATCGTCTAGCTCGCGGAAATTGATACCTGGAGAGGCCGGCTCCTCCGCCATCGCCATCGCCATCGCTGGAACTTCTTATCTCACCAGGAGCCCTAAGTGCAAATTCATTTCTCGTTCATACTCTCCTTCCTTCCTTTTTTAAATCCTACACTTTTGTATGTGAAAGCCCGTGCCGTGAGAAAGCACACCCAAAAAGCAAGGTTTAGCTAAATCCCTGTATAGAATGTACCTCTACGGATAAAAAAACGCACACACAGGGATACACGTAAATGTAGGTGTATGACCATGAGTATATTCCATGCCCGAATATGAATAAAAACGTATTAGAATTCAAATACAAAACAAAGCACGGATGATCTCGTATCTATTGCAAGTACGAAATACAGTTATATGATGGCCAGTCTTATACGGTTGCAGGGAATATGTATAAAATTATTGCATATAAATCGAGGAATTTATTTGTTACCATAATTAAAGCAAAAGCATGCAAAATTGTGTGTGACCTCTTTAGAATACCGCTAATGCACCTTGCAATTGTTGATCAATCACATTCATACAAGTATCAACTGGTGTGTAGATACAGTGGATTTGTTATATCATCCCCATGTAAGTTGTGATAACCCAAAAGAGTTCATCTTGTATAACTGCACTAGAGGGATCCCAACAGCACAAGGAAACCAAAAGAATGTTTGATACACTCAAACGATGGCGTACAACAAGCTCGGTCGCACATCAAAGGGTAGCCGTTTATGTTGTATGGATGCTGGAGTGGTAGATCTGAAGAATAAATAAAAGGTGTGTCTCTCTCTCTCTTCAAAACCTTTCTCGAAGAATAAATATATATATATCATAAAGAACAGGACAGGAGATTAGGGTTCCTTATTGTGGGCGAGAAATGGTGGGAGGGAAAGGCGCTAAGGGTCTACTCGGCAAAGCCGCTGTCGATTTCAATGACAAGAAGGACAATAAGAAGAAACCCATGTCTCGCTCTGCCAAGGCAGGCCTTCAGGTATGGATTAAACACAAAGATTTCTCTAATTCGACCCTACACCGATAGGATGGAAACTCTAAATCGACCCTATTGGTTTTCTTGCTGAGATTTTGTTTATGGGCAGTTCCCTGTGGGGAGGATTCATAGGATGCTGAAGACCAGAGTGTCGGCCAACGGGAGGGTAGGTGCCACGGCGGCGGGTGTACTCCGCAGCGATCTTGGAGTATCTGACGGCGGAGGTCTTGGAACTGGCCGGAAATGCCAGCAAGGATCTGAAAGTGAAGAGGATTACGCCACGTCATCTCCAGCTGGCAATACGTGGAGACGAGGAGCTTGACACGCTGATCAAGGGGACAATTGCTGGCGGGGGGTTATTCCGCATATTCACAAGTCCCTCATTAACAAGACGCCCACTAAGAAGGAGTGATTTGTGGTGTTTAAGTTAAGGGCCAATCAGATTTTTTTTTTCCTTTTTTAACTTGTTTATTTCTTTGCTTTGTTGTTGTAGTTTGGACGGATTTATCTTTTCTTCCTTGTTTTAACAAACTTAAACAGAAATACGATTGATACATGTATGTACGGAGATTGCAACAACGGTGAATATTATTATCTAGTTAACATAAACTTTCGTTTTAATCAATTAGTAGTTAAACGAAAGTTTATGTAAAGGACTTTTGTAGTGATTTCAAACAGTGTTACTAATATTAAAAAACTTGTTATGTTGGGATTGCACCATTGACGAGTCCTGAATGTATCATATTGAAATACATGACTCGGACGTTATGGTATATACAAATACGTATAAATACACACTTGATGGATAATCTATATATATATAATATAACCATCATAATATATTATTAAATAGTAATTTTATAAATATACTAGAATATGAAAATTTTCAGTGACGCATACTCTTTTTCCCCGTTGGATACATAAATAAATAACATTTAACGTAAACATCAAAAGAAGTAAAAACAAATTAATTCAATATATAGCAAGCTTGCTTACATGTAATTTGAGTTATATATATATTATATATATATATATAAATGTACCATACATTGAAATTACATTATTATTATATTTTGATTTCAATTATGTTTTAAATAATATTTATAAACTTATAACTTATTTAGAGTAAATATATATTCATATTAAAATGATTCCATTTCAATATGCACACAACCTTTTTAAGTGTAAAGATTTTATATACCTGTCAAATGAGGGTGAAGTATTCACATAATTTAAATAAACACACATGCACACACAAATGTTTAATCAAATTTAAACCATATCCTTTGTATTTTAATTTTTGTATAATCAAAATTTGCTAAATAAAGTCTAAGATTAAAATAAAATCTAGTTAAAAAAATATATTTAGATAAATTTTATCACTTTTAATACAGGATGTCTTATTCTTTTGATGCTAGAACTTTTTTAACAAACTCTTAAAACTAAACTTAGAAATCTAAGTAATTCAATTAGATATATTTTAAATATATTTTATCATCGTTGTCCAACTACCTTAGTAGGAGATTTTAACTTTTTCTACAATTAGATTTTCTTAAGTAAAATTTAAGTTAAAACCAATTTCAAAGATATATATTGTCATGACATTGTAGAAAAATAATCATAGAAAAAGGGATAGATTAATTTCATTTTTAATACCTTATGGTTTAAGATTTTTTTATTTTTTATAAATTAATTTGTTTAGACCTTGTTCTGGTTATGGTTAACTTGTATAATACTTATTCCTCCTTTTAAATGCATTTTTTGAGAACATCATGCATATTTATAAGGATTTTGACATTCTTTTTAAATAAATTAAGATACCATTTTACCAATTAATGTTTGAATTGTGCAATTCCATGGTGTGCCAAGTATGACTTAATACTACTTAGGATTGTTAATTATGTCGAAGGTGATCATGCTCTTAACTATTCCCCAATATAACATGTATAAATTTGAATTCTTTAGTGACGGCACTTAATGTAACTAATTTAGAATCCATAATTAATATTGAAACTTTATAAAAAGAGTTTCTTCAAGATGATTGAGTGTTAAGTAGTGAAATCATTATCAGAGTTTTGACTTGATGAGTCGTCAAGTGGCAATATATAACTACAAAGTGGCCATTGAAAGATTAATTTTCTTAAAAGACCTTGAGATTTAAGGTCTCACCCTAAGTCTTTTAAAGTGACTACCTCATAACTCTTGAGGATAACTCAAGTAATCTTTAAGATGGAGCTATACAGATGATGCTTCACTCATGAGATTGTATAGATGTTGTGTCATAGTTTTTACTATGACTCGACCTTTTACTTTGAGGTTTGACTATTGTTACCTACTGGATTATGTGACGAACCCTAAATGTAGAAGAAACAGGCCCGCATAGTGCACTTGGGTATCTAGTGATGGTCCAACCGGGTGTCGTTAGGTATTTACAAGAAACTTTAGGCGAAGCTAGCACTTCCATTTAGAGAACCCTCCCCCGTTTTGACGTTCCAGGTTAGGGTTCTTCGCAAATTATAGCTTGTCAAAATAAGGGTTAGGGACACCCCTAGGGTTGACCTAACCCTAGGGTTGCCCTAACCCCACGTCCTAAACCCCCCCCCTAGGGGTTAGGTTTAGGATTAGGTTAGGACAACCATTTTCTCTAAGGGCTGGCATTTCCGTGCCAGCCCACTTACTCACTTAGGTAAACAGGGGGGGGGGGGGTCCGTCACATAAATAAGGTAGAGTATATGTAGTGAGGCTTCCTGGGTTCAAAAGAGAGCTCGTTAACCTCCTACCGGTGCAAGCTAAGCTTGTGTCGTCAAGGTGCAACCCTCCATTGTGCCGCCCAAACTTCCACACGACAGGGGTACAACCCACCCTAGGGTTAGACTATCCTTATCGTTGGCAGGATCTTGCCTTTGAGATAGGGGCACGTCACTTCCAAGGAGTTAGTCAGATTCCTTGGTCCGAAAACCTGCTCGCAAGCTCAAAGGCATTGCCCGAGTTCACGTTCCGCAAAACTAGTGGTTGAGGCCTTGCTCCGGCCGCCTCAACCACGCCAAGCTAGGAACGACACCTAAGCTCGGCTAGTCCGTGTATCCTGATTCACAAGGTGAGTCTCATTCGTGGACTTAGTCAGTTAGGGGTTTGAGTTCCTAAGGCTTGGGTTCCTAATAGGGTTATTTTACCAATTCCGTGGGGTTTCCAGAGAGGGGATTCCAGGGTTGGCACCTGGCAAGCCGCCTTTGTGGCACCAGGTAAAAACTCTGACAATTGGTATCGGAGCAAGTTCTCTGCGGTCAGTAGGACTGCCTTAAGTCGTAGGTGTTTCAATGTTTAGATAACTCTAAATTCTTGATATACTCTATTGCTTTCGGTTGACATGTCTGTATTCTGCAGAGAGTTTGATCCTGTGAGTTGTCAAACTTCGGAGAACACTTGCTCAGTGAGTCGGCGTGAGATTCTAGGTATGTCCGAAAGTCTTATGCTAGTTTAAGCTGATGTGTGTGGGTGTACAACCTGTGCAGGGTGTTTCCAATTTCACATTGGGAATATTCCAAGCATATTCTCCGAGTGTTGAAACTAGGGTTCAATACGATGAGCAAAAGAAGCAACCAGAGCCTGAGGCAGAGAGGGCTGTCGCAGAGGCTCAAAATGAGGAGATGGATGAGGCTGATCCAGGTCGACCCCCTAGAGTTAGACAACGACCTGGTTGGCGAGAAATAATGATGGATGCCCTAAATGAACTTCGAGGGGATGTTCTGGGGTTGAACGACCGAATCGATAATGTTGCCGTTCGGATTCCAACGAATACTGCAGTGCCGGATGTTCCGCAACCAGACACACAAAAAAAGAAGAAGAAGCATGACTCAGAGTCAGGTTCCTCTGAATCAGATTCTTCGACAGAAGAAGTGGTGGAGGTCCCAGTAAATTCAAACCGGTAAAGCCTTCGAATTTCATGGGTTCAAAGGATTACAAGGTTTTGGATGACTGGTTGTATGATATGGAAAGCTATTTTCGAGGCTGCTTCCGTGAGAAAGACAGAAAAGGTTGCATGTGCCAAGCAATTTCTTAAAGAAGAAGCTAAGACTTGGTGGCGAATTGTTGAAGGTGAACGTGGATACCGAAACAGCTGGAAGCACATGAAAAAGGAGATCAAAAAGCAGTATATGCCGGATGATCTCGGTTTGCGATTGCGTGCTGACCTGGCACTTTGTCAACAGGGAGTTCGGGGAAGTCCTATGGACCACGTTTATCGATTCGAAAGTGTACGGCGATTGGTGCCAAATATGAGCGATGATGAAGCTCGAAGTTGCTTCATGGCTAGCTTGAATGAGAAGACGAAGAGAAATCTTAAGGTACAAGCCAACAAGCTATCGGGAATGTCAAGAGGCAGCTCAAAAGGTTGCTTATGGCATGTCGTTAGAAGACTTGTACAAAGGGGAGGAAGCAAAACCTAAACCAAGGAAGTTTCCTCCAAAGTCTGGGTTTAGAAGGTTTGATATGCGACCAGATCAATGCCATCAATTCGAAGTGCAAGTCCTTTGTCAGCAGTTCCAAGTTTTTAGACACATCAAGACCCACCGGATTTTGGAAACCATTGGCGTTACCACCCCTCAGTAGGCCAAAGGATCGGCTCCAAAGTCTGCTCCCCGCGTTCCACAGGCGGGGTTGTGAAATGTTATAATTGTAACAAGCCTGGTCATTTTGCTAAAGAATGTCAGGCACCCTCACAACAATCATGACATTTCAAGGTGATGGTAGAAGAGGAAGTTGCTGAGAAGAGGAAGTTGCTGAACCAGAAACGCTTGAAGATCCGGAAGATGAGTCAGAAGAGGTAATGTTGTGCCAGACACAACCTGCCTTATTCGCTATTCAAGACAAAACTGACCCTTTGCTATATTTGACAGGAAGGATACGAGGGGACCGAGTCCGAATGATGATCGATACTGGAGCAACATACAACTTCATATCGACTAGTCTAGCTCGTCGATTGAATTTGGATGTAATAAAGATGTGTGAAATAAAGATCAATTTTGGCAAAGGTTCTCAAAATACTAATAATATAGCAAGGGCAGTTCCTGTCCAAATCAAAGATTGGAAGGCTAAGCTAGACTTAGTTGTCTTGAATATGACGGGGTTTGACTTTGTTTTGGGTATGGAATGGTTCCATAAACATGTAATCGAAATGAGGGGTTCTGGAGATAATCGAATCACGCTTGCAGCAGATAAAGAGGACATTAGAAAGACCACGCTCAAAATGGAAACGCTAACTGATAAGGATTGGAATCCTATGTTCCTTACCTTAACTCAGTTGCGTAAGGCAGTTAGACATCGGGAACGTGTGTTTCTTGCAATGGTTTGGATACTGGTGAAGTCAAAATAGGAGATGGTCAAGAATCTGTTCCTGAACCTATTTTGGAAGTCTTGAACATGTTTAAGGATGTGTTACCAAAGACTTGCCGCCCGAGTTACCTCCACGTCGAGTTGTGGACCACAGATAGAGATTTTGCCAGGTTCGTCTCCACCGGCAAGAGCCCCATATCGGTTGAATCCTCAAGAGTTAGTAGAATTGAAGAGACAGCTGACAGAATTGATTGGTCGAGGACACATTCGACCTAGTCGATCGCCATATGGTGCACCTATCTTGTTTGTAATGAAAAAGGATGGTACGATGCGAATGTGTGTGGACTATCGAGCGCTAAATGCGATAACTATCAAAAATAAGTATCCTCTTCCACGAGTGGACGACTTATTTGATAGGCTATCGAAAGCAAAGTATTTTCAAGAATAGACTTGAGATCGGGGTACCATCAGATTCGGGTAGTAGAGAATGACATTGAGAAGACCGCTTTTCGAACGCGTTATGGATCATTGAGTTTCTAGTCTTGCCATTCGGGTTGTGCAATGCTCCAGCAACTTTTTGCACAATGATGGATGATGTGTTTAGAGACTATCTAGACGAGTTCGTAGTGGTGTATATTGATGACATTCTGATTTTCAGTTCGACAATTGAGGAACATGTGGAACACTTAGAAAAAGTGTTTCAGAGGTTGAGAAAGAAAATTCAAGCTATTACCGAGTGGATGACTTTAAAAGATGTGCATGAAGTTAGATCATTTCTTGGTCTAACAGGGTATTACCGAAGATTCATAAAGGGTTACTCGGAAATAGCGGCCCCATTGACAGATCTTACGAAAAACATTCCATGGCATTGGACTCCAGAGTGCCAACGTGCGTTTGTCAAACTCAAAGAGGCTATCTCTTCTGAGCCAGTTTTGCAGTTGCCCATCTTTGAAGATCCCTTTGAAGTAGAATGTGACGCTTCCGACTTTGCAATTGGTGGTGTATTGCAACAAAAAGGACATCCAGTGTCCTTTTTTGAAGAAGTTAGATGCCGCGCAAACTCGATGGCCACTCACGAAAAGGAGATGTATGCTATTGTTGCTTCCTTAGAGTATTGGCATCATTATCTTCCAAGTCATGGTATTGTGGTTTGGACAGATAGTGTAACTCTAAGGTATTTTGAAATGCAGTCGAAGCTATCGCCAAAGTATGCAGATGGCAGCAGAAGTTGGCATGATTTCAGCCTGAAATCAAACATAAAGCGGGAAAGGACAATGTGGTAGCTGATGCACTCAGTAGAAAGGGCCATCTTCGGATTATGTCAACACCCGTGTCGACTTTGGTGGATGAATTTGTGATGGCGTATCCTCAGGACAAGTTTGCTAAGGAGGCTTTGAGCCTGGTGGCAAAGAGGAAACAAGTTCATCAGTTACGAAAAATGGTAATATTCCAGCTGGAATAGAAAGTCGAATAGATGCACTCAAACAGGCGCATTTTGCAGTACGAGATGGAGTTCTTTATTATAAAGAAAAGAGACTCTATGTTCCAGAAGGGACATGGAGGGAGAGGCTGTTAAAGAGCATCAGACGTTCCTTTGGCAGGACATGGTGGAAGGCATAAAACGTTGGCTTTGTTGAAACAAGGTTTCTATTGGCCGAGTATGATAGATGATGTTGCCAAGTATGTCAAACATGCCCCACATGCCAACAAGTGAAGAGTCAATCGCAAAAACGAGCTAGGAAGTTGCAGTGTATACCGATTCCAGAGCGGCCATTTCAAAGTGTTACTTTGGACTTTATCATGGGATTGCCAAAATCTTGTGGTTTTAATGCGCTCATGGTGTAGTCGATCGGTTTTTAAAGGTTGCTCATTTATTCCAACTGTAGAGACAGTGAATGCAATTCAAGCAGCAAAGTTGTTCTTCCACGAAGTCATAAGAGTGCACGGGCTACTGGAAACGATGATCTCAGATCGGGATCCTCGATTTACGGGCAAGTTTTGGGGAACATTGTTTAAGCAGTTTGGTACGATGCTCAAGTTCAATACAGCCTACCATCCCAAACTGACGGTCAAACGGAGAGAGTGAACCGACAAGTCGAGGACTATCTCAGATGCTATGTTCAAGGTGATCAACTTGATTGGGCTGAACACTTGGATATGGTGAGATATGTTACAATAACTCGACACACACTGCAATCGGATGTAGCCCGATGGAAGTATTAACTGGGAATAAGGGTGGTATTCCTCAGAGTATGGTGTTACCGAAAGACGATAGCAATCGAGTTCCATCTGTAGTAGAGTTTACGGGACAATTGTATCAAACATGGGAAGCTGCTCGTCAAGCGATGCTGCAGCACAGAAAGGTATCGTCAGCAGTACGATAAGCATCGGCGGGATGTAGAGTATCAGGTTGGGGATATGGTATTGTTGAGTACCAAAAACCTGAAGGTTCCAACGACTCTTTCGAGGAAGTTTCTATCGCAACATAGGTCCATACAAGGTGGTGAAGCAAGTAGGGAAAGTGGCTTATGAGTTGGATCTTCCTCCAGAGTTGGGAACAATACACAATGTGTTTCATGTCAATTTGCTTGAGCCATTCCACAAAGATGAGAAACATCTGCAAAGATATGAAAACTTACGTCCGCCCCTTGAGCTGGTTCATGAAGGTACGGTGTACGAAGTCGAATCCATATTGGGCAAAAGGAAGGTTTATGGACCACGAAAACGTAAGTTTGAGTATCTCATCAAATGGAAAGGCTATCCGGCGTGCGAATCAACATGGGAACCATTGGAGAATCTACAAAACGCGATGGAGTTGATGAATGAGTTTGAGGCAAGGTCTCAAACTAATTAAGGAATAAAGTTATTTCTTCTTAACCTAGGGGCCGACAGACAACATTAACTAGAGGCCTCCAATATAAATTCTAGTTAACTAAAAGAAATTAACTAACTTGTTGTCTGTGACGAGTGACAGACTTTGCAGACGTGCAAAGGTCTCCAAATGACTTCTTGTCGCAGGTGGTACCTCCGGCAGCTGAGTTCTCACTCAGTGAACGACGGTTCTGAAGTATTTGGCTTCGCGTAATGCAAGGGGGTAATAAAACTTGTGAACTTTTTGCTAACTCCACATAGAGTGATTAGCGTTAGTTTTCAGTTAATTTTTCCTAACCTAGTCTAGTCTTGGAGTTAGACGTCAACAAGGACGTTGACATTTTCAAAGGCGGGGAGTGTGTCATAGTTTTTACTATGACTCGACACTTTACTTTGGGGTTTAACTGTTGTTACCTACTGGATTATGTGACGAACCCTAGATGTAGAAGAAACAGGCCCGCATAGTGCACTTGGGTATTTAGTGATGGTCCGGTCGGGTGTCGTTAGGTATTTGCAAGAAACTCTAGGTGAAGCTAGCACTTCCATTTAGAGAACCCTCCCCCGTTTTGACGTTCCAGGTTAGGGTTCTTCGCAAATTATAGCTTGTCAAAATAAGGGTTAGGGACACCCCTAGGGTTGACCTAACCCTAGGGATGCCCTAACCCCACGTCCTAAACCCCCCCCCTAGGGGTTAGGTTTAGGATTAGGTTAGGACAACCATTTTCTCTAAGGGCTGGCATTTCCGTGCCAGCCCACTTACTCACTTAGGTAAACAGGGGGGGGGGGTCCGTCACATAAATAAGGTAGAGTATATGTAGTGAGGCTTCCTGGGTTCAAAAGAGAGCTCGTTAACCTCCTACCGGTGCAAGCTAAGCTTGTGTCGTCAAGGTGCAACCCTCCGTTGTGCCGTCCAAACTTCCACACGACAGGGGTACAACCCACCCTAGGGTTAGACTATCCTTATCGTTGGCAGGATCTTGCCTTTGAGATAAGAGCACGTCACTTCCAAGGAGTTAGTCAGATTCCTTGGTCCGAAAACCTGCTCGCAAGCTCAAAGGCATTGCCCAAGTTCACGTTCCACAAAATTAGTGGTTGAGGCCTTGCTCCAGCCACCTTAACCACGCCAAGCTAGGAATGACACCTAAGGCTCGGCTAGTCTGTGTATCCTGATTCACAAGGTGAGTCTCATTCGTGGACTTAGTTAGTTAGGGGTTTGAGTTCCTAAGGCTTGGGTTCCTAATATGGGTTATTTTACCAGATTCTGTGGGGTTTCCAGAGAGGGGATTCCAGGGTTGGCATCTGGCAAGCCGCCTTTGTGGCACCAGGTAAAACTCTGACATGTTGGCTCGACTGTTGCGTGAGTGTTAGGATTAGAATCCAAATCATACACAAGTTGTCCCTTAAAATACTCAATTCCAATTTAATATCACAGACACATCTGTCAAGCCACGATTCAAGGTTTGACTCAAGAGCAGGACAATAACTAGGAACAAAACGAGAACATGAGGCAAGGAGCAAGACAAAAACAAGATAAGAATGATTATAAAATGACTGGTGTTGATAATAACTAATTGTACAACAATTAGGTTGGAGCTTTTATGCTCACAACTCCAAGAGTTAATTTAAGCATGGGCTAGAAATATACTCCAAGAGCTAATTTAGGCATGAGCTAAAAATATACTCCAAGAGCTAATCTAGGCATGAGCTAAAAATATACTTTATGAGCTAAAAATATACTCTTGCTTACAACAACAAATGCAAATCGCATCCAAAAGTACACCTCGAACAAGTTGAAAGATGATCTCCAAAATGAAGACACCAATCGCAACCCCATATAAGAAACATTGCGTAATCCAAATGATGCTGTAATACAATAGCCTCAAGACGGAAATATACAGAAAGAAAGAACATTCCAATTTGCAGAATAGACGTAAGCTTGAAATATTAACAAGACAACTCACACAAGTGGGATATGAATTCCAACAAATGGCAAAATCTAAGAAACACAATATGCAATGATGAGATATTTCCTACCAAATCTACTGAAAACCAAGGTATTCAACAACAAACAAATCAAGAATCAACATGTGGACTATCCAGAAAAGTCTAACATACCATAAATATAGCAAGGATAAAATGAGCTAACACAGTCGAATGCACGCAGTAGGGTTTCCCAATTCTCCTTCACTTTTGGCACACATCTTTTCGTTCTTATATAGCAATCGCCACTTTCCATACAGAATTCAATAGCACATTCCATGAACGAACTCATCAACACAACGAGCATGTCTACTACAGCACAACACCCCAAGTTCCAATTCGAACCCACAATGCCGATCTACCAATGTTGTATTGTGTTGCTCGACCATCACCAACTCTCATCTTCGACATACATAAATGAATACAACGCAAGCAGCTGGAGAAATACTTTGACACATTCGTTCATAAGAGTAGAGGGAACAACTAGTCAATCAAACAAGTAAGGCTTACGTATCGCAATTCAAAGCTTTACAACTCCACGGTGCAGAATTCACATTTACAAGTAAGCTCATTAAAGATGTGTTTGAATTACCAGATCCTGAGGCCAATTCTACAAGTCCACATGTATATTCAAGCCTACACCGATCACTACAATAGATTTATCTAGAAACGGAGGACTACCAAAGTAGCACCAACATCCGTGTTACGGGAGCCTCATAAGAGCTGCATCAAGGCGATTACCATTGCATTTGCTTTCTGACGGACTTTGGTAGGATTCAATAAGGAAATCGGGTACACCTATCATTTAACTGAACAAGGACAAAAACCGAATTGGGGGGGAGCTTGTCATACTAGGATTGCAATGTGATTTACAAACTTTGCACAACCTCAAAAGCAACCCCGTATTTTCAATTCTTCACCAGATTCTAATGACATTGCGTATTACGCATGCATATTTAGCACCAACAAGCACACAAGTAATTCCAACAAGGATGTCTTTCTGGTTGGCTCACCACATAGTATCTGGATAACATTTTCAACAATCATAATTTCCTAGCCAAGTGACTAAAATTACAACCAAGGAAACTAGAGGAAGCGCAAATGCACAAACTAGCATAGCAATTTGTGGATGATGAGGACAAAGATGATCAAGTATTGCAAAGGAGATCGTTGTCACGAGGAGACATTCGAAGGACACGCACTAAGCACACAACACTAGCTCCCACAACACACATGGAATGCTAGGACCCAACACCAATAATCATCCCACCAGAGGAGACACACGAGGAAGATGATGTAATACCATCACCATCGGTGACTCAACAACCACCCACCACAACTACGATCCCACAAGTCACGCCATAACAGGTACAAAGTATGACATGGGATGTATGGAATCTAATTGTACAACAGCCACATCAAGAACAACATTCACAATCACTGACACCTGGATAACAAGTTAGGAATGACACCCATCATAAAGGAAGGAGCAAGAACCCCACTTCGAACCACAACATATGGGGCATCACACTGCATATTGACAGGAGCGCAACACATCCAGGAGTTCCAAGCATACTTGAGATCAAACAGCTTCGCTTGCACTATGCACTCTAGATCAACCAACACAAGACACAACAAATGAGGCGAGTCTTGAGAGTCAGCTCTCACATCCTCGGAGCATAGTTGACTCCCTATTATATCAAGTGGATGTTCATTGTGGAGAGACAACACTTGCACAATAGTTTTATGAGTGCTACAATTTGATGGACATGCAACTTCAAAAACAATCCAACATCACATGCCGCTTGTACGAACAACATAAGGTACTCATGAACATGATGCATACACAAGGCGAGTAGATACGCAACATCAATGCTAAAATGGATGACTTGAACCCAACAAGTACCACAGCTACATACGACATAGAAGAACTTCGTAAACTATGCGAGGAGAACCACAAGCTCAAGATCGTGATGGCGTGTATTTACAAGACAATAATGGGGCCGTCATAAGGTTGCATCGAGGCGATGCAATAGTTCTAGTTCAAGGTATGTTAGGATTGTAGTTAGTCGTATAGAAGATTCTTAGTTATGTTTTTTTCTTTGGGCATATAATGAAAAAAACACTAAAAAATATATATATATTGTGGAAAAAGGAAAGTCGAATGGAAATATATAATTACGGGTCACTATCGTAATATGATTGGATTACTATTACAATACGATGTCCAAGACGATAATTTAAGTTAAAATGTTAATAGTTAATGAGTATAAATCAATTACCCTTAACACAATCGCTTAATTTAAGTTAAGGGTTTATGTATTAGCTGTCTCAGGACATAGGCCTCGTGTCTCTTCTGAGTGGCTGTCCGAGATGGGTTCTTGTCCGGCCTCGGTCAGGTTTGAACTCTACATTCGGGGCTCGTGGTGCAAAGTAGGATGGAAGACAGATATGACTGTGATTACTCTCTCGGTGTCACATATCTTGTGGTGTTGGCTAGTGGTTGCAGTCGATGTTTTCAGTGCTCCTGCGAGTTTGAGCTCTGCCTCAGCTCCATGGGGTCCTTGGTTTGTTTACCTATGCCTGTGTGGTCTGCACCTCGGTGCTGATTCCGGGCAGCTTGCATTTCTCTTTCTTAGGATGCCAGTGCATGGAGGTTGCTTGTCATAGCACGCTAACCGTCTGCTCTGACTTGTTAGCGTTTTGTAACTCCGACCTTTGGTTGGGCAAGGCCTCTTCATTGGGCCGTTAGCTCGGGCATTGGTTTGATCCTGTTGCTGACCTGCGTATGGTACAAAGGGCCCATAGCTTCGGCGAGTGGGTACTCATGCGATGCGCGGGCCCGATGGTCAATGACCTACGTATGGTACAGAGCGTCCATAGCTTCGGCGAGTGGGTACTCATGCGATCCGTGGGCATGATCGTGCTTGACCTTCGTACGGTACAGAGCGCCCATAGCTTCGGTGAGTGGGTACTCATGCGATGTGCAAGTCACTGTTGTTGCATTCGCTGGTTGGATAGGGTCCCTGGTTGCTTGTGCATATCAACCTAGGAAGAACGAAAACATGTCACATGTGTGTGAGTGTGTGTATGCGTGCGTGCGTGCGCATGTGTGTGCTTACTAAGTCCCATTGGTGCAGCTGCACTGCACACAGCCGTTCGCAATAGTAACGTACGATCCAGATGCCACTGTCAAGTTGTTATCGATTGCATCCTTGGGGAAACTGGGCTTGCAAGCTGGTTACGTGATATACATTGATATATGTATAATACACACGCACGCACGCACACATGCCTAGTATTGGAATACTTGTAATGTTTCCAGGACTCATTCCCCCAGGGTTCAAGTTCAGAAGATCACTCTGAGAGACTCCATATTCCTGGGGAACATCTGTAAAGTTTCCCCTTCTTGAACAACGTATGACATGTAGACAGCATCCCGGCTACCAAACTTGTTCCCCCGGTAGGAACACGGATACGGAATTGTCACCTTCTGGCCGATCAAAATCAATGTGGGATCTGGTATACGGGATGCATTGGCAATCTCCGTAAATGTTACGAGCTGTCTGTACTTCTGGGATATCAGGTAGAGAGACTCGCCCGGAAGAACTGTGTAGTTTATGTTGCCGGCACGGGCGTTCCCTACACATGGGCACTCTACGGGGATCTTGATCGTCTCATTGGCCAGAAGTGTCGATGTGTTGGACTGTGGGGGTATCCGTTAGCTGACAAGATGCTCTCTCTGTTCACGAAGAACAGACTGGAAAGGTTTCCAATGGTAACTGCAAAGCCATAATAAGTTGTGTGCGTGTGTATGTTATCATCTCTTACAGAAACATATGCAACATGTACCTTTCTCTCTCCACACACGCACGCACACGCGCACGCACACAACTCAGTCAAATAATAATTTACTTCAGGCTTAGCAAAACACGGTTGGATTTTGTAACTAACAATGATCGTGTTGATCGCACAAGCTCAAGATGGTGTTGATAATAAGCTACACCGTCGACAGCAAGAACTTCAACAGTGGGAGTTAAGAAGAAAAGCAGCAGAAGCCAGTAACTCCGGACCAACCGTTCCAGGAAACTCTTCTGCGAGTCAACAGGGTGCCACTCCACCATCTGGGGATTCTCCACCAAGTACTTCAGGAAGTCAGCAACGTCCTCCTAAAGGTACCTTAGGTGGTCAAAAGGATCTTTCCCATGTGGACGCTCTGTACCATACGTAGGTCACTGACCATCGGGCCCGCGCATTGCATGAGTACCCACTCGCCGAAGCTATGGGCCCTCTGTACCATACGCAGGTCAGCAACAGGATCAAACCAATGCCCGAGCTAAAGGCCCCAATGAAGAGGCCTCGCCCAACCAAAGGTCGGAGTTACAAAACGCTAGCAAGTCAGAGCAGACGGTTAGCGTGCTATGACAAGCAACCTCCATGCACTGGCATCCTAAGAAAGAGAAATGCAAGCTGCCCGGGAATCAGCACCGAGGTGCAGACCACACAGGCATAGGTAAACAAACCAAGGACCCCATGGAGCTGAGGCAGAGCTCAAACTCGCAGGAGCACTATAAACATCGACTGCAACCACTAGCCAACACCACAAGATATGTGACGGAGGATAAGGGACATGTGGACTCATCTTAGCCTCTGCATGCATGCAGTCACTTTTGCATGCATACAACCACTTTTAGCACTCATGCCTAGATTAGCTCTTAGAGTTGTGAGCATAAAAGCTCCGACCTAATTGTTGTACAATCAGTTACTATCAACACCAGTCTTACTACGATCAATCTCGTTTTATCTTGTTCTTGTCTTATTTCCTGTCTTGTTCCTGTCTCGCTCCTGTTTCCTATCCTGCTCCTGGATCCTGTCCTGCTTCTGTCTTGTTCCTGGATCCTGTCCTGTGCCTTCTTGTCTTGCTTCCGGGCGAGTCTCTCTACCTGATATCCCAGAAGTACGGACATGTTACCTTGCATGGATCTCAGCAACCTTTGAGTTGAAAGGTTCTTAAAACTCTTTGAGATAGAGCTTGACCTGTGGGATCCTAGTGTTAGGCAATGGGGTACTGTACCTTCAGAGTGGAGAGCAGTGAGTTTGTCAACTGTGATGGGTCAACTCAGTCAAATAATAATTTACTTCAGGCTTAGCAAAACACGGTTGGATTTTGTAACTAACAATGATCGTGTTGATCGCACAAGCTCAGCTGGTGTTGATAATAATTACTTGTACAACAATTAGGTTGGAGCTTTTATACTCACAACTCCAAGAGCGAATTTAAGCATAAGCTAAAAATGCTATTCCAAGAGCTAATCTAAGCATGAGTTAAAAATAATGTCCCTTATCTTGTAAGTATATTCTGTAAGCATATCCTATAGGCATATCCTATAGTTATACTCTATAGGTATATCCTATATTTTGTATCGAGTTGTGACAGCACCTCTTCCCTAAAGATGAGTTTCACAAGTGCTAAGACCTAGTTTAGTAGGATAACGTTGATGAAAGACAGCAACCTTGAAAGAAGCATGGAGTAAATTGGATGCAGGTTTCCAAGTGCGATTAGTAAGTAAATAACCTTTTTAATCCACCAAGTACTGAAGTTGATGGCAATGAAGACGAGAATTAAGGATGGTTACAACTTCGTACTCAAGTTCATCGTCAATTACCACAGAAGGGGGAGGAGAAGAAGCACAACCAAGAAGAGAAGAAGGATGATACGGTTCCAACAAAGAGGTGTGAAACACGTAATGAAGTTTCACAGTAGATGGTAGCTTTAGTTGAAAAGTTATAGCATTGATCTCAGCCGCAATCTTGTAAGGGCCCAATTATTAAAAATCCAATTTAAAAGAAAGCTTGTTAGTGACTCGTAATTATTAGCGGCTTGGGTTGCATGGTTTTGTAAAAAAATTTGTATAGAGTTTTGACATCTGCAACAGGTCGAAGATGCTTTTCTTGTTCCCTTTGCTCCTTGGAGATCCATTTTTTATGAATTTCCTCACAAATCTTCCTCCTTGTGGATTTGATGCAGTTATTGTGGTGGTTGACCATTTCACCAAACATGTTCATTTTCTACCCTGTAACAAGATGGTTACAGGCCAGACAACTACTGAGTTGGTGATCCGCAAAGTGTTCCGACATCATGGTCTTCTTGAGAGCATTATTTCTAATCGAGACCCACAATTCATGTCCAGATTTTGGCAAGAATTTTCTAGAGTCTACAAGTTAAAGCGGATCTTTCTTCAGGATATCATCTGCAAATTAATGGGCAATCAGAATACATGATTTAGTATCTTCGCTGCTTCATCAGTTACCAACAGGACAACTAGTTGGACCTTCTTCCTATGGTAGAGTTTGCTTACAATAACTTTGTTCACGCATTAACAAGTCAGACACCTTTCTTCACTCTTATAAGTTACCATCCACGTTTTGACTTTACTCCTCATGCTTCTTCTTCTTCTGCTCCTATAGTACAGGATCACCTTCAGCATCTTCGTCAGGTACATGATGATCTCCGAGTTCATCTTCAATAAGCATAGGAATGGTACAAGCATCACGTTGATGCTCATCGTCAGCTGGCACCTACGTATAAGGTTGGTGATTTCGTGTGGCTTCTTCGTAAACATATCCGCACCAACAAGCCTTTTTTAAATTGGATTTTTAATGATTGAGCCCTTATAGGATTGTGGCTGAGGTCAATGCTGTAACTTTTTACTAGAGTTACCATCTACTGTGAAACTTTATCATGTGTTTCACACCTCTTTGCTGGAACCGTATCATCCTTCTTCTTTTCTTGGTTGTGCTTCTTTTCCTCCCCCTCCTGTGGTAATTGACGATGAACCTGAGTACGAAGTTGTAACCATCCTTGATTCTCGTCTTCATCACCACCAACTTCAATACTTGGTGGATTAGAAAGGTTATTTGCCTACCGATCGCACTTGAGAACCTGCATTTAATTTACTCTATGCTTCTTCCAAGGTTGCTGCCTTCCATCAATGTTATCCTATTAAACTAGGTCCTAGAACTTATGAAACTCGTCCTTAGGGAGGAGGTGCTGTCACGACTCG
This sequence comes from Selaginella tamariscina, assembly GCA_003024785.1. Classification (NCBI taxonomy): domain Eukaryota; kingdom Viridiplantae; phylum Streptophyta; class Lycopodiopsida; order Selaginellales; family Selaginellaceae; genus Selaginella; species Selaginella tamariscina. The sequence continues at coordinate 81,143 of PUQB01000719.1, forward strand.
ATATAGAATATAGGATATACCTATAGAATATAATTAAAGGATATGCCTATAGGATATGCTTACAGGATATACTTACAAGATAAGGGACAGGAAATGAGCCTGTTTAGTGGAATGGTCAACCACCACAATAACTGCATCAAATCCACAAGGAGGAAGATCTGTGAGGAAATTCATAAAAATGGATCTCCAATGAGCAGAGGGAACAGGAAGAGGATAAAGAAGACCATAGGGTTGTGACGAGGCATCTTTGACCTGTTGCAGGTGTCACAACTCCATACAAAATTTTATACAAAACCACACAACCCAAACCGTTAATAGTTGCGAGTCACCAACTTAACTGTCTAAGCCACACCAAAATGTCATGTAGCCGAGGTATCATGACAATCATGTACCACACGACTCCTGTAAACACCAACAGAAATGTATAAGAGACCCTCCCAATACAGAAGTCCGTCCTATATAGCAAACAACTTGTAGTCTATATGGGAACTGGAGAAAAAGAAGTTTGCGATGTTAGGACTAATATGTGAGAACACATTCTTTGCCAAGTTGTATGTAGCCAATTGCAAACGGATGCCCTGTAGAAGTGTTGAATTTGCTGGAGCCTAATAAACCTATAGTGCTGCAAGCCAAAATTGATCAGAACCCAATAACACTTGCTTTTGACAGTCGTATGCAGGATCCCCCAAAGTCGGTGCAAGGTAATAGCGCCTAGACAATGCATCCACTTTACCATTATGAAAACTAGGCCTAGATTCATGACAAGGAACTTAAGGCCATTGTGGATTTATTTGAGGAGTGGCAGCACTTCCTAGAAGGTGTTGCGCATCCTGTACAAGTTCTTATGAATCACAAGAACTTGGAGTTTTTTCAAATGGCTCGAGTTCTCAGTCAGCGACAGGCTCATAATTGATCTTTACCGAAAGGAACTTACAAGAGTGAAAGGCTACAAAATGAAATAACTTGTCTTCTCCAATTTATGATAGAATAGAACCTACTGCAAAATTTGAAACATCTGCTTCAATGAATAAGGGTCAAAAAGGATCAGAATGTACTAAAATTGGAGTTGTTGTGAAGGCGTCCTTGAGTGATGTGAATGCATGTTCCGCTTTATCGACCAAGAGAGATCCCCTGTGCGCTTAGTGAGTTATGTGAATGGAAGTACACGCTTGGAGAAGTCCTGTATGAATTGCCTATAGAAATTTGCAAAGCCAAAGAAACATTGTATGTTTTGTACAGACTTAGGCCTCTCCTAGTCCACAACAGTCTTCACTTTGTGCACATCCATTGAGATGCCAGTAGGAGAGACGATGTAGCCTAAGAACTCTACAATATCCCTGTCAAAAAAACACTTCTCTAACTTCACATACATGCCATGCTCGTGAAGCTTTTGTAAAACTAGTCGTAGATGCTTATCATGTGCCGCCTGGTCTTTGGAGAAAATTAGGTTGTCATCGAGGTAGATCACCACAAACTGGTCCAAAAAGTCGCACAAGATGTTGTTCACCATATGTTGGAAACATGGCTGGGGCATTTGTAAGTCTGAAAGGCATCATCGTGTGCTCAAAGTGTCCATACCTTGTATGAAAGGTAGTCTAAAATGTAGGCCCCTCGTAAGTCAATCTTGGTGAAACACCTTTGCTCCCCGTAGCCGATTGAGAAATTCTGGGATCAATGGCAACGGATACTGATTCCGAATGGTGACTTAATTCAAACCTTTGTAGTCCACAATCAAATGCAAACTCCCATCTTTCTTCCTGAAAGAAGATTGGTGGGGATTTTGAGTGATGAATAAAATAGAATGCCAAGTTGTCCTCGATGTACTGGCGAAGAATCTCCAATTTTGTAGGTGACAATGCAATAAATTGGTCCGAACAATAGAGTTTTCTCCTCCCCAAGATCAATGGGACAGTTGTAGGACCTATGAATAAGAAAAACTACAGCCTTGTGCTTTCAAAAACGTCCTAAAATGAGTGATACTTGGATGATAGAGAAGAAATAGGAAAAGGAAAAGGAAATTAAAAAACATGAGAGTCAAATACAGGAGAGATAGAAGAAGATGTAAGAGTTACTTAAAAAGCAAAAGACAGGATCAATGGCAAGTTCATGCATAATAGTGATAAGAATTCAGAGAGGAGAATGAGGGAACTATGAATGAAAAAAAGAAAGAATCTTGGGGGATGGAATAAAAGCAGAGTAATGAAAAGAAGCAAGATTGGAGAAAACCTGTGCTGATGTTAACGAGTGTACAAGATTGGAAGAACCCTGTACAGAAGTCCGTAAATGCACAGGAGTGAGGAGAGCTTACGAATGTGCTGACGAATTAACAAGAAGTGTATCCTATCGAGGAAGAACTTTCGACACTAATATAAGAGCAGGCACGGTCAATCCTGTAGCTTGTATTACCTCAGATATTAAGGTCATATCTTGCACGTAGGAAGGTACATAATTGATCCTGGCTGCTGGAGAGGAAAACGTGAGCATCTTAGACCTCCAATCGATCTGAGGATTTGCAACCACGAACCATGGCATGCCCAAAATAATGGGAGTCATTTGAGTCTTGATCAAGTTGAAAGAAATCGAACAATTGAATGCGTCATGGGTATAAAAGAGAGGTGTGGTAGCATGGGTAATTGCGCTAGAAGCAATCAGACGACCATCTACAACCTCTAAAGGAACTGCACACTTTAACTTTACTACCGAAATGCCATGCTGAGCTGCAAAAGTGTCATCCATAAAGTATGCATTTGCACCAGTGTTTAACAAGGTAGACTCCTTGAGTTGAAGTGAATGTGTACATGAAACTTGAATAATGGAATGGTGTGAGCAGAACCAATGGAGCCTGTGCCTATGTCCAACTTCGCAGCTCCTAGACAAAGTGGATATTAAAGTTTTTCGACTAAACTTCAACTTCAAATTAACGCGTCTTGAACTTCCTGGTTTTAACATGACATTTTGCCACCTTGTGTCCTACTTCACCACAATATAAGCATAAGTTCTCACCACGATGACATTACTTCTCAAAAACTAAAAGTCGGCCACACTTATATTTGTCAACCATAGGAATTATTCTAGAAGATGTCGTAGGAAAATGTGCTATAACTACAGGATTGACTTACAGGAACTGTTGATGGGATTTTTCCTGACGACGCTCAAATAAACGGTTGTCGCAGCAAATGGCCTATTGCATGATTTCCCCTAAGGTTTGAGCATCCGGTAACATAAGGAGAAGGTTCTTCACGTCATCCCTCAACCCAAATGGAAGTGTTCGATCAATGTAGTTTCGTCCCATGGAATGTTCGTGCAAAGTTACTAAAATTTAAATTCTTGTGCAAGCTTCCTTAATGTCATAGTTTTTATTATGATTCCCCTTTTCTTTGGACGTTGACTGTTGTTTTCTACTGTACTATGTTGATAAGCTCTAGATGTAGTAGGAAACATGCCCGCTTAGTGCACTTGGGTATCTAGTGATGGTCCGACCGGGTGTCATTAGGTATTTACAAGAAACTCTAGGTGAAGCTAGAACTTACCTTTTAAAAAACTCTTACCCTAGTTTTCTATGTCCTAATTGGGTTAATGGTTAGTTCCGATGAGTTTGGCATGTTGGATATGTTTAAAAATACCCTTAGGTTTGACATGTTAGGGTTTAAGGATAACTCACCAAGTATATTCCCTCTGGGAATGAGATTCCGTGCCAGCCCACTTATGTAAACAAGAAAACAAGGGGGAGAGGGAGGGGGGCTCTATCACATAAATAAGGTAGAGTATGTAGAGGTGAGGGTTCCTAGGTTCATGACTGAGCTCGTTACTCTTCTCCTTGTGCAAGCTCTAGCTTGTGTCATTAAGGCACAACCCTCTATTGTGCCACCCTAATTTCCAATAACATAGCTACATCTCACCTTTGGGGTAGCTTACCCTTAACGTTGACAAATCCATACCTAGAAGGTCTTGTTAGAATGCACATTCTAATAGGCAGAGGTTGAGGCATGTCTCCAGCCTCCTCCTCCACGTCAAGCTCACGGCCAAGCAAGGCAATCCGTGTCCTTGTCTAACTATGTGCGTGGGATCTTGTTTGACATATTCACATTACCTAGTTCCTGAGGATTCACTGAGGGGTTCTAGAGTTGGCATTTAGGACCAGCGTTTGTGACACTTGGTGCAACTCGTGAATCTAAGGGCTATGACATAATAGCCCACATTGTGGAAGGCAGTGTCACATGAAGATGTGACACTGAACTAGACATCACGCGATACAATGCCCGAGGCATGCCCTTTGGGGTTGTATCTTGGGTTTATCGCCAAGGGGTTGGATACTCTAGCAAATAGGCTTGCTTGTGCTTGCACTAGGGTGTTAAGCCTTGGGCATTCACTCAAGGGAGGTTAGGTCTCATAACTAGGTATGCTTTAACACACTTGGCTAGGGGAGTGTTCTCCTTGGAATCCAAGGGTTAAACAACTTAAGCTTGTTAGTAAGAGCCCTTTCGTGAGGCACTCGCAAGGTCATGTACTTAAGATTATCCAAATCTAACCTTAGAGAGTTTACTTAATAGAACACTCGTGTCCGCCTGCGGTGCAAACTCGTGTCCTCACTAAGTACTAGCCCTAGGTCTATGACTTGGTCACTCAAATTAGGGGTTAGCCGTGGTTCAAGATACCCCTAAAGGGGTTATACTCCTAGATGAGGGTGATTCTTCAAGGGGTAAGTGACGATGCCTTAGCTCTGTCACGGGGGTATATGCACGGCACATCTCCTTGATGAGGTTAGGGCATGAGCCTGTCTATTGGGACAAGATCCTAAAAGTCTACTCGGGTTATCCTCTAGGGTTCATGGGATAATCATTCTAAAGGACTTAGGGTAGGACTTTAAATCTTTTGCCTAATTGGACCTTTGAGTCAGACTCTTAGGGTTATCTTGGAAGAATTAGCGTTGCTCACATAAGATGCTGCCGTCGAATGGCCACTTGGCAGCCACGTATTGGCCTTTCAGGTTAAAACTTTGACACTTAACTTCGTGCATGTGGAACGATACTTATCGGGATCTCCAAAGTAACCTTCAAAGGCAATCACGAATCCTTCAAAGTCTTTCATCAATGGATTGTCATGTTCTAGCAAAGGAGCAACCCAAGCCCATGGGGATCCCATTAGTAAGAATGCCAAAAGGTCAACCTTTTATGCATCAGTCGAGTAGCAGCATGGTTGCATGTGAATCAATTAAAGTTCATGATCACTAACAATGTTTTTTAAAAAACTATGCAATCGAACACCTCTCATACCACTAAATTAATAATCTCGTCACTTGCAATGAAATTATTACATAATATGAAATGAATAATTTAATATAACATATACATTGAAATTGAACAAAATTGAATTGATTTTATTTAAAATTAAGAAGATCTGTTATAAAATTCATAAAAATCAATTTTCATTAGCCACGTAAAGCAATTTATATAGATAATGGCGAGAAGTCTTGAATTAATAATATAAATCATAAGTTTGATTATGTAGTTACACACTTAAGGCTATTAACAATCATAAGTAATAAAAGTGTTTAACAAGTTTAAACTTGTCTAATAACAATGGCATCATAACAAGATTATAACATTTGAAATGACAATGAATTTTTTAATATATATAGGAGTCTGTTGTAAAAAGCAAATATGTTAGCGTACCTTAAAATGTCAGTAACAGTGCCATTAATAACATTTGTCATTTAAAGATGATAACAACTTTCTAATGTACATAAGACTCTATTATAGAATATCAAGTGTTTTAATGAGCCTCAAAATGTTTAACAATAATGACATTATGTCAAAACTGAAACATTTGAAAACAACAAGAATGTTGTTATACATATACAAGTCCATAATAAAATTTAAACCTTAAACATTCATAGTCGTGGAGGTTGTAATTGAAATTGAAAATGCTAAGTTTAATAAGAAACAATGTGATAATAAAGATTATACGATCTAAGTTTAGAACATCTGTTTTACCTTGTTAAGAGCTTCAATTGTATAAAACCGCTAAATTGAATTGAATTAAATCTGACCAAATGAAATTGCCTGGGTTGAAGATATCCACGTAGATTTAAACAAGAACCTAAATGAAGTTCAAGTTCAACGAGGTTGTTTGAAAATCACATAGTCAGGGAGCAGAGTAGGAATGTTTGTGACTCAGCATTTGCTTTAATACCTAACGACACGGAACTGATTACAACCGTATTATATGAACTGCCCAACCCAGAACAAAAGAAACTGAGCCAACGGAAGGTGCCCGCGTAGCTTGGGACAAAACCCAAATGATTCCACTTGCCGAAGGAGAGTGTTGAAGGTAATCTTTACTTGGAAGCAGATGGCTCAAATCAAAAGCAGAATACGGTGGTGATCATCGTCTAAATTTTTCTTCCAGGCTGTAGATCGCGCTCGATGTCATCCCTCATTTGCTGGATGATCAAGGCCAGATTTTAACGGACTCAACAGCCATGCACACACTATGCGGAGCTCTTCAGGGCCAGGGTCAGAGTGGAGGGCCTGGGATCCGAGTTCTCCAAGGAGGAGATCGCTCTCAAGGGGATGAAATGGACAAGACTCGTCTCCCGGCGGGGTTCTACAAAGCCACATGGAGCTTTCTTGGTGATGACCTCTGGAGTGTTTCATGAGAGGTGGCCTCCATCTCCTCAGATAGGATTGACCGATTGCCCCGGCCAATGTCTCTTACAAGATCTAGCGGCTGCGAGCAATTTTGCCAAATTCCATTCGGACAAACCTTGGTCCTGAATGGGCAGCTGGGGCGGCCTTCCTTCTCCTCACGGCTACAGAGTGGAAGCAGTAAAGGACAGGGCTTACTCCATTTTGGAGAGGATAAGAGTTGAGACAACAAGCATCCCCCCGTCCTCAGTCTCGGCAGCGATCTACACAGCAATCAGATAGATCCACGATTATACCTGGTTGGATAAGGATCAGCTCCACCAATAACTCGGAGGGTCAGGGGTTAAGATATGGCTCTGCCAGCTAGAGGAAGTCGCAACCGAGGCTTAATTTCTCTTTTCCGGACTCAGCCTTTCTGTCTGGGCATACAGTAGCTACGTAATACTAGTGGGTCACTAGGCTTAGGAAAGGAATCTCACGTTTCTGCGATATTTGGGACACTCAATTGGGTGGTTGGCCGTAGTGGGAATCCCGGATACAGGTATATGCTTCTGGGTAAGGGGAGTTCTATTCATATGCAGAGGTCCCGCTGGCCGGTTTTTCTGGACAGTACTTCATGGTGGGATACAGAAAATGCATACAGGTTTAAAGCATGCAGAGCACATTCTTCAGAGTGCCTCATGCAGAGGAGGACATACCACACATGCTTTTCACCTGCCCCGAATCTGCCCACTTTTAGGACGCCCTGGTCCGAGGTTTCTCCTTGGCAACTTCCACATACACGGCTGGTTTATGGACGTAGACGTAACTGCACTCCTCTTGGAATATCTCGGGATGCAAGGGCGGAGGAACTTTCCCCGAGGCCACAGGTGTAGAGGGCTAGAAGACCCGCCTGCGCACATGAAAATGGACGTTTGGTGATTTATCAAGGAGGGTTGGGCTCCGCTTTCTCTGGTGAGTTCCTTGTCGTGGTGACATGGGACACCGTCAACGGTCTCATTCTCACTCAATGGCCTGGTGTGGTTTTTCGTTTGCCTCTTAATAAATAGTCCGCTTGGTTAAAAATATATAAACAATGTAGTATTATTTTATATGAATTCTGCATATACATAATACGGAATAATTTACTTCACATTATGGACCTTGACTGTTCATAACGGCACACCCTGGCTGCCTTAAACACCTTACCAGGCCGACAAAAGTACCCTCTGTCCGGAGCACAATGCCTATCCTCGCTGCAAACGCACATCCCTTCTAAAGCACAGTAGTCATGCATGCTTAACATAGCATCTTTATTCCCATGAAGAACCGCTTCCGACCATTCACTAGAGAATATCCCCTTCGGATCAAGCTCGTTCTTCACCTTAATAAATCTCTCGATGTCATTAACTCTGTCCTTAACCGAAACAAATGCTGAGTTCCTGTTCTTCCCCCAATGTGGCTTGCCTTCATACTTAACCAAAGCCATTTGTTCTATCTCCTCAATAACATCTTCATTAATCCATGGGCTCCTATAGTCTCTAGACCGAAAGAATGTGACATCGAACTCGACTGCGTCCTCTCTCTGTCCAAGGTATGCACTAGACTTCTTTACATAGCGGAGATATACACCTCCGTAGAGGCTCAATCCACACATACTCTGTGGATCCATGTCGCGGAGCTTCTTAATATCCAAGATTAAGTCCTTAACCTTGCTTAGTCCCACTGCAAATGCGATCTGATGGTAGAATGAACCATTTACTCTGGGATCCCATGTACAAGTTTCAGAAGGTGGAGTGAGCTCACTTGCACCTTCTTCCTCGTTAAAATTGCAAGAATGTGCTTGTTTGAACCGCTGTTTCGAGATGTAAACCCACCTGCTGTTTGCATGAGGTTGTTGAACCCGATCACTGGGAATCCCGTAAACTTAACCCCGTCATTTAAGAAACCGTTCCCGCTTGGTACTCGAATGCTTAGAACCATTTCAGAAAGCTTGCATAGTGACTCATTGTCTCTGTTTTCCTCCATCTTCTCCTCTGTTTATAAAACATTACAATTAATGAGGAAAATTTATATGGATATCACTTACAATGTTCAGCGAGTATAGTGACAGATAATCGTTATATAATTCATAAGTCATTTGACTTTGTTTATCGTAAGGAAAACGATGGTTATGCTGAAGTCAAAGTGATTGGATAGCTACAACTGGTTTGGGGTCTACAGAAATTGTTTGAACTTATATATATCAGTGTGTAACTCTTACACATAGTAACATAATGCAGCATTCATACATTAGACAACATATGTTAAATGATGCTGCACATTGCTAGTACAGTTATAATCAAAGCAAGACGCGTCTTGCACTCACTATGAGGAAAAGAAACTTGCCTGTAAGTCGGATTTGCTGGATTCTCGAGATGGAAGTCGGCTGGAATCCACTGTACTTGTTCACTCCTTCACCGGGAGTATCCACAGGAACTCTAGTATCCATCCTGAACAAAGCCTTCTTCAATGACGGATGCCAACAGATATCACCAAACTCGTACTCAGTACCAAATTCTACTACTCTATCCTCGATCCCTTCATCGTCCATGACGTGGAGAGAGACCGACCTCTTAAACATCGGTTCGATCTTGAAAGTCAACTTAGAGATGACCCAAGTACACCTAGTGAGATCCTTGCTGCCTCCATGAAAGAGTCCCCTTCTACAACATCGATGACTCTCACGTATGAATCTTCTTCATTTCCAGGGACTATTAGTGTCATTCCAACCAGGTGGTCATGTAGAGCACTGCCTGTTCCAAGCAACCTGCTTCCATGTGCTCCAGTACTGACAGCTCCGCCCAGAGAGATTGCATCCCAGTAAGTTGCACTCGGTATAGCAAAGGCCATGCCGGGCAACTTCGTCCACCAGATCCCTTAGCAGCACACCGGCGTCTGCTGTGACAGTCATTGCCTCGTAATCCACTCCGATGTATGTATTCAGATCCCTGGTACTCAATAGAATACCATACTCACCAGCAGGACAGACAAGCATCGGTATACTCTGCGACCACCTGCTGACGACTTTCATGCTCATGTTGTGCTGTGTTGCATGGGAAACTGCTGCTATGATGTCCTCCTCTGTTCGTGGGTAGAGAATTCGCGCCACTTTGCATGGCTTCCTGTCTGGCCAGACACCCAAGTGATTGCTCACTGCGCAGATTGAGGTATCACGGTCACATTGGACTGGAGAATATGATGTTCCAGTGGCGAGGAACCCAAGGATTGCTAACAGTACAATTGAATTCCCCTCCATTGTATTGCTAGTCCTCAGCAGCCCATATCCCTTTTAAAGGTAGTTCAAAGTAAAAACAAGATTAAGATCTCTGCCTCGCTCTCTCTTACCTTTAACATGAGTTTTTAACATTAGTAAATACAACTTAATAAGTATGCTGCTCTAGAGAAAGTTTAATACCCAAGAGTCCAAACACCAAACATTGCGGCTGGTTTATTCTGCTACGGACAACTAATATTCGTTACTTAATTGATTAATAAAGCATTAAAAACCAAATATTTTTAAAAATTACATATAATAAATCATATGTATAAATAAAATATACTAACCCTAAAGATTCTTTTTTATTTAAATATTTAAATTATTCCTGTTGCTAACGCATTATAATTGAGTCTTTATACTGGGTTTCTCAATACGTGTACTTTGAAAAGCAACAGACAAAGTACCTCTATCGTTGTGCTTAAAGAAGTCGCGTACAAGGTGTATAAATGTGAATACGCTCTCTGTAAAACACAAACTGGTAAATACGGACAAACGCAAAAGTGGAAGCAGGTCACGCGTTTAAATCAAATATTCCAGGGGATAACCGTACAAAACAATGCTCCATCCGTGCAGTTCATCACAACGGGCATAAAAAGTTAAAAAAAAAAAAATTAAAATAAAACATTCGAGCATGCAGGTGAGACTTCTAATGCAATTAACGAGATTGCGTCTGTGAGCTAACTTTGTGTGTGTGTGTGAAAAAGAAGGGGTGTGTGTGTGTGTGTGTGATGCGCAATAGCTTTGTATACATATGGAAACATTATAGATGGCTGTTTTGCTAAAACCAGCTCAGTTATATCCCTATAATACAGTGCAGCATGAGAGGATTAGGAACAACAGACTTCTGTTCATTAGAATAAGCTTCAAGAATAGCCCTGGAGAGAGAGAGTATACACAAGGAAGAGCTCGCACATGTATTTTGTGTGTAAATATACATAATCTCATGCACATACGCACATAATCAATATGTGTAGATGCATGTATATAGAATACAACTGCAAAATAACTAACTACGCAAAAGATGAAAATGCTTTAATAAGGTCCTCCGACAACTGATCAGAGGAAGTCTCAGCAGGTAAATACTTTCTACAACAGTATAGAACTGCTGAATGAAACGCCTTAGCATTGTCTAAGAATACAAAATGTCCCCCTGCAAAATGCTCAAATGTTGACATGTATCACAAGCACACTAAAGCCTTACCTTTTGCACACGAATAACTTCGCTTGGGACTTTCATCCGTTTGCATGCTTCAATTCCACCTCTGTAGTCCATCCAGTCGTCAGTGCCATAAATAAACGAAGTGGGGACCTTCCAATCTGGTGCACTGAACAAAAACAACTTGTCAATATCCATGTTCAGAGCATGTATGTGTATGCCATAGGTGTATTTGTGAATATATACATGCATACATACATGGAAGTATAGAGCATACACAATGGTGAGTTATTGTTACATGTACACCACACATACACCGCAGTTAAGTGTCATGCAGCAATTGGGAGAGAACCTTTCTACAAGTGGAGATCTTGCAAAAGCTCCTAACTTGAATATGTACTTTAAGCATAACTCTCCACTCGCTCTTGCCGCCAATGTATGATAAACATAATCTGTATATAATGTTATACATATAGCCATAGTACTATATATATCAAAGTCATTAAACACATGTATAACTCACTAAAGTTTACTACTATGTTATGTGTTACTGACCTGAAAGTAATTTAGATTCACGTTCGTCGAGAATGTTGCCAGGCGCATAAGTTCCAAAACGCACACCGGTGTATTTCCGAACTAAGTTGGGACCAAATGGGCCAAGACCACTGCGAAATAGAGTACCAGTAGCATGGATATGTATTAAAGACAAGCTCTCAATTAGTTCACGTCTCTCTCTCTCTCTCATGAAAGTCTACCCTTACTAAAGAAGCTCATCTATAAAGAGTGGTCGTATGATTTAACCATTCAGAAAATTAGCTTACCGTATAATAGCCTGTGGAGTAACATTAGAGTCCCAAATAAAATTTGCAAGTGCTCCTTGCCATGTTGCTCGAAACTGAAGAAATCTATCTGATTCTGATGAAAAACCCGCTGATCCAACGAGTATAAGATGTTGGACGTGCTCCGGATGCTGTTCAGATACCCACCCTTATATATGATATACATATATATATGTACATATAAACTCATACGAACCTTGAGAGCATAACGTGCAGCGACATAGCCACCGAAAGAGTGGCCCAAAAGAATGAAGTTATCGAGCTTCTTGGCCTTGCGCCATTCTTCTAAAGAATCAATAAACCATGCTTCCGTTTCTGAAAAACACCAACCAATTAGAACATCAATCGTTAACTACGTATCCACGTATCAATGTGAGTGTGTGTCTCCCTCCGAGAGAGAGGGAGGGAGAGACACAGACATACTGACTAATATTTCTGTCAGAATCATATCGATCACAGCCCCTACTTATATAACATATAAACAACTTGCGTGACTTACAATGTTTAATCATTCACCTATATCTATCTTTCCATGTGCCTATAACGTTGTCCATGTGGTATGCAGATATCGTGTACGTATTCATACTAATAATAAACACATATTTCACAACCATATCATGGGTCAGTGTGTATATGTAGATAATGTAGTGTGTATGTATGTTCATATATCTATTTATATTTACCTTTTCATGTACCTTATCTATTATAAGGAATGTCATGTACTTATGATACCCATACTTTTTCTTTCTTAACCCAATATATATTTAGTTTATACACACATACACACATGGATACAAAATAAGTACCTTGAGTGCTTTTACAAGTGAAATCAGGCCGACTGGAGGCGCCCCAACCAAGCTGATCAATAGCAACGACTCTAAAGTGTGCCGCAAGAGTATCAAAGTTGCGAAGAAGAAGCCTTGTGAGGCTGCATAACCATGAACCATGACGAGTGTTGGAGCACTAGGTGGCACTTTGTCGAATGTAACAGTGTTAATGTAACGAGGCTGGTTGCTCTCTGATCTGAACCACCGCACCCTCGATCCTGGTGGCCCCGAACCAATGTTCACTTGTTCTTGTACATAAGGCGTTCTACACAAGACGGTAACACACTTAGACAGCACACACATACATATATAAGTTCACACACACAGATACGCATGTTTTACGAGTCTCTCTCTCTCTCTCTATATAGAGAGAGAGCGGGGGGGCGCCGAAACTCAAAGTGTGTATGTTTTTGTCCAGGGTATGTGTATAGAAGATTAAAGATAAGTGCGCGTGTGTATATGCATATACATAGCTATATATTTGCACATCAGAGGTGAGAAATAAAACAAGATTTTCCGCACAATCAATCATAAAACGAGATTTGCCGCATGAATCAATCTCAAGAGCACAACAATCAATCATAAAACAGAGTTTTTCGCATAAATCAATCTCAAGAGGAGGATTTTCGCACAAAGGACAGAAAATTTTCGCATGAGGAATTTACCTGACAAGAGTGAGAAGGCGCTGCTCGGACTGAATGATATCATTCCTGGAGGTAGGGATCCATCGCATCCAGCTCCTGAACCACACGCGATCGCTGCTGCTGCTGACCTCGGACGAGGAAGACGAAGAAGCCGCTGCCGCCTTGTCCGCCATTCTCCTCATCACAACATTCTTGGACTCGGCAACGGTTTCTGCCCTAGCTCCACTTGTTGGACTAATAGCAAATATCAAACCCCCAAGAAGCGTGTTCATTTGTAAATTCTATTTGTTTAAGCGATGGGTTAGGGTCAAACATTTCCTGCCATGATGGACGACAACAACAATGTAATTAAAATCCTCCACCGAATGGGAAATGTATCCTTTGGAAAATCCGTATATTAATTAAATGCTCTGAATTCATTTTATCTATTTAAAAAATTTAATTATAAATAATTTAAATTCTTTTAGTAATATATATTTTAACATAAGGTAAAAGATACAAATACTCAACTTATAATATATATTTGAGAGTTTTATGTTAATGCACCATTGCCTCCCGTGCTCTGTTATAAAGTATCGTTCTCCAAACACGTTGTGATTTTGGTTTTAATAATTACGGTTTCTTAATAACAATTTGTACCCCTTGGTACAATTTCAATTGGCAGTACCTTTTTTGTACCAAGAAAGATGCAGTTTTTTAACTGTCCAATTCCAAATGTTCTTCTTTGATGGTATTAACACCTGTGATAATATCGGAGTCTGCACGTTTCATGAATATGATTACGACGTTTTTTATTGAATGGTAAGGGTCGTTTATCACCACCCATAACTTAGCTTAGCACACATAAGTTAAGTAAGGGTTAAATGTGCATTTGATTTGCAGTAACTCTTGAATTCATACAACCCTTAACTTAAATTAAAAGATTGTGTTAAGGGCATTTGATTTACCTAAAAGCGAAGGCCTACCCAAAGGCATTGCCAACACCCATCTCGGACTACAGTTCAGACGCATGCACCAACCACGTGTCTCCTTTGGGTCTCCTCTGCACTACTTGGCACACACTTCTTAAATCCTAAACTCTGTTTAAGTCCAATAGAACAGGTTCAAGCATGGCTTCAACACCAACTTCGAACCCTGCACATGATGGGAGAGAGATTCGCAAGCGCCAGCGCCGTGTGTACTCTCAATCACAGACAACTACCACCAATGAGATCTGCGAGCTCGAAGTCGTGAATCTCGACAGATCTGATGACACAGGTACGCAATTGGTTCTCTCAGAGGCACGTGCTCTTCGCGAAGAGGCTGCCTCCATACGAGAGGATGCGCACATAAGAGAGCAAGCCGCCAGCAACAAGGAGCTCGAAGTTGCTAATCGACAACAGTATGCCACCCTCCTCGAACAAGTTGCTTTCGGAAGGGAAAAGCAAGTTCTACAACTTGAACAACAGGCCACTGTTCGTGCTCGTGCAGTCGAAGAAGCTGAGACTTCATCACGTGTACAGCACCAGCAACTCACTCAACAACTGCTTGACTTCCAAAACCAAATTCAGAGTCAACAAAAGGAGCTCGAGCTTCGAGAACAACAACTTCTGAAGTAATCTGAAGACCGTGAACAGCAACTTCAGGTACTATTTTAGAAGCAGTCTGAACTCCGTGAACAGGAGATGCTTCGCGAACTCCGCAAGCAGCTTGAGGAGTTTCAGAATCAACAGCGGCTGGATTTCTAGAAGGAACAAGAGGAATTTCTACACCGACAGCAGGAATTCCAACGACAACAAGAACAACAGCAGCAAGAGCTACACCGTCGACAGCAAGAACTTCAACAGTGGGAGCTAAGAAGAAAAGCAGCAGAAGCCAGTAACTCCGGACCAACCGTTCCAGGAAACTCTTCTGCGAGTCAACAGGGTGCCACTCCACCATCTGGGGATTCTCCACCAAGTACTTCAGGAAGTCAGCAACGTCCTCCTAAAGGTACCTTAGGTGGTCAAAAGGATCTTTCCCATGCTTTTGAGGCCACTCTCAAGAACTCTCTCAAAGAGTATTGCAACCTCTACAAGCTATGTGGTCGCACCAAGAACACTGTTGACAAACTCATTGCTCTCCACTCTGAAGGTATAGTACCCCATTGCCTTAACACTAGGATCCCACAGGTCAAGCTCTCTCTCAAAGAGTTTCAAGAACCTTTCAACTCAAAGGTTGCTGAGATCCATGCAAGGTACCACAAGGAGCTCACTGCTGCTCTTTTGGAGTTTCGAAAACAAGAATTGGAGAAACTGCACCAGCTCACTTCAGACGATTTCATCAAGGTATTCGACTCTCGCGTGGATGAGCTTGTGCGATGTGACCGGTGACCACTTGGCGCAAAGTGGCCAGCTCATGAAGCAACATTTGGTGCTCGCATTGAAAGTGCTCAAAATCAGCCATAATCTATGAAAGAAAAAAGGAGGAAACGAAGGAAAAGAATCAAGGAAAAAAAGTAGCTGGGAAACAGAGAGCTATGAAAGTAGTTACTATCAAACTGTCAAGCCACGATCTAGGAACCAGGAAGAGAACGGATTCCAAGGACAGGAAGGCTTGACTCAGGAGTAGGACCGAGAGCAGGACAGGAACTAGGAATAAGAACAGGACGGATCTAAGAGCAAGACAGGATTAGGATAGGATCCGGAAGCAAGACAAGAAGGCGCAGGACAGGATCCAGGAACAAGACAGAAGCAGGACAGGATCCAGGAGCAGGATAGGAAACAGGAGCAAGACAGGAGCAAGACAGGAAATAAGACAAGAACAAGATAAGACGAGATTGATCGTAGTAAGACTGGTGTTGATAGTAACTGATTGTACAACAATTAGGTCGGAGCTTTTATGCTCACAACTCCAAGAGCTAATCTAGGCATGAGTGCTAAAGTGGTTGCATGCATGCAAAAGTGACTACATGCATGCAGAGGCTAAGATGAGTCCACATGTCCCTTATCCTCTAGGCATATCCTGTGGCATATCCTGTAGCATATCCTGTAGGAATATCCTGCAACCGTATCCTGTGTCTGGAATCCTAGTAGGAATATCCTGTAGGAAAGTCATGCAACCCATATCCTGTATCCGGAATCCTGTAGGAAAGTCATGCAACCCATATCCTATATCCGGAATCCTGTAGGAAAGTCCTGCAACCCATATCCTGTATCCGGAATCCTGTATTCTGTATCGGATCATGATAGTGCCAAATATGAGCGATGATGAAGCTCGAAGTTGCTTCATGGTAGCTTGAATGAGAAAACGCGAAGAGAAATCTTAAGGTACAAGCCAACAAGCTATCGGGAATGTCAAGAGGCAGCTCAAAAGGTTGCTTATGGCATGTCGTTAGAAGACTTGTACAAAGGGGAGGAAGCAAAACCTAAATCAAGGAAGTTTCCTCCAAAGTCTGGGTTCAGAAGGTTTGATAGGCACCAGATCAATCGCCATCAATTCGAAGTGCAAGTCCCTTTTCGGTAGTTCCAAGTTTTTGGACACATCAAGACCCACCGGATTTCGGAAACCATTGGCGTTACCACCTCCTCAGCAGGCCAAAGGATCGGCTCCAAAGTCTGCTCCCCGCGTTCCGCAGGGGGTTGTGAAATGTTATAATGTAACAAGCCTGGTCATTTTAAAGAGTGTCAGGCACCTCACAACAATCAGGACATTTCAAGGCGATGGTAGAAGAGGAAGTTGCTGAACCAGAAACGCTTGAAGATCCGAAGATGAGTCAGAAGAGGTAATGTTGTGCCAGACACAACCTGCCTTATTCGCTATTCAAGACAAAACTGACCCTTTGCTATATTTGACAGGAAGGATACGAGGGGACCGAGTCCGAATGATGATCGATACTGGAGCAACATACAACTTCATATCGACTAGTCTAGCTCGTCGATTGAATTTGGATGTAATAAAGATGTGTGAAATAAAGATCAATTTTGGCAAAGGTTCTCAAAATACTAATAATATAGCAAGGGCAGTTCCTGTCCAAATCAAAGATTGGAAGGCTAAGCTAGACTTAGTTGTCTTGAATATGACGGGGTTTGACTTTGTTTTGGGTATGGAATGGTTCCATAAACATGTAATCGAAATGAGGGGTTCTGGAGATAATCGAATCACGCTTGCAGCAATAAAGAGGACATTAGAAAGACCACGCTCAAAATGGAAACGCTAACTGATAAGGATTGGAATCCTATGTTCCTTACCTTAACTCAGTTGCGTAAGGCAGTTAGACATCGGGAACGTGTGTTTCTTGCAATGGTTTTGGATACTGGTGAAGTCAAAATAGGAGATGGTCAAGAATCTGTTCCTGAACCTATTTTGGAAGTCTTGAACATGTTTAAGGATGTGTTGCCAAAGACTTGCCGCCCGAGTTACCTCCACGTCGAGTTGTGGACCACAGGATAGAGATTTTGCCAGGTTCGTCTCCACCGGCAAGAGCCCCATATCGGTTGAATCCTCAAGAGTTAGTAGAATTGAAGAGACAGCTGACAGAATTGATTGGTCGAGGACACATTCGACCTAGTCGATCACCGTATGGTGCACCTATCTTGTTCGTAATGAAAAAGGATGGTACGATGCGAATGTGTGTGGACTATCGAGCGCTGAACGCGATAACTATCAAAAATAAGTATCCTCTTCCACGAGTGGACGACTTATTTGATAGGCTATCGAAAGCAAAGTATTTTTCAAGAATAGACTTGAGATCGGGGTACCATCAGATTCGGGTAGCAGAGAATGACATTGAGAAGACCGCTTTTCGAAAGCGTTATGGATCATTTGAGTTTCTAGTCTTGCCATTCGGGTTGTGCAATGCTCCAGCAACTTTTTGCACAATGATGGATGATGTGTTTAGAGACTATCTAGACGAGTTCGTAGTGGTGTATATTGATGACATTCTGATTTTCAGTTCGACAATTGAGGAACATGTGGAACACTTAGAAAAAGTGTTTCAGAGGTTGAGAGAGAACCAGTTGTATGCTAAAGAAAGCAAGTGCGCATTTGGTCAAACCAAGATAGATTTCTTGGGACACTTGATCTCAGGTGGGGAGGTTGCCATGGACCCAAAGAAAATTCAAGCTATTACCGAGTGGATGACTTTAAAAGATGTGAAGTTAGATCATTTCTTGGTCTGACAGGGTATTACCGAAGATTCATAAAGGGTTACTCGGAAAATAGCGGCCCCATTGACAGATCTTACGAAAAACATTCCATGGCATTGGACTCCAGAGTGCCAACGTGCGTTCGTCAAACTCAAAGAGGCTATCTCTTCTGAGCCAGTTTTGCAGTTGCCCATCTTTGAAGATCCCTTTGAAGTAGAATGTGACGCTTCCGACTTTGCAATTGGTGGTGTATTGCAACAGAAAGGACATCCAGTGTCCTTTTTCTCGAAGAAGTTAGATGCCGCAAACTCGATGGCCTACTCACGAAAAGGAGATGTATGCTATTGTTGCTTCCTTGGAGTATTGGCGTCATTATCTTCCAAGTCATGGTACTGTGGTTTGGACAGATAGTGTAACTCTAAGGTATTTTGAAACGCAGCCGAAGCTATCGCCGAAGTATGCTAGATGGCAGCAGAAGTTGGCACGATTTCAGCCTGAAATCAAACATAAAGGGGAAAGGACAATGTGGTAGCTGATGCACTCAGTAGAGAAGGGTCATCTTCGATTATGTCAGCACCCAGTCAACTTTGGTGGATGAATTTGTGACGGCGTATCCTCAGGACAAGTTTGCTAAGGAGGCTTTGAGCCTGGTGGCAAAGAGGAAACAAGTTCATCAGTTACGAAGAGATGGTAATATTCCAGCAGGAATAGAAAGTCGAATGGATGCACTCAAACAGGCGCATTTTGCGGTACGAGATGGAGTTCTTTATTATAAAGAAAAGAGACTCTATGTTCCAGAAGGGACATGGAGGGAGAGGCTGTTAAAGAGCATCACGACGTTCCTTTAGCAGGACATGGTGGAAGGCATAAAACGTTGGCTTTGTTGAAACAGGGTTCTATTGGCCGAGTATGATAAACGATGTTGCCAAGTATGTCAAACATGCCCCACATGCCAACAAGTGAAGAGCCGGTCGCAAAAAATGAGCTGGGAAGTTGCAGTGTATACCGATTCCAAAGCGGCCATTTCAAAGTGTTACTTTGGACTTTATCATGGGATTGCCAAAATCTTGTGGTTTTAATGTGCTCATGGTGGTAGTTGATCGGTTTTTAAAGGTTGCTCATTTTATTCCAACTGTGAGACAGTGAATGCAATTCAAGCAGCGAAGTTGTTCTTCCACGAAGTCATAAGAGTGCGCGGGCTACCGGAAATGATGATCTTAAATCGGGATCCTTGATTTACGGGCAAGTTTTGGGGAACGTTGTTTAAGCAGTTTGGTACGATGCTCAAGTTTAGTACGGCTTACCATCCGCAAACTAATGGTCAAACAGAGAGAGTGAATCGACAAGTCGAGGACTATCTCAGATGCTATGTTCAAGGTGATCAACTTGATTGGGATGAACACTTGGATATGGCTGAGATATGTTACAATAACTCGACACACACAGCGATCGGATGTAGCTCGATGGAAGTGTTGACTGGGAATAAGGGTGGTATTCCTCAGAGTATGGTGTTACCGAAAGAAGATAGCAATCGAGTTCCATCTGTAGCAGAGTTCACGGGACAATTGTATCGGACATGGGAAGTTGTTCGTCAAGCGATGGCTGCAGCACAGGAAAGATATCGTTAGCAGTACGATAAGCATCAGCGGGATGTAGAGTATCAGGTTGGGGACATGGTATTGTTGAGTACTAGAAACTTGAAGGTTCCAATGACTCTTTCGAAGAAATTTCTATCGCACTACATAATACACAATGTGTTTCATGTCAACTTGCTCGAGCCATTCCACAAGGATGAGAAACATCCACATAGATATCATAATTTACGTCCGCCTCTAGAGTTAGTTGGTGAAGAGAAAGAATTTGAAGTTGAGGCAATATTAAAGGGGTGAAACATTCATGGACGGCGAAAACGTAAACGTGAATATCTTGTTAAGTGGAAAGGATACCCGGCATGCGAGTCAACATGGGAACCATTGGAGAATCTGCAGAACGCGATGGAGTTGGTGAATGAGTTTGAGACGAGGTCTCAAATTGATTAAGAAATAAAGTTATTTCTTCTTAACCTAGGGGCTGACAAACAACATTAACTAGAGGCCTCCAATATAAATTCTAGTTAACTAAAAAGAAATTAACTAACTTCTTGTCTGTGTCAGGTGACAGACTTTGTAGACGTGCAAAAGGTCTCCAAATGACTTCTTGTCGCAAGTGGTGCCTCCGGCAGCTGAGTTCTTGCTCAGTGAACGATGGTTCTGAAGTATTTGGCTTCGCGTAATGCAAGGGGGCTAATAAAAACTTGTGAACTTTTTGTTGACTCTGCATAGAGTGATTAGTGTTAGTTTTCAGTTAATTTTTTTTAACCTAGTCTAGTCTTGGAGTTAGACGTCAACGAGGACGTTGACATTCTCAAAGGTGGGGAGTGTGTCATAGTTTTTACTATGACTCGACCTTTTACTTTGGGGTTTGACTGTTGTTACTTATCGAGTTGTGTGACGAACCCTAGATGTAGTAGGAAACAGGCCCGTTTAGTACACTTGGGTATCTAGTGATAGTCCAACTGGGTGTCATTAGGTATTTGCAAGAAACTCTAGGCAAAGCTAAAACTTACCTTCTAGAAACTCTCCTGTCAGAGTTTTAACCCAAAGGGCCAACACGTGGCAACACGTGGCTGCCAGGTGGCCATTTGGCGTCATCACCCTGTGTGAGCAACGCTAAGTTTCCCAGAACAACCCCAACGACCCCTAGGGTTAGACTCTAATGCCCAAGTGGACAGGAGACTTAGGGTTTAGCCTAAGTCTCCCTAGAGTGTCTACCCCCAAAACCCTTGAGGGATAACCCTAGTTGACTTAGGGTTTAGCCTAAGTCTCCCTAGAGTGTCTGCCCCCAAAACCCTTGAGGGATAACCCTAGTTGACTTAGGGTCTTGCCCTAGAAGACCTAGACAGGCTCATGCCCTAACCCCCATCAAGGAGACGTGTGTTCCACACATACCCCTGGACAGAGCTAAAGCATCGTCACTTACCTCTTGAGGAATCACCCTCATCTGGGAGTACAACCCCTTTAGGGCGACAAGGGGTACCCTGAACCCCTAAGGGTTTGAGTGGCCAAGTTATACCCTAGACCTAGGGCTAGTACTTAGTGAGGACGCGAGTGTGCGCCGTAGGTAGACACGAGTGTTTTGCTAAGCAAACTCCCTAAGGCTAGGTTTGGGATAACCCTAAGCACATGACCTTGCGAGTGCCTCACGAAAGGGCTCCTGCTAACATGTTTAGGTTGTTCAACCCTTGATGCACGTTGTAACTAAAGTGGGCATGATACGTGAAAATGGGAATATAAAATAAATTACTAATTAATACTTAAGTTTTAATTATTAATTAATCATTTAATTAATATGTAATTAAGCCTTAAATATTAATTAATTAATTAATTAATCCTTCAATAACCTTACTTAGTAAGGAATATTCCTAAAATATCTTAGAATATTCATATTATTCTAAAAATAGTTTACAATAATGAAGAAATACTATCAAACATAATTACAAATGAAATCATTTTCTTATCAACATGTTAATTTTTTTATAAATACTTTCTTTCTATCATACAAAGAAATCTTTTCATTTTGTCTAAATCATCACTCTCCGGATTAATCAAATCATTTTGGTCAATATCTTGATGTTGTTGCCACCACTTAACACTCTCACGAATGCAATTGGGAGTTGCCATCCTTGTTAATACATAAGATGTATAAGAGAGGTCTGCATAAAGGCTCATCTAAAAACTGACGTTCCTTAAGAATAATATTATAAAGCGCCCGGTTGCTATCCTTCATTTTATAAAATTCAATATCACGAGAAAGAAAAGCTTCAGGAAATGTATGATACGGTGGATACTGCTCACAAAAATTTTCGAGATTCTTCTTTCTGAGGCACGTATCCAAGTAGTTCACTAGCTCATCCATGATATCGATATCAGAATATGGATCGAAAGTGATTGGATGAATACAAGCAATGTTTTGGTTGAGCATAGCCTTCTGAGGAGAGTCGTCTACTACTAAGATATGTGCATTCTTCGTTATCCTTAAGCGACTGATCTCCCCATGAGTCCCAATTATTCTTTCATTCTTGAAGAAGTATGGCTTGCTTTCCTTTCTTATATTGTGAAATTCGAGAGGTTTATAACATTCGCTGGTCAAAAATCCAATCTTTACGAATCACCTCTTCTGCAACACTACAATGTTTCTTAAGTAAACTCAACAGCGGTGTTAAGTTATGAATCTGCATGCATGACCAAATCCCCACAAGCGCACCCATCTCCTTAAGCTTTTGAAAGAGACGATCCAACCCTGGACGAAAAATAATATCATATCGAAATTTACCATGACAAGGAATGAAATCTCCTTGTTTGATTTCTGTTTTTCTATCCTGGGCCTTTGTCGATGAAGCAGAACACCATTGACATCCAACAACACAATATGGCCATGAGTAACATGAGATAGCGTTGCCTCTTGAATACTTTGCAAATCACTTGTTTGCTCCCTTTCACATTTATCCGTTGCCACTATTCGTTGCCTATCCCTTCATCATTTAATTGTACATCATCCTTACAAGATTCAGATATTGCATGCGCTGAAGAAATTGATTTCGGAATTGAAGCCAATAAAAATGATGATGCAAAAACTGAAGTGGCCCCCATGGTAACGATGTTTTGAGCTGCATTATTATCCATTTCCTGCATGAACTCTGTCATTCTGACATGTGGCACAAGAAATTGTCGCCAAACCCCTCTCTTACCTCATGGCAATGCTGAAAATCCATGTTCTCAATTATTTCATTACATCTGCAAAATGATAATTAGCTGACCTTAAAATTATCAAGGTATATTATTTACCTTGTTAATGTGTGACCCATGTTTGAACTAAAAGCTTCATTAATCCTTGAGAATTTATTTTCTGTACAAATATAAAAGAAATATACAAAAATGCCTTATGTTACACTCATTTACAACTATTCATCACTCTATCAATTCATTATCAATTCTTCTTCGCTATTACCTTCTGAGTGAGGCGAAGAAGGTCTAAGCCGCTTGTGAGATGGTTCAAGATCTTCTGCATCTTCTATTGATGTTTCCATGGGTCCTGGAGTGTGCGAATGTTCTGTACTCCTCGAGATAACTTCCGGTCTAATATCTGATTGATGTTCGTTCTCAGACTCCGAGATTGAACCAGATTCACCTTCAGAGCTATCGCACTTATCTGGAGGGAACTTTCTCAAATACGCCTTTATGGATCGTTGGGGTACTCAGTTGAGACCCAATCTATCCACTTGTTCAGGTCCTCAACCATGGTCTTATCCTTCTCAACGGCAAACACACATGTATGCCGAAGGTAACACTCCTTCAAGACGGACCCCCTAGTGCAGTAGTCAAAAACCCACGCATCACTGTGAGGACCCCTGATCAAGTTGACGATGCTCCGTGCCGCTTGACTTGTAATGTTTGGATAACGTACATTGCCGAATACGTCACTCATACCTATCGGTGTATCGGATGGAGGTTCAGGGCCGTTGGAGTGCAAACAGATGCCTGGCCAGTCATTTGGAAGCTTGAAATTGTTTGGCGCATTCCTAACAACCAAGTGAACAACAGTATCAATGCACTTGGGATTAGCATCGTTCATATAAAATCCTGTCCAACGATGTCTATTCTTCTTGGCGAAGGCGAAGGCAAAAGTATCGGTGACATGAGCAAGAATCAAGAAATAAATACCTGAAAAAGTAGGTATCAGTGAAGAGCGCAAGCATGAATTCAATAATAAATACCTTCTATGTATATGCTTGCACGGCTAAGTTTCTCCACCAGATCCTCTAGTGCCCTATCTGTCGAAAGATTTTTTGACACCCGCCGATCCATCACGAACAATTGAAACGGTTTCCTACAAGCAGTGATGTTACCCCATAAAGTCTCCGAATCTAACAACAAACATCTGTAGGGCTTGTCGTGATTCGTAGCATCCTCCTTTATAAGGTTCAATTCGGTTCTCCGCTGCTGAAGGACTGCCATAAGAGAAGGCGTCATCCCAATGTTCTCCTTTTTGGCGTTGGCGTGCAATAGATTCTTGCCTAGATCTTCCGATTGGTTCACCCATTCGACAAGCATATCATCGTTCGTCACATGCAAATATTTGCTAACCTCTTCATATGTTGAAGTCGAGGTCCAACCCAGTTTGTGGCAGTGTATTCCCAACCACTCCTTGAAATGCCTGACCGTCTTCAACTCCATTGCCTTGAGATGAAAAGGAGAGGTTGGGCTGCTGTTAATTTGTAGTTTGCCATCGATCACCAAATCAGCCAAGACTTCCATCTCCTCCATCGTTGTTCCATTTAAAGGCTTCAACCATGTGAGCTTGAAATCGTTGTCTACATCCTTTGTAGATTGAACAGACTTAGCCTTCGGCGTCTTACTGGGTTTCTTTGCAGACTTTTCTGAGGGCTCCCCTTCACTTGTCTGCTTCTTCAGTGTTCCTTTTGAAAAGGATTCCATAATCCCCAACCATTTGGCAAAGATCCTATCTTCGGGGCAAGAAATCAACATCATCAGAAATGATGTTTCCTTCCCGCCCACCTGGGCAAAATCAACTGCTGCAATTTCTTCAACTCTCTGAGGAAAAAGACAGATTAATATACCGGCGAGATAAATCCCGCCCAAACAATTTGCTTACCCGGTATTCCGCAGATTGTGTATTCCCTGCGGTAGCTCTTTGTGGTCGCTGAAGAGATTCCCACACGGCTCGCGTGTGTTTAAACTTCTCCCATATTTTGCTGTTGTAGTGGTTGGTGTCGGCAGCGTCCCATTCCGCCGATAACTTATGGTACTGCTCGATTGTGAGATTCGGCTTAGCTAAAAACGCCGATCTTTTTGTCAGCTTCTCACGGGTATGCTCGGAAAGTTTTGTTGCCATCGTTCCTTTGTTGTGTTCTTCGAGAAGTCGTTGGGCTGCCGTTATTGTGTGCTGGCCACTAATGATGTAGTACTTGATAGATCTTTTATTCTCCGTCTGAATCTTCATGAGTTGTTCTGGTGTTGTGATCCAGACTTTGTCAGCACCCTTCCTTCTTTCATAGTATGGACACAAAACAGCATTATGTGGAACGGTATAAGAATTGTCGTCCTTCATCTTCTCCATGAGCTCAGCTACACGTTCCTGGTTGAGTGGCCTGTAATTGAAGTTTGGGTTGACGCTGCAATATTTAACCCTACAAGGATAAATCTTATCATCCAACATCATTTCCTTGTGACTTATTGCAGCATGAGATGCCACAGGTGCAGCTGACAAAACGATTGATGATTTTCTTTTGCGATCCGAATCAACATGTGTGATCCCCGACTGCAGCTGTTCTAGTGTTCTCGGCACACTGCTCCAGCTCCCGAAGCTTCCTAAGCAAATTGAACGTGATCTGTAGAGAACCTGAGACCGAGCCACCTTCTCAATCTCCCTTATGATGTCGCTGTGTTCTTCTTCAATGTCAAGAGGGAAGATTGCTCCACTTGCTGATTTTCTGTATTGTGAAACAATATCTCCTGACAATACACCTACTCGATGAGTCTGAAGATCTTCGAAGTAGACATCCAGATGGATCCCCTCCATAGATGGGCTTTCGTTGAGTTGAAGAAGAACTCCAAGGTCAACATCATTAGTGAACACGTGAACGTCATTATCCACAAGTCGACAAAACCACCCGAGATTAATGTTGTAACTGACGACCTCTGGATCCGAGAACGTGACATTGGATGGAACAAGGCATATCTGTCGAGCATCGTCCAATCTGGGTTCGCAGCCTGCTTTCGGGTGCTTGACTAGCGAATCAACTTTCCATTGTTTTACTTGTCCATGAGATGTGACAGAGGTTAATTTGACAGCAGCCATGGTTGCTCCAATGCGCTTCCCATTTATCTTAAAATATGGCCAAGTTGATTCCAGAATCCCCCTGCCCATCTCTTCTCCTGCTCTTGACTTTAATGTCACCTCAATTCCACATCTGAATACAAAAATGATTAGTTCAAGTATCCGAGTATAACAGATTTTATTTTAATTCTTACCCAGAATTTGACGACGACTCCATACTAATGACTCGATCTCCTTGTTTGATCAAATCTCCTTCTGCAAAATAATACACTATAAATATAAATTATATAAAAACGCACACACACTTGTATAAACCCGAATATACAAAAATAATACACAGAGAGAAGTAGACGTAATTAACTGTCCGAAGCTCACATTTGTGTTAGTGCAAAAGAAAGATAACATTTCGTTTTAGAACCACCACAAATGTGAGCTCTGGACAGTTTTACATAGATTCCTAGCTTTTACTCGAAATAATATGAAGAGATGATAAAAGTAAATAAAATGAGATATGCAACTTATATATACTAATACACATATATATTCACATGGAAGGTGCGGCGGGATTAATCTCGCCACCCCTTCAATGCCTCCTGAAAGAGTGGGCGGGATTAATCTCGCCACCTTTCTGGAGGCCTTGAACGGGAGTGCGGAATTAATCTTGCCACCCTTCTCGGTCTCAGAGAGAACTGGGCAGGATTTATTTCTCACACCCCTTCAGTGACTCCAGAAAGGAGGCGGGATTAATCTCGCCCACCATGTAAGGGATGGTTAAATGAATCTCGCCACCCTTCCCAGTCCCCTCCATTGGTATGTTGTAAACCTTCTACGTCTTAGACAGAAACGTTTGGGATTGGTCCAACTCACCAATGGAGGAAAAAGGGAAGGGTGGCGAGATTCATTTCTCCAACAGGCATTGAAGACTCGGCGGGATTAATCCCGCCGCCCAGGGCCTTCACTCGATCCCTATGCGGCGGGATTAATCCCGCCGGACGCCAATTCCCTGCGCGGAATCGGGCGGGATTAATTCCGCCGCCTAGGCACTTCAGGCAGGCCAATGGCGGCGGGATAAATCCCGCCCGATTCCGCGCAGGGCATGCGTACGCGGCGGGATTAATCCCGCCCACCATGTAAGGGATGGTGAAATTAATCCCACCACCCTTCTCGGTTCCCTCCATTGGTATTTTGTAAACCTTCTCCGTCTCAGACAGAGTTAGTCGGGATTGATTCAACATACCAATGGGGTAATGAAGGTTCGGAGATTAATCTCGCCACCGGGTAATGAAGGTTCGGAGGCTAATCCCGCCGCCCTCTCGTAAATCATGCGCTCACACATATATATTGGCTGCGGCATTTTTGAACAGGGATGGGTGGGGGCGGGATTAATCCCGCCGCCCAGGGAATTCACGCAGGACATGAACGGCGGGATTAATCCCGCCGCCCTCCGCGAAGGGCATGAGCGTGGGGCCGGATTAATCCCGGCGTTCATGTCCTGCGTGAATTCCCTGGGCGGCGGGATTAATCCCGCCGCTCTACGACAAACCGAAGAGCGGCGGGATTAATCCTGCCGCCCATTCCCTGTAAATGCACTACGCGGAATCCGGCGGGATTAATCCCGCCCATTAGAACCTTCACACAGGCCATTGCCGGCGAGATAAATCCCGCCGCATTCCGCGCAGGGCATGGATGAGCGGCGGGATTAATCCCGCCGCCGAGGCCCCTCACGCAGGCTATGGGCGGCGGGATTAATCCCGCCGCTCTTCGGTTTGTCGTAGAGCGGCGGGATTAATCCCGCCGCCCATAGCCTGCGTGAAGGGCCTCGGCGGGGATTAATCCCGCCGCTCACCCATGCCTGAAGGGCCTCGGCGGCGGGATTAATCCCGCCGCCATGGCCCCAACTATATAGCGGCGGGATTAATCCCGCCGCTCGAGGGGCTTAGCGAGATAAAAACACACACATATATATGTGTGTGTGTGTATATATATGTATGTATGTATGTATGTATAGGAGTGTACGTGTGTGTGCAAGAGATAGATAAATAAATAAACTTATACAGTACTGGTACACCTAATATATGTGTGTACATAGGTATATATATGTGTGTATATGTATATCGTGTGTATGCGTGTGAGCGAAACAAATAAAATCATACAGATAAACAAACACACACACACACATATATATACACAGGAGTGTGCGTGTGTGTGCAAAAGATAAAACTAATAAATAAATAAAATTATACAGATAAACACACACATATATATGTGTGTATATAGATATATAATCTATAGAGAAAGAGAGAGAGTCTGTGAATATATAAGCATATATATAAACTAGTGTTGTATGTATATATGTATATAGGTATATATATATGTGTATATGTATATTGTGTGTATGCGTGTGTGAGCGAAACAAATAAAATCATACAGATAAACAAACACACACACACACATATACATACACAGGAGTGTGCGTGTGTGTGCGAGAGATAAAACTAATAAATAAATAAAATTATACAGATAAACACACACATATATATATGTGTGTATATTATGAATATATAAGCATATATATAAACTAGTGTTGTATACTATTTGTTAATATGCATTGATTATATATATATATATATATATATATATATATATATCTGTGTGTGTGTGTGTGTGTGTGTAAAGCAGTGCGCGTGTGTGTGGGAGAGATAGATCAATAAAAAAAAATTTACAGATACTGGTACACATAATATATATATATATATATATATATCTGTGTGTGTGTGTGTGTGTGTGTGTGTGTGTGTGTGTGTGTAAAGCAAGATCAATAAAAAAAATTTACAGATACTGGTACACATAATATATGTATGTATATGTATGGTATATATATATGTATATGCGTGTGTCGTGTGTGAGCGAAACAAATAAATCATACAGACACATATACATACACAGGAGTGTGCGTGTGTGTGCGAGAGATAAAACTAAGAAAAAAAATTATACGCACACTCCTATACATATATACATACATACACACACACACACACACACAGATCTCACCTGTGTGCACAGCCGCCGCCGCCGATTTCACAGCCGCCGCCTCTTGAAACCCTAAGAATATACCTAAACCCTAAAGGAATTAAATATATATATCAACCCTAATAGAATATTCCTTCTGAGAATATACTTAAACCCTAAAAAAATAAAATATAGATTCGCCCTAAACGAATATTCTTTCATTATATTATTAGCGCGTGCGTGTGTGTGGGTGTATCACATACACCTCAAAAATATAAATCATGCAGGGATTTAACATGTGTGTGTCCATGAGAGTGTTAAAGTTTCATGTGTACACATTGCATATATTAATACACATAATATATACATACACACGTGTATACACACAGACATACACACATATTACATGGGTTTAGGGTTTAGGGTTTAGGGTTTTGGATTTAGGATGGATCATGCATGGTGTGTATGTATGAGAGAAGAGAGAGTGTTGAAAAATTATTTTTGTACACATTGCATATATTAGTACACATATATACTTACACATATTATACACAGATATACATACATATATGAGAGAAGAGAGACAGTACATATTAATATGGATCATGCATGGTGTGTATTATACACACAGACATACATACATATTAGTACATAATATTAGAGAGACCGAGTACATATTATAGATCATGTATGGTGTGTATGTTTGAGAGAAGAGAGACAGTACATATTAACATGGATCATGCATGGTGTGTATGTATGAGAGACAGAAAGTACACATATATACATACAGAGTACACATATATACATGCACACGTGTATACACACAGACATACATACATATTACATGAGTAAATTCATTGTGTTACATATTAGGGTTTAGGGTTTAGGGTTTAGGGTTTGCTCCCAACAAGCTTAATATAAATATTACACATGTAAATTCAATGTGTTACATATACACAGATTGAGTACATATATCATACATGCGTTGAACATGATGTTTTCAATAAAGAAGCAACATATTTCTTCAGTTTGGTTTAGGGTTGTGCATGTGTGTGCATATGTGTTTTTGTAAGTTCTTGTAATGCGTGTGTAAATTTATGATTGTGTTTATATATGTGTGCAAAACAAACATCGAATAATTAAGAAAATAAAATTAATAAACACACTAGGAACATATTTTAAATTATACATAATAATATATGATTTTATCTAATATATAGCCATATATAGTTTTAATAATATATATTAATTTAATATTGATAAAAAGGTTTAACATTGAAATATTCTTGAAAAATAAGAAATTAATTGAGAAAATCCCATTAATATATACAAATGTAAATTAAGTACTCAAATAATTAACTAAATTAATTATCATAATCATGTTTAATATTGGAATATTCTTGGAATAATAAGAAAATAATAAAGAATATCCCATTAATATAAAGAAGATTAATTACTCAAGTAATTAAGGAAATGATATTAATATATATATTATTAAAACTATATATGACTATATATTAGATAAAATGATGTATTATTATGTATAATTTAAAATATGTTCATAGTGTGTATTAATTTAATATTGATAATAAGGTTTAACACATGAATATTCTTGAAATAATAACAAATTAATTGAGAAAATCCCATTAATATATACAAATGTAGAATAATTACTGCAATAATTAAGAACAAGACTAATTTAATTATGATAATCAGGTTTAATATTAGAATATTCTTCAAATATTAATAAAATATTAAAGAATATCCCATTGATACTAGGAAATGAAAACTAAATACTCGAGTAATTAAGAAAATAATAATAATAAACAGACTATGAATATATTTTAAATGATACATAATAATATATCAATTTATTTATTGTATAAGTATATATTTATATATATATATAATATAAATATACTTGAATACTAAGAATGTAGAATATAGTCTAAAATTTCGTAATATTAAACAGCTTGAATCACTTGAATAACATTAAATGCAATTTTAAAATACTCATTGGAACTGGAGAGTATATATGTCAGAGTGTCGGATATTTGTGTCAACTCATCTTAAATTTTATTTTCTGTTCTTTTTAAAAATTTTGAATTTCTGACATATGTATTGTCGGTCTGACATATAAATTTGAAAATGCATTTAATTTCCCACTCAAATTCAGATCTGGTTCTTTCTCCGGCAAGGGTTTCTTCATTTCTGTATTTTTCACTCTTTAGATCTTCTTTTTTCTTCATAGTGATCATCTCAGGAGCGAGATTAAATTGGGTGCTATTCTTTATAGGAAAGCACGGCGCCTTCAGTGCTGTTTACAAGTAAGTATTATAAACAAATTTAAAAATACTTATTAAGATTCACTCTCTTACATTCTCTCTTAAAATTACAATTTAGGGGTTTAGAAATGCATTAGGATTATAATATATTCCGTTAGGGATTTATCACGTTTAAATATCCTTTTAACTTAATATTCTAGGTTAACTGGGGCGGCGGGATTAATCCGGCCATTTCTTTTTCGCCTCTTTGAAGAAGTGGCGGGATTAATCCCGCCACCATCTCCCGGGCAATGCTTCTCCGCCACTGAAAAAGAGTGGCGGGATTAATCCCGTCGATAACCTTCTCAACTGATGAAGAGTTACCAGAATTTATTAGAAAGAGTTGTCGGCGGGATTAATCCCGCCAACCGTTTTAGGAGGCAGGGAAGGGGTGGCGGGATTAATCTCGCCACCACTTCACTGTTTTAAAGATTTGGGGACAGGATTTATCCCGAGATCTCTTTGAAATCATAGTTTTGGAGAGAGTTATGTGCGGATTTAATCCCGCCACCCATTCCCCGTCGTAAGAATTGTGGGCGGGATTAATCCCGCCTTGGACTCCCTCCGACAAGGAAGAGCCGGCGGGATTAATCCCGCCGCTCTTCCTCCGACGAGGAGAGTCCGGCGGGATTAATCCCGCCGACTCTCCCGGGAGGATGAGTCGGCGGGATTAATCCCGCCGGCTCTTCCTTGTCGGAGGGAGTCCAAGGCGGGATTAATCCGCCGACTCTCTCCGAAGGGGAGTCGGCGGCGGGATTAATCCCCCGCCGTTCCTC
>PUQB01000072.1:0-179481 GCA_003024785.1 Selaginella tamariscina
TAATTAATAATTAATTATATTTAAGGCTTAATTACATATTTATTAAATAATTAAATAATAAATAAACTTAAATATATTAGTATTTATTTTATATTCCCATTTTCATGTATCATGCCCTTTTAGTTACAAATGCTTATTATTTTTTTGTTCATAAATGCTATAATTTATTAAAGGTCAATTACAAAATATATGTTCTAAAGAATATCTTGTCTTTAAACATATATTCTAAAGAATATTTTTTCTTTAAAATATTATTCAAATGAATATTCCTTTAATATTATGAATTGCTAATTAAATAATTAAAATTGGTAATTATTAGAAATGGGACTTGATATGCCCATTTTAGTTACAACGTGCATATATGATGATGGATGGAGCCTTAAAAGTATCATAATCCTAATTCTTTTAAAAAGAGAAAGATAATAACTAGTTGAAAAGCAAAGTAAATAAATCTTGCTGATAGGCAAGAAGCTCTTATAAGACTCATTAATTAAATAAAAAAAGTCACTAAAGGTGTGAAGGATATACAATAGTGATTATCAATTACAAAAGAAGACGTTGGAAGGAACTCCTCAGAGAATAAGATTTCATAGTAGCCCGGGGGAGGATCTTCTAGAAGTTCATGTCTTAGTGCAGAGGAAGGTGGCCCACTAAGAATGTTTAATATGACACTTTTCCTAGAATGTTTGGAAGAACATTGATGTACCCAATATTTTCCACATGAAAGAAGGGAAATCTTAAAAGATACTTGTTACATTTTAAAGAAATTGTAAAGTTGTATAAAGTAGCAATATAAATAAGTTACTTATAGTTTTCTCACACATTAAAAGGAAATGCATTTGATTGGTCTTATGAGTTAAGAAAGATGTGAGAAAAAATTATGAGAAAGTTACAGAAGTTTTTAAAGAATATTTTAAAAAGAATGAGTTGTTGAAAGAGCACTTAGAGAAGCTCAAAAATATCCTACAAGAAAAAATTGAAATTATAAAAGAATATACACATTGTTTTAAAAACATAAAAAGAAATGTAAATTATATGTTAAGAAATATACTTTACTTCAATGGTATAAACAAGGATTGTAGAAGCCATATAGGCATTATGCAATGATCATTCATAAAATAGACAAGAAAAAAGATCTTGTAAAGTATTTAAAAAATTATGAAAAGAAGAGAAAACAAATAGAGAGTTTGGGACTATAAGGCTAATGAGAAGTATGACATGCTGCTTCTTGTGAGACAACTCTGTTAACATTTCCATCTCATAATACAAAGCTTTATTATGGGGCAATATTGGGAATTGGTATGAAGAAAAATAAAAAATTCTTTCAATAATAAAAGGGATGCTCCTTCACAAGAAATGATAAGCTATATGAAGGAATCAATTAATTATGCTCCACCAAACAAGCCTAATATGGGAAGGAATGAAACGTCCTACAGAGGACCAAAAAGTTCTTATCTAAGAAAAGAAATATATGGAGATTAAAATGAGTATAAACAAAGACAAGTGCAAAGAAGGTTTTATTAATCTTACTTGTTATACATGTAGGAAGAAAGGACATATTTATCCAAATTGTCTTAGGAATCAACCTTTTACTTTAAAGAATGCTCTTAAATGTTAGCCTAGAGCTCGATTAATTGATGTGAAAAAGAATGAGATGGAAAATCAGCTTACTATGAGAGTACTAACTTGTACAAAAAAAAAAGATATAAAAAATAGGAATACCTCATAGCAAAAGAAGGAAATTTTGTGTATCCATCATAAAATAATATGCAAGCAATTAATGAAAGAAATGAACATTCATCTTTAAGAATAAAATCTCCATGAGTATATCTTGGGTGATAAGAAACAACCGATAGATATACCTAAAGATCTAAAAATAACTCATTCTATTTTAGGGAGGAATATTCAGTAAAAAAAGAATATTTCTAAAACAAAGTATCCTAGAAAATAGAGCATTCGTGCGAAGCAGATTTAGGATGACATGGCAGAATCAATGGTTGACAATGCATTGAGTCAAGAAATCACAATCACATTGGACAATTAATACATATTGCCAATATATTAAAATCAATTCTGCAAATCTTAAACATTATCCCAAAATCTTTATTTATATAGGACATGAAATTCACCGAGTAAAAGAACATTATGAAAAGAAAGGTGATTATGATGAGTATGTACCAAGTATCAATATGTATTGGTAGAAATAAGATAATGGGCACTTATAGATGAAAACTCAAGAGTTAACTTTATTGAAGAATATGCTTGTAAGAAATGGGTTTAGGTCTTTTTTAGCATGCTCCTATTAATTTAAAAATGGTAGATCAAAGAAGTGTTAAGCCAACGACTTTTTGATGAACACAACAAAAAAATGATTGCAACAAAACTTTCTGAGCATACCCGTGAGAAGCTTACAAAAAGATTGGCGTTTTTAGCTAAGTTGAATCTCACAATTGAGCAATACCATAAGTTATTGGCGGAATGGGATGCTGCCGACACCAACCACTACAACAGCAAAATATGGGAGAAGTTCAAACACACGCAATCCGTATGGGAAAATCTTCAGCAACCACAAAGAGCTACTACAGGGAAAGAACAATGTTCAAACTACCGGGTAAGTAAATTGTGTTGGCGGGATGTATTTCGCTAGTATATTAATCTATCTCTTTATTTTTAGAGAGTTAAAGAAATTGTTGCATTTGATTTTGCCCAGGTGGGCGGGAAGGAAACATCCTTTTTGATGATGTTGATCTCTTGCTCCGAGGATAAGATCTTTGCCAAATGGTTGGGGATTATGGAATCCTTTACAAAAGGAACACTAAAGAAGAAGCAAACAAGTGAAGGGGAACCCTCAGAGAAGTTTGCAAAGAAACCAGTAAGACACTGAAGGCTAAGTCTGTTCAATCTACAAAGATGTAGACAATGATTTTAAGCTCACATAGTTGAAGTCTTTAAATGGAACAATGATGGAGGAGATGGAAGTCTTGGCTGATTTGGTGATTGATGGTAAACTACAGATTAACAATAGCAGCCCCCTCTCCTTTTCATGTCAAGGCAATGGAGTTGAAGACGATTAGGCACTTCAAGGAGTGGTTAGGAATACACTGCCACAAACTGGGTTGTGTTAAAGTTTTAACCCAAAGGGCCAACACATGGCAACACGTGGTTGCCAGGTGGCCATTCGGCGTCACCACCATGTGAAGTTTCCCAGAACAACCCCAATGACCCCTAGGGTTAGACTCTAATGCCCAAGTGGACAGGAGACTTAGGGTTTAGCCTAAGTCTCCCTAGAATGTTTGCCCCCAGAACCCTTGAGGGATAACCCTAGTTGACTTAGGGTTTAGCCTAAGACTCCCTAGAGTGTTTGCCCCCAAAACCCTTGAGGGATAACCCTAGTTGACTTAGGGTCTTGCCCTAGAAGACCTAGACAGGCTCATGCCCTAACCCCCATCAAGGAGATGTGTGTTCTACACATACCCCCATGACAGAGCTAAGGCATCGTCACTTACCCCTTGAGGAATCACCCTCATCCAGGAGTATAACCCCTTTAGGGCGACAAGGGGTACCCTGAATCATGACTAATTCCTAAGGGTTTGGGTGGCCAAGTCATACCTTAGTCCTAGGGCTAGTACTTAGTGAGGACACAAGTGTGCATCGTAAGCAGCCACGAGTGTTCTACTAAGCAAACTCCCTAAGGCTAGATTTGGAAAACCCTGAGTACATGACATTGCGAGTGCTTCACGAAAAGGCTCTTGCTAACAAGCTTAAGTTGTTCAACCCCTAGATTCCAAAGAGGACACTCCCCTAGCCAAAGCACACCTAGTTATGAGACCTAACCTCCCTTGAGCAAATGCCCAAGACTTAACAGCCTAGCGCGAGTAAGCATGCATGACATAACCCCAAAGGGCATGCCTCGGGTGTTGTACTATGTGACATTTAGCCCAGTGTCACATCTCCATGTGACATTGCCTTCCCTAATGTGGGTTATCATGCCATAGCCCTTAGATTCTAGAGTTGCACCAAGTGCCACAAACATGGCTCCTAAATGCCAACTTTAGAACCCCTCAATTATCCCTCAAGACTTGGTAAGGAAACCCTGTCAATCAAGAAACCATAACCACAATTGAACAAGGACACAAACGTGCCCTGGTTAGCTGTGAGTGTTGCTCTTAGCTTGACGTGGAGGAGGATGCTGAAGACAAAGCCTCAACCTCTGCTTCTTGGAACGTGCATCCTGACAAGACCTCTTAGGCATGGATTCGCCAACGTTAAGGGTAAGTTACCTTGAAGGTGGGACGTACCCCTGTCGTTTGGAAGTTAGGGTGGCACAACAGAGGGTTGTGTCTTGACGACACAAGCTAGAGCTTGCACCGGGAGAAGAGTTACGAGCTTAGTCATGAACCCAGGAACCCTCACTCCTACATACTCTACCCCCTCGCCCCCCCCCCGTTTTTCTAAGTGGTAAGTGGGCTGGCACGGAAATGCCAACCCTTAGAAAAAATGAGTTGTCCTAACCTAACCCCTGGGGGGTTAGGGCGTGGGGTTAGGGCAACTCTAGGGTTAGGTCAACCCTAGGGGTGTCCATAACCCTTATTTTGACAAGCTATACTTTACAAAGAACCCTAACCTGGAACGTCAAAACGAGGGAGAGTTTCTAGAAGGTAAGTTCTAGCTTCGCCTAGAGTTTCCTACAAATACCTAATGACACCCGACCGGATCATCACTAGATACCCAAGTGCACTAAACAGGCCTGTTTCTACTATATCTAGGGTCCATCAATATAGTACAATAGGTAACAACAGTCAACGTTCAAAATAAAGGGTAGAGTCATAGTAAAAACTATGACAACCTTGAACATAGCATCTGAGATAGTCTCGACTTGTTGGTTCACCCTCTTCGTTTGACCATTTGTTTGCAGATGGTAAGCTGTATTGAACTTCATCATCCTGCCAAATTGCTTAAACAACGTTCCCCAAAACTTACCCGTAAATCAAGGATCCCGATATAAGATTATCGTTTCTGGTAGCCTGCACACTCTTACAACCTTGTGAAAGAACAACTTTGTTACTTGTTTTGCATTCATTGTTTTTATAATTGGAATGAAATGAGCAACTTTTAAAAAATGATTGATCACCACCATGAGAGCATTAAAACCACAAGATTTTGGCAACCCCATGATAAAGTTCTTTGAATTAGTATATACTATAACTTCCTAGCTCGTTTTTGTAATTGACTTTTCACTTGTTGACATGACAACATCGACGGTCTATCATACCCGGCCAATAAAAAATTTATTTCAACAAAGCCAATGTCTTATGCCTCCATCTCGTATTGCAAAATGCGCCTGTTTGAGTGCATCCATTCGACTTTCTATTTTTGCTAAAATATTACCATCTTTTTCATAACTAATGAACATGTTTCCTCTTTGCTACCAAGTTCAAAACCTCCTTAGCAAATTAGTCTTGAGAGTATGAATTCATTCACCAGAGTTGACACTGATGTTGACATTATATGAAAATGACTCTTCCTACTAAGTGCATTAGC
The DNA here is from genome assembly GCA_003024785.1 of Selaginella tamariscina. NCBI lineage: Eukaryota > Viridiplantae > Streptophyta > Lycopodiopsida > Selaginellales > Selaginellaceae > Selaginella > Selaginella tamariscina. The sequence continues at coordinate 5,542 of PUQB01000072.1, forward strand.
TACCACATTGTCTAGCTATATGTTTAATTTTAGGTTGAAATCGAGCTAACTTCTTGTCATCTAACATACTTTGGTAATACTTTCGGCTACGTTTTAAAGTACCTTAGAGTTACACTATTTGTCTAAACCACAGTGCCATGACTTGGAAGATAATTATGCTAATACTCTAAGGAAGCAAAATAGCATACATCTCTTTTTCATAAGTAGGCCATTACATTTATGCAGCATCCAACTTCTTGAAGAAAAAAGGACATTGGATGTCCTTTTTATTGCAATACACCAAAGTCGAAAGCATCACACTTTACTTCAAATGGATCTTCAAAGATGGTTAGTTGCAAAACTGGCTCAAAAGGAATAGTTTATTTGAGTTTGATAAACACCCATTGGCACTCTGGAATCCAATGTCATGGAATGTTTTTCGTGGGATATGTTATTGGTAATACCTAATTTCATGCATGTCTTTCAAAGTCATCCACTCAGTAATAACTTGAATTTTCTTTGTATCCATGGTAACCTCCCACCTAATATTAAGTGTCCCAAAAAAATTTTGGTTTGAATAAATGCACATTTGCTTTCCTTAGCATACAACTGGTTCTTTGTTACCCAAATTTAATAGTACCTAGATCTCCAGTCTATTCTTGAAAATATTTTGCTTTGATGGCATATTAAATAAATCATTCACTTGTGAAAGAGGATACTTATATTTGATAATTATTGCGTTCAATGCTTGATAGTCCACACACATTTGCATCGTTCCATTCATATGACAATTGACTAGGTCAAATGTGTCCTCGACCAATCAATTATGTCAACTGTCTCTTCAATTTTATTAACTCTTGAGGATTCAACCAATATGGGGCTCTTGCTGGTGGAGACGAACCTAGTAGAATCTCTATCATGTGGTCCACACCTCGACACCTCAATTTTTCCAACAACACGTCCTTAAACATGTTCAAGACTTTCAAAATAGGTTTAGGAATAGATTTTTGACCATCTTCTATCTTAACTTCACTAATATCTAAAACCATGAAATACATGTTTCCAATGTCTAACCATCTTACGCAACTAAGTTAAGGTGAGAAATATAAAATTCCAATCCTTATCAGTTAGTGTTTCCATCTTGAGCATTATTTTTCTAATATCCCCTTTATATGCTACAAGCGTGATTCAATTATTTCTGTAACCCCTCATTTCAATTACATATTTATGAAACCATTCCATACTCAAAACAAAGTCACCCGTCATATTCAAGACAACTAAGTCTATCTTAGCCTTTTAACTTTTGATTTAGACAGGAACTGCCTTTGTTATATTTTTAGTATTTTAAGAACCTTTACCAAAATTAATTTTTATTTCACATTTTTTTATTACATCTAAATTTAATCAATGAGTTAGACTAGTCAATATGAAGTTGTATGTTGCTCTAGTATTGATCATCATTCGGACTCGGTCCCTTTGTATCCTTCTATCAAATATAGCAAAGGGTCAATTTTGTCTTAAATACCAAATAACATAGGTTGAGTCTAGCACAACATTACCTTTTCTGACTTATCTTTTCGATCTTTAAACTTTTTGGTTCAACAACTTTCTCTTCTACCATTGCCTTGATATGACCCTATTGTTGTGAGGGTGCCCGACATTCTTTAGCGAAATGACCATGTTGTAACAATTATGACATTTTGGAACTTGCTTGTGAGGTGGTGATAATGCTAACGGTTTCCAAGATTGGATGGGTTTTGATGTATCTAAAAACTTGGAATTATCGATAAAGGGACTTGCACTTCAAATTGATGAAGATTGATTTGGTCGTCTATCAAACTTTATCAAACTTTGGAGGAAAACTCCTTGATTTAGGTTTTGTTTCCTCCCCCTTATTGTACAAGTCTTCTAACATGCCATAAGAAACCTTTTAAGCTGTCTCTTAACATTCCTGATAACTTGTTGGCTTGTACCTTAAGATTTCCTTTTGCATCTTCTCATTCAAGCTGGCCATGAAGCAACTTTGAGTGCAACCCAAGGTCATCCAGCATATATTGATCTCTCTTTTCATGTGTTTTCAATTGTTTTAATATTCACATTCACCTTTGAGAAACTACTTGGCACACGCAACCTTTTCTATTTTTCTCATGGAAGTAGCCTCAAAATAACTTTCCATATCATATAACCACTACCACCTTCATATGCTAAAGAATTTGATTCAGAGGAACCTGACTCTGAATCATGCCTCTTCTTCTTTCTTCGTGTGTCTAGTTGTGGAAGATTTGGTAATGCGGTAAAAAACTTACTCAGTACCAATTGTCAGAGTTTTTACTTAATGCCACAAAGGCGATTTGCCAGATGCCAACCATGGAATCCCCTCTATAGAAACCTCACAAAATCTGGTAAAGTAACTCATATTAAGAACCCAACCCTAGGTATAGAAGAAACAGGTCCATTAGTGCACTTGGATAGTTAATGATGGTCTGGTTGGGTGTCATTAGGTATTTACAAGAAACTTTAGGTAAAGCTAGCACTTCCATTTAAAAAACTTTACCCTGGTTTTCTATGTCCCAGTTCAGCATGTCGAATATGGGTAAAAACACCCTTAGGATTAACCTAATCATAGAGTTGCCCTAAACCCCTTAGGTTAGGGTTTAGGGGTTCATGAGTCATTAATTAACTCACCAAGTATATTCCCTTTTGGGAATGAGATTCAATGCCAGCACTTATGTAAACAAGAAAATGGGGGGGGGGGGGGGCTCTATCACATAAATTAAAGTACATGAGCTCCTGGGTTCACGACTAAGTTCGTTGTTCTTCTGTGGTGCAAGCTTCAACTTGTGTTGTTAAAGTACAACCCTATGTTGCCTAACTTTCAGATAATAGGGGTAAGTCCCACCTTTAGGGTAGCTCACCCTTAATGTTGGTGAATCCATGCCTGGAAGGTCTTGTCAAAATGTGTAAGAAGCAAAGGTTGAGGCTTGTCTCCAACCTCCTCTACATCAAGCAAGGATGTCCAAATGTGGTGTGGGATCTTATTTGATAGGATCACATTACCCAGTTTTTTAAGATTCACTAAGGGGTTCTAGAGTTGGCATTTAGGAGCCAACTAGGTGTGCTTTGGCACACTTGGCTAGGGGAGTGTTCTCCTTAAAATCTAGGGGCTGAACAACCTAAGCTTATTAGTAGGAGCCCTTTGGTGAAGCACTCGCAAAGTCATGTACTTAGGGTTATCCAAACCTAACCTTAGGGAGTTTGCTTAGTAGAACACTCGTGTCTGTCTATGGTACACACTTGTGTCCTTGCTAAGTACTAGCCCTAGGTCTAGGGTATGACTTGGCCACTCAAACCCTTAGGGGTTAGTCATGGTTCAGGGAGCCCCTTGAGGTTGTATGCCAAGATGAGGGTGATTCCTCAAGGGGTAAGTGATGATGCCTTAGTTGTGAGGGTATGTGTGAGACACATCTCCTTTGTGGGGTTAAGGCATGAGTCTGTCTAGGTCTAATAGGATAGGATCTTAAAGTCTACTCGGGATATCCTCTAGGGTTTGGGGATGGTCATTATAGGGACTTAGGGTAGAACTCTAAATCTTCTATTTAACTAAGCATATGAGTCAAGACTCTTGGGGTCGAGACTTAGCATTGCTCACATAGGGTGATGACATTGGATGGCCACTAGGCAGTCATGTGTTGGCCCTTTGGGTTAAAACTCTACACACATATATACATACATACATGTGTGTGAATATATATATATTATATATATATATAGAGAGAGAGAGAGAGAGTTTAAAGATTATACATTATCTATAGGCACACACACACTCAATTTTGTCAATCTGACATCCAAGCGAGCGAGACCACGCCAACCACAAGAGGGGATTCTGCAGGGGCGCACAACAGAGCCGCAACCACCATGAGACAAGGAAATACTATCTTAGGGGGAGAAGAATCCACCACAATAGCCATGAATGTTTCGACATCGCGAAGGGATTTCGCAAGGTTGCATGGTCTTGCCAAGCCACCCATTGGACGAGGGGATACCATCTAGTTCTGGTATGCCACACCACCAGCCATGAAGTTGGTCTCATGAAGGGGGCCCCGAGGGACAATCAGGAGGAACCCATCCTTGTCACCAACTCTCAATCAAAGGGTGGGGGGCCAAGGGAGGAAAAAGGTACCTGTAAGATACTGGGACATGGACTACAACATGTCTGAAGTAGAGGGTCCAGATCGGAGCACCTCCCATGCTCAATGGGACACCATAGAGATCAATCTAGTGACCTTACTAGCCTACACGCTCAATTGGATGCAAGAGAGTACAATGATAGTGCCTTACCCGCATTCTAAGGAGCAAGGGACAAAGACACTAATCAACATGTACACAAGTTTGAGCAGGTGTGCGAGTTGAGAAGCATAAGCGACAACCACAAGAAACATAGTGCATTTTCATGCACTCTAAATAAAAGGCAGACACCTGATGAATACGATTCCATGAGGCAAACGAAGGAGCTCGTTGTGAGACTACAAGGGCATTTCTGGATACCTTCCAAGAGGAAAAGAACGAGGAAAGGTAATCCATAAATTAACTAGCTTGAAATAGAAAGCGAGAGAGTAGATTGATGAATACACGGTCTGCATGTTGGGGTACATCGCCTAACTAAGGGATGCCCATGTCGACATGACCAAGAAGATGTGGTATCGAAAAGGATTACGATGGAGATCCACAAATGGATCAGGCTGGATGACAATCAAATGTTCACAAGTTACTTGGTATGCCAAGAAGGCAGAGTGGCGAGAAGTCAAGAAACACCATGAGAGGAAGGTGCAAGACAAATCGGATGCTGAGGAGGCGAATGACACCATCATGGATGAGGAGCACATCTCGGACATCCAAAAGCCTACCAAAAAGGAGTGGCATTCGGGGCAAAAGAGCATGTGCAATTAAAACGAAGAGAGACCCACAATGCGGCAGCACAAAGGGAGGGTCTAACTACCGCCCTTGCCCAACTAGGGTACATCGAGCGTGGGGACACATATTGGAAGGTGTGTAATGTTTGTGGATCCTACACATAGACAACTATTACCGATTGACCGAGCTCATAAACAACACACTACCCCAAACATCTACCTTGGCCGTAGAGTGATAGGACATGGACAACTAGAGGGGCCAATGGCACGGGGCTAATAGTAGTGGCCAGCCCCACCATAATCAGAGATCACAATCTCAAGAACAAAAACCATATCGATAGAGGTACAACGACAGGAACAGACGGCTAGAACGCCAGGAGATAATTTACAAGATGTGCAGCAAGCCACCTGATGTACTGATGCTCTTAAATCACGATGCTCAAACCCATGCTAGAAGCGCACATGCTTAGGCCCACAAGGGTGGCCGAAGGACCAATCCGGGCCTCTACAACACCGCCCCACGCCAAAGTTATAACCATGTAGAATTGTCACCACAAGAGCTACAATGCAGGATAATTACGAGGTCACAAGCCCAATAGACAGGACCATTAGTCGACCTCAAGGTGGAGGATGACGGGGAATCCAGTGAAGAGAAAGTGGTGACAAAACCTGGAGAACTAGGACAGTGGGCGTGAAGGCGTGCCGAACTGGAGGCCACTGCAAAGTAGGTGAGACTCACACAAGGCCCAGGGGCAAGAGGCACAACAGAAAGTGTGGGAAACCCAGGTGTTGATGACCCTAGTTGAGTTACTCCAGTTATCTCTAGGATTGTATGACGTCCTCACTCGGAAGCTACACCGGCCCATAATAGCCCCCCCCCCCCAAGGGTTGTGACAACAACATTAGACTTCATGGACAACGTAAAAGCCATACAAGTCCATGTGGTGGGCTGCACCATCCACAATGTGATCATACACAGGGGATCATGTGTAAACATCATGTCGGTGGAGCTCCATTAAGAGATGGGAATGCCATCCCCGGAGCCCTCACCCTTTCTCATACGTATGGCAGAACCAAGTGATGCCCAAGGGCATCATGAGGAAGGTAGAGATCAGGATTCAAAGTGTTAAGTTCTTAATATGGTGGTCATCCTTGACATGCACAGAAAAAGGGGGTTCGACTTACTCTTGGGCCAGCCAACATGGGAGAATCAATGGGTCTAGTTCCCCGCAAATGGAGAACTAATATCTATTATGGCGAAACAAGTTCGAGCACCACCATCAAAATCTTGACCCCACCGCCGAAGTTATGCCAACATAGGACTAAGCTAAAACCCATCATCAACAATGGTAAAACCCTGGGTAATCACTTCATGTTGATCGTGGATCATTACAACCTGCTCTGCCTCGTCAACAAACCTCAGCTCATTGGATCCTCCTACTAGAGTTAAGTTCACCGTGGTCCATAAGGCATGTAAGCTGCATGTATCACCAGACCTGCTCTTTAGGATACCAAGCAGTGAACAACCCAAAGCCACACCCATGCTAGACATACCAGACACCGACCTCTTTGAAGCAACTATAGAACAACACAACCCACCATGAACCACCAAATTGACAACTGGCACGAACATCCTAGAATGGCAACAACCAATACAACGCTACTTCACCAACTGGTTGAATAAACTCTTAGGAATATTGGCTACACACTACCAAAGCCTTGCTTGAAGGTGCTTAATGTTCCAGCTGATTGGGATCAATTGTACCAGCGAAGGGAAAATGACATACTTTAGAGATGTCCCTTAGCATGGGAAATCCCCAAGATTGTCAACGCAACGCATGTAGGACATAGGGCAAGGCACTTTGAAAAGGACAAAACGGCCAAGAAAATCCTACAAACTTGACTTTGGTGGTCGATGATTTTGAGACACCACCAAGGTAGTGAGGAGCTGCACCAATTGTTAGCAGATAGGCAAACCAATGGTGGGTTAAGGCATGGAGTACCACCCCTCAGCATGAATGGCAACATTTGAGAAGTGGGGCCTAGACTTCATGGGCCCAATCAACCCAAAGGTCCACACAACACACTCTAGGTACACCACGGTAGTGATGGACTATGCCACAAAGTGGGTAGAGGCAAAGGCACTCATGGAGGCAACAATAGAGCAAATAACAAAATTTATTTATATAAACATCTTGACAAGGTTTAGTTGCCCGCTAGAGCTAGTGAGCCACTTCATCAATGAGACTGTCCGGGAGCTTATCAGCATGTTCATCATCAAGCATCACATGTAAATAGCCTACTATCCACAAGGGAACGAACAAGCTGAATCCACAAACAAGATACTAGTAACCATCTTGAGGAAACTCTACCACAACAAACCCAAGAGAGTGGCCTTAGACACAGGTTATCAGAGTACATCCATGGTATTTAATAAGCTGGCCATCTTCTTCAAAGCTTGGTACATCATATACGGAAATTTGAAGACTATGTTCTACTACCAAAGGGATGAATGGCTGGATGAAGCATGCACCTCAATACATGGGAACACTCGCATGGTCAAAACCCACTCTCACATTATGGCAGCCATAGAGACACTAAAGGATTTTGTGGAGGTAAATCCAAATAGGATGCCTCACAAATGTCGTACCACAAATGCAAGGGTCAAAGAAAATCTCAAGGTTTTGCCTTTAATCTACACTCAATTGAAGTTGTGTGAACATGTAAACAAGTGCCTCAGTTCGATGGGGCTCCAAACAATGATTTACACTGGTACTTTCAACAACATATGGAATACTCAGTTTAAGATTGCAAAACACTCTAGCTTTCCAAATATGACACTTGTACACCTAAGTGCCTTGGAAATATAAAACTTCCAATTTCATTGACATGTGTGCTAACACATGGACACGGTTGTGAATCATATGGACACTTTTCACTTCCACATTGGTCTAGCGACTCCAATTTCACTATTGGGTCGTTGGCCATGTGTTTCAGAAACCTTGAAGCCCACTCACAAATAAGTCTTATGAGTGATCTCAAAGTGAAGAAACAACACCTTCAACCTTTACATAATGCTCTCAACACGTATGCACTTGAGGCTACTTGGGAATATGAGAGGCATTGTTAGCAGCTTGCACAAAAAATAGATGGCCCTATTGAGAGTTTTGATTCAATAGAGGGATTTAGCTCAAATATTGTACATGTGTCCTCAACATCAAATAAGCTTCCTCGTCATTTGCATTTACAAATGGATAGATGTGCATACAAGAACAAAAATAAGTAAATCATTTTAGTTAAGGTTTTCTCAAGCTCATACTTACTTTTATTTTCTAGATATGTACTAGCATACTTGTCAATGCTTGTTGCTAAAGGTGTGTTTGAGACAATCACATTCAGTTTTCTTATGGTTGGTCACAATCATGAAGATATTGATGCATTCTTTAGCAAGGTCTACAACTCTACAAAAAGGATAAGTGCACTTACCTTATCACATATGATGGATCTTTTTAAAAATTACATCTCCAAAAAAAGTTGTGCTTTGCTTATGACTGAGGTGCCAGACTTCAAAAAGTTTCTCAAGAAATATATAAAGGAGGGGAGCGATTCTTTAGTTGGTCACCTTGTGCCATTATAATTCTTTTTCTCCATTAAAGATGGTATACCTATTATGCATTACAAGTTACGGCCACCAGAGCAGGAGTGGTTACCGAAAGAGGGCTGCTCTTCAAAAGTGGAAAAGATGAAAAGCCACTTCTCCCAAAAGGACAACCAGACCCTATTCCATTGAGTGCCAGCTCAAGGAACAAGAGGTTTTTATTGATGACATCAAAAAATATGTGGCATGGGTTTAAAAATTGATGCCAAAGAATTCTGATAAGACAACTGGTTACTCAAAATTATATAAACATGTGGTCGATTATTGGGAGACTATTGTTTGAGAGTTAGAAGGGCCTATTGTCACAAGTACATAATTACAACACCCTTTTTGGCATAAAACAAGGTGGCAAGAGGAGATTGAAATGACATCAATGAGTATAGATGACATATAAGCAATAGTGATGTGGAAGTGCAAACTCCACACTTTGTTAAACAAAGGAACCAAAAACCTAAAGCATACTTTGATTGCTATAAAGATCTTTAAAAACTGATGATGATCCTCATTACTTCAAATGTGTCATATAATCAGCCAATTTGGATGGGTCAAATTATCGACACACCTGAAATAATCATAAAAAATAGTATGCTTAAGGTTGCATGGTTCAAACCACAAAAAATGCGACATGATAAGGAGAGTGAAAGATATAATGTTGGTTTTTACTATGACTCAACCTTTTACTTTGGACGTTGATTGTTGTTTCGTACTGTACTATGTTGATGGACTCTAAATGTAGTAGGAAACATGTCCGCTTAGTGCACTTGGGTATTTGATGATGTCCAACCGGGTGTCATTAGGTATTTGCAGGAAACTCTAAGCGAACTTAGAACTTACCTTTTATAAATCCACCCTCAATTTTGACGTCCCAATTAGGCTAATTAATTAATGTAGATGAGTTTGGCATGTTTAGTAGGGTTAGGAACACCCTAGGGTTGACCTAACCCTAGGGCTGCCCTAACCCACGCCCTAAAAACACCCACCCCCTTGGGTAGGGTTTTAGGGTTAGAGTTAGGCTAAGTTAAACACTTAATAAGGAGCTAGCTAATTTTGTGCCAGCCCACTTACACATTCAGAAAAGAGGGGGGGGGGCTCTGTTACATAAATAAGGTAGAATATGTAGGAGTGAGGGTTCTTGGGTTCATAACTGAGTTCGTTACTCTTCTCCTAGTGCAAGCTTAGCTTGTGTTGTTAAGGCACAACCCTTTATTGTGTCACCTTAACTTCAAGATGACAAGGGTACGTCCCACCTTTGAGGTAGCTTACCTTAATGTTGGCAAATCCATGCTTGGGAGGTCTTATGGGAATGTATGTTCAAGAGGCAGAGATTGAGGCTTCTCCTCCTCCACATCAAGCTAAGAGCAACACTCACAAGTAAGTAGGGCACATTCGTGTCCTTGTCCAACTGTGGTCGTGGGTTCTTGATTGACAAAGTTTCCTTACCGAGTCCTAAGGGATAATTGGGGTTCTAGAGTTGGCATTTAAGAGTCACATTTGTGGCACTTGGTGCAACTCTTGAATCTAAGGGCTACGCATCATGTAAGACAGTGTCATATGAAGATGTGACACTTGACTAGACGTCACGCGATACAATGCTCAAGGCAACTTGGCCACTCAAACCCTTAGGGGTTAGACGTGGTTCATGTACCCCTTGTCCCTAAAGGGGTTCTACTCCCATATGAGGGTGATTCCTCAAGGGGTAAGTGACAATGCCTTAGCTCTGTCATGGGGGTATGTGTGAGACACATCTCCTTTGTGGGGTTAGGGCATGAGCTTGTCTGGGTCTACTGGGACAGGATCCTAAAGTCTACTTGGGTTATCCTCTAAGGTTCAAGGGATGGTCATTCTAGGGGACTCTACCTAGATGGCCACTTGACAACCACATGTTGGCCCTTTGGGTTAAACTCTGACAAATGAATGCCTAAAGAAAACATAATCTCCCAATTAAAAAGACCCAGCATGTTTTATAAATGTTAAATCTATTCGATATGGGTGGATGTTAAGAAGAGTTGATAAAGTCACAATTAACAAAACAGCAAGAGTGTATATTTTATGAAGCTTAAAGCAATTATAAAATTATAAAATATAATATATTTTCATAATTATAATAAACTCTTTAATAATAGTATCAAATTGTTTACTTAACTATATAAATTTATAAAAAGATATGGAGGATTGACTATATAGGATTTTGTATATATATATCTAGTACAATTTTAAATTAATGTTATATTTAAATAACAACATGAATATTTATATAATGTACCTTCTCATGCTCTTTAATAATTTTTATATTAGGCCCATTATACAATCTTAAATATAATATATTATATAACTTAATACCTTCTACTTTTATAATGTTACTAATTTTTGGTCCATGAATGTTATAATTTATTAAAGGTCAATTATAAAAGTATATTTTGTTTTTAAACATATATTTTAAAGAATATTCCTTTAATATTAGATAATGCTAATTAAATAATTAAAATTGCTAATTATTAAGAAATAGGACTATAGACATGCCCATTTTAGTTACAACTTGCATGATTCTCCTCATCCTGAGATGATATCCCCTCGTCTTGTGGTGGTTGCAACTTTGTCGTGCTCCCTTGCGGGTATGGTCTTGCTCGCTCATGTGGATTTTCGTCAGCCTAGGACAAAATCCCCTCATCCCTTGCCTAAAGTGACCACTGTGTCGCCCCCTTGTTGGTACCTTTTCCCAGTCCAGTTGCCTTCACATGGGTGGTCATCCCATGTGTAACCCAACCTTTTGGAGCCTTAGGCTCTCATTCTGGCACTCACCTCAACTTGCTATGTCATTTGACCAGTTGAACTCATGGTGCAGAGGTTATTTTGTTGGTAATCAGTGCCCCTCCCTATGGAGTTCTTTTGGATAAGGCTCTTCCTCCCCTCTTTTCAAGCATCCACGATCCACCACTTTCTACCTTGCGTCCCTCATGGCGTTGGCCATGCAGGACCTCCAGCTCTCGTCCCCTATTGCTATCCGTGTTGATTTTGCCGCCTCAAGATTCCTTGCTATCCGTGTTGATTTTTGCCGCCTCAAGATTCCTTGCTATCCGTGTTGATTTTGCCGCCTCAAGATTCCTTGCTATCCGTGTTTGATTTTGCCACCTCAAGATTCCTGCCTCCAGTGCAAGCCTTCCCTATCTTGGGGTTCTCTTGCGTATCCTCATGGGTACGTCAAGAAGAGGTGAAGGACTATCCTGTCCATGTGCTACTCATTACTGCACGCTCCTACACCTGGAATGACATTTGGACGTGTTGTGGGTTCTTCATACATTTCTTCATTATTTGTGGCTTGCGATTGCCTTTGATGCTATTGTGTCAAGTTTACCACTTCTCGGAGGTTCGGCCACGTAGTGTTTGCGTCGTTTCCTTGAATTGGTGAGGCATGTGCCAACTGTGGTAGTTGGGGTGCCTCTTTGCCCTCCATTAACCTCTCTTGGCCACCTGACGCATCCTCCTAGCCAACTGGTATTCGCTAATCTCTAGTTATTTGAACGAGTTAATCTCGACTTTCAGGTCTCTCATTCGAGCCACAACTCTGCTTGTTAGGATGAACTCCATCTGTGTGTAATTAATATCCCTCTGTGGTCATCATAAATGGTTGTCGGGAACTCCACAGACCAGATGTGGGGTGACTTTCAAAGCTTTGGTGGTCACCAAGACACTATTACCAACATCCAATCCCGGGGGTTCGTGTCGGCTAGTTGGCCTTTGCCTCTGGAGCATTGGGAGGTGCTATGATGGCCTCTACCCAAACACCACGAGGGCTCATGTGTAGGTGTACAAGAGTTCCACTATGTGCAAGGCTATTACTCCCCTCCCCCTGGTATCCCGTTGGCTAGGAGCAGAGCAAGAGGAGAGTAATCATGAGAGATCGAGGAACATAAGAAATCTAGAGATATACATATATTGCCTAACTAGATACAGGGAAGGTGGCACAAGATGCAAAGAAGAATATTGATTAGAAGGACCTTGACCCACTACCAGCCTTCTTACTTATATAGTGGGTTGGCCAATGCTAGACCCTAGTTCTAAGTGGCACTGTATCATTAGTTTGCCGCCATGTGACATCCTGCTTGTAGAATTTAAGTGCCTCCCTCATGCGTGTTGTCTCAAGTACCTTGGTAGTTGATTCAAATGATCTGATCTATGCCTGGGTTAAGCACCACTTGATATTTGTTGTTGTCAGTTAGTACCTGCTATACCTTCCCCACTTGATCACTCTGTCCCATCACTCATCCATGCCAGCTGACAGTTTGACAATGGTCAACCCACCATCAACCAGATGCCCGGACATATTTGTTGGCATGTCCTGATGCCATGTGTTACCTAATCCTAGGTCATGCTAGAGTGGTTGTGATAGGTGGTGGCTTTGCTCTCTGTTGCGGCTAGCTTTTATAACTTTAGACAATCCTATTGACTATAAAGAACTTGCTCTAATACCAATTATCAGAGTTTTTACTTGGTGTCACAAATGCAGCTCACTAGATGCTAACCTTGGAAATTCTTTTTGAATACCCCAGGAAATTTGATAAAATAACCCATGTTAGGAACCCAATTAGTCCATGGGCAAAACTCACTTCATGAGTTGAATGCATGGGCTAGCTAAGTTGCAAGTATCATTCCACATCATTGCATGATTAGTAGGAAAATAGCAAGCTCTCTTTTGAACATAGGAATATACAATACCTTATTTATCTGACAGTCTTCACCACTTGTATAAGTGGTATGACACAGAATGCCAACTTCAATGATAATGAGAAGACCTAACTTAACCCTAACCCTCTAAGGTAGGAGAAACCTAGGGGTGTCCCTAACTCACCAAGAAATCTAACTGGGAAGATCAAATTGGGGGAAGTTTATTACATGGAAGTGTTAGCTTTGCCTAGAGTTTCTTACAAATACCTAACAACACCTGGTTAGACCATCACTAGATACCCAAGTGCATTATGTGAGCCTACTTTTTCTACACCTAGGGTTCATCAACATAACTCAGTAGGTAACAATAGTCAATTCCCAAAGTAAAAGTGAAGGCCATAACTAAAAAAAAACAATGACATCAATAACTGCATGTGAATTTAGGATTTTAAATGATCATTGATGAGGTTCAATAACTCGATAATGCCATGTGAGTTTAAGATTTATGACGGTTGTTGATGAGGCTTTTCAATGAACAACTAGACATATAAAACACCCACACATAATAAACTTAATATATAAGATGTAAATCATCAAATGAACCAACATGATTTCAAGATTTAGCATGACATATTGATGGGTTACGTTTAGAATGGTTGTTGAATAAAATTTAAAAATGGCCATTAATGGATATTAATAACACATATTTAAAAAATTTAAGATGGCCATTGGATAGGATTTAGGATAGTCGTTCATGAGATGATGTAGAACGACTATTGATGGGCAATTAATGATGATTTGTTGACAGGGCAATTAGAATGATTGTTGATGAGGTATTTAGGATAATTGTTGATGGGTCATTTAGAATGACTATTAAATAAGGCCATTAATGGGACAATTAAGAATGACTATTAAATAGGATTTAGAATGATCGTTAATGGGACATTGATGGCAAACATACACAAACAAACACACACAACATAAAGAATAAACTGACTATATAAAATGTGGAAATGGGTTTGTAATATTCCTTCCCAATACACATAAGTTTTTGACCACAAATACAAAAGCAAATTACTAGTGTGGCCACACTCTTAATTGCATCAACGTCTTTTAGATTGATAATAAGTAATTTCCTGTCCATTCAAATCAAGCACTCCATTTTTAATGCATGTTTAACTACAATGGGCATGGCTATAGTCCCATTTCCTAATAATTAGCAATTTTAGCTATTTAATTAGCATTTTTTATATTAAAGGAATATTCTTTAGAATATATATTTGAAAACAGAATATTCTTTAGAATATTCTATTTTGTATTCGACCCTTTAATAAATTATAGCATTCATTGAACAAAAATTAATAACATTATAAAAGTAGAAGGTATTAAATTATATAATATATTGCCTAATATAACAATTAAGGAAGAGCATAAGAGGTACATTATTAAATATTGATGTTGTTCTGATGGCCGTAACTTGTACTGCATAATAGGTATACCATCTCGTATGGAGAAAAGAATTGTAGCGGCACAAGGTGACCAACTAAAGAATCACTCCCCTCTTTTATATACTCCTTGAGTAATTTTTTGAAGTCTGGCACCTCAATCACAAGCAAAGCACAACTTTTTTGGAGATGTAGTTTTCAAAAGATTCATCATATGCGGTAAGGTAAGTGCACTTGTCCTTTTTATAGAGGGAGACCTTGCTGAAGAACGCATCAATATCTTCATGAGTGTGACCAACCATAAGAAAATTGAGCGTGATTGTTTCAAACACACCTTTGGCAACAAGCATTGACAAGTATGCTAACACATATTTAGAAAATAAAGTAAGTATGAGTTGAGAAACCCTTAAGTAAAATGATTTACCTATTTTTGTTCTCACCTGCACAATTATCATCTATAAAAGCAAATGACGAGGAAGCTTATTTTGATGTTGAGGACACATGTACACTATTTGAGCTAGATCCCTCCACTAAACCTGAACTCTCAACAAGGCCATCTGTTTTTTTGTGCAGACTGCTGACAATGCCTCTCATATTCCCAAGTAGCCTCAAGTGCAGACGTGTTCATGAGAGCATTATGTAAAGGTTGAAGGTGTTGTTTCTTCACTTTTGAGATCACTGATAGGACTTGTCTGTGAGTGGGCTTCAAGGTTTCTAAAACACATGGCCAATGACCCAATAGTGAAATTGGAGTCGCTAGACCAATGTGGAAGTGAAAAGTGTCCATATGACTCACAACCGTGTCCATGTGTTAACACACCTGTCAATGAAATCGGAAGTTTCATGACATTTCCAAGGCACTTTGGTGTTGCAATGAGCTTTGGAATGCTGGTCTTTGAATGATCCATCTTGTCATGGATCAAGCACAGGTACTCTCTGATGGGCGTGACACAGAAAGCATGCGGTGTGCATAGTACTGAGACCGGCAAGTTTGTTGTGCAATCATGTGGGCCTCCATCTTCTTTTGAATGGCAGTGATCTCCACCAAGGTTTTTGCAAGCCTCTGCAGCCTTCAATGATGTACAAGTGTCACACTTGGAAAAGCTAGAGTGTTTTTGCAATCTCCACATCTTTAAAATGAGTATTCCATATGTTGTTGAAGGTACCAGTTCAGATTGCTTGCAGCCCCATCAAGCTGAGGCACTTGTTCACATGTTCACACAGCTTCAATTGAGTGTAGATCGAAGGCAAAACCTTGAGATTTTCCCTGACCCCTGCATTGTGGTTCGGCATTTGTGAGGCATCCTGTCTGCATTTGCTTCCACAAAAGCCTTGAGTATCTCTATGGCTACCATAATGTGAGAGCAGAAGCCAGTGTTCCCATGTACTGAGGTTCGCGCTCCATCTAACCACTCATCCTCCGACGGATAGAACTAGAACGTTGGTCTTTGGGATCCCGTATATACTGTACCAAGCTTTGAAGCAGATGGCCACCTTATTAAATACCATGGATGTACTCTGATAACCTGTGTCCGAAGCCATTCCATCAATACACCCAATTAGTGCAGCATATACAAACTCATGCCTTTGCTTTTGGGTGAGCGTACAAAAGACATGTCTACATTGGGTAATTTTATTCCGGTCTGCCATCTGACAACACTTCTTCTTGGAGCAGTCAATCGTGGAAATGCTCGTAACACTTTCGGAAGATGTAGGATCCATCTTCACCCTCTTGCTGAAACATGTAGGGGAAGATCTGCAACCCATGAATCGCCTTTTTCTTATAATAGGACCAATGCAAGGAACCTCTTCAAATATGAGTTGTTCTTCCGGGTTGTTATTATTAAAATCCAACCCAGAATATGTTGAACCATCTTGCCGTCTATGTTCGCCACCTCACGAGGGATCCAGGATGCAAAGTGCCATTAGGTGAAACCTCTACACCCACGAAGTGGGACCCTAGTTTCTCTTCTGACACTGCTTCCATTGGATTTATAACTTGATGATGCCTCTCCAACCTCAATCTCATGAAGAAAGAGAATCACCTCATCCATCACAGCAGGCAAGCTATCATCTGAAAAACTCGTGCTACTGTTTGTTTGTGACTCTGTATATTCTGTGTCAGCCTTGACTTTATCCAAATTCCACAATACAGGAACCCTCCTCAAATTCCATTCCAGGAACCTCAACATGCTTGAAAATGGTGTTCACCCATACATACACACAAGATCCTTGGGCAATATTGTGACATGAATGCATTATCATCTCGAACTTCCACAGTTCCAGTGCCAACTATCTCGTTGTTCCGAAGAAGACATACTTTATCTCCAGTATTATACATATTGTTCTGCACATAAATAATTGTGTTATTTATGATATCTGTTTATGCAATATTTCTAAGAAACATAACTGCGGTTGGTTAATAATATGCATGTGCAAATAATACATAATTATGTATAAAGATAATATCTCATGCTTTATTAATATAACTGATGGGCGGGATTAATCCCGCCGTAGACTCTACCCCTTCAGAGTGAGTCAGCAGGATTAATCCCGCCGTAGACTCCCTACCCCATCGGAGAGAGTCGGCGGGATTAATCCCGCCGCCGATACTTCCTCGTCGGAGAGAGGCGGCGGGATTAATCCCGCCACCGGATCTTCCTCCTCGACTGTGAGAGTCGGCGGGATTAATCCTGCCCACAACACTGACAACGGAGAATAGGCGACAGGATTAATCCCGCCCACAACTCTGACAACGAGGAATAAGCGGCGGGATTAATCCCGCCCACAACTCTCTCCGAAACTATGATTTCAAAGAGAATTCGGGATGAATTCTGCCCACAAATATTAATATAGGGAAGTATTGGCGAGATTAATCCCGCCACCCTTCTCTGCCTCCTAAAATGGTTGGCGAGACTAATCCCGCCGGCAATTCTTTCTAATAAATTCAAGTAAATCATTATCAGTTGAGAGAGTTATCGGCGGGATAATTTCGCCGCTCTTTTTAAGAGGCGGAGAAAGCATTGCCCGAACTAATTCTGCCATAATTATGAAAGAGATGGTGGCGGATTATCCCGCCACTTCTTCAAAGAGGCAAAAAAAAATGGTCGAATTAATCCCGCCGCCCCGGCTAACCGAGAATATTAAGTTAAAGGTATATTTAACGGGATAAATCCTTAACAGAATATATTGTAATCCTAATGCATTCCTAATCCCTAAATTCTAAAATTTAAGAGAGAATGTAAGAGAGTGAATCTTTATAAATATATCTAAATTTATTTATAATACTTACTTGTAAACAGCACTGAAGGCGCCGTGCTTTCCTATAAACAATAGCGCACCCAATTTAATGTCGCTCCCTGAGTTGATCACTAAGAAGAAAAAAGAAAATCTGAAGAGTGAAAAATAAAGAAATGAAGAACCATTGCCGGAGAAAGAACCAGATCTGAATTTGAGTGGGAAATTAAATGTATATTTAAGATGAGTTGAAACAAATAACCGATAGTCTGACATATATACTCTCCAATTCCAATCAGTGTTTTAAAATTGCATTTAATGTTATTCAAGTGTTTCAAGCTGTTTAATATTACGAAATTTTTGTAATTGTTCTACATTCTTAATATTCAAGTATATATTATTGAGTTTATATTATATATATATATATACACTAATACAATAAATAAATTGATATATTATTATGTATCATTTAAATATATTCATAGTCTGTTTATTATTATTATTTCTTAATTACTCGAGTAATTAATTTACATTTCCTACTATTAATGGGATATTTTTTATTATTTTCTTAATATTGAAAGAATATTCCAATATTAAACCTGATTATCATAATTAAATTAGTCTTATTCTTAATTAACTCAGTAATTATTCTACATTTGTATATATTAATAGGATTTTCTCAATTAATTTATTATTATTTAAGATATTCCTATGTTAAACCTTATTATCAATATTAAATTAATATATATTATAAAACTATATATGACTATATATTAGATAAAATGATGTATTATTATGTATAATTTAAAATATGTTCATAGTGTGTATATTAATTTCATTTTCTTAATTACTTGAGTAATTAATCTTCTTTATATTAATGTGATATTCTTTATTATTTTCTTATTATTCCAAGAATATTTCAATATTAAACATGATTATCATAATTAATTTAGTTAATTATTTCAATACTTGATCTACATTTGTTATATTATAATGGGATTTTCTCAATTAATTTCTTATTATTTCAAGAATATTCTAATGTTAAACCTTATTATCAATATTAAATTAATATATATTATTAAAACTATATATGGCTATATATTAGATAAAATCATATATTATTATGTATAATTTAAAATATGTTCATAGTGTGTATTTAATTTATTTTCTTAATTATTCGATGTTTGTTTTGCACATATTATATATAAACACGATTATAAATTTATATATACATGTGCACACGCATTAGAAGCACTTACAAAGACACATATGCACACACATGCACATTGCCCTAAACCAAACTTGAGAAATTATATGTTTGCTTCTTTATTGAAAACATCATGTTCAACACATGTATGATCTATATGTACTCATCTGTGTATGTAACACATTGAATTTACACGTGTAATATATATGTATGTCTGTGTGTATACACGTGTGTATGTTTATATGTGTACTAATATATGCAATGTGTACGGTTTTCATTTGTTAACACTTTATCTCTTCTCTCATACATACACAGTGTCACCATGCATAATCCATTCTTTCATACATACACACCATGCATGATCATGATCCATAATATGTAACATGTCTCTTATCTCATACATACACACCATGCATGATCCATAATATGTACTGATGTTACAATATTATGTAATATGTATAATGTATATCTGTGTATAACACTCACTTCTTTCATACATAAACACCATGCAATGATCCATCCTAACCTTAACCCTATGTAACACATTGAATTTACACATGTATATGTATGTATGTTTGTGTGTATACACGTGTGTATGTATATGTGTGTACTAATATATGCAATGACATTGTGTATGAATTTAATTTGTTAACACTCTTTCTCTTCTCTCATACATACACACCATGCATGATCCATGTAAATATGTACTGTCTCTCTTCTCTCAAACATACACACCATGCATGATCCATAATATGTATTGTCACTCTTCTTTCATACATACACACCATGCATGATCCATGTAAATATGTACTGTCTCTCTTCTCTCAAACATACACACCATGCATGATCCATAATATGTATTGTCACTCTTCTCTATACATACACATCATACATGATCCTGTACTCTGTCTCTCTAATATTAATGTGTACTAATATATATGTATGTCTATGTGTATAATATATGTGTGTGTATATGTATCGCTGTACGTGAAACTTTAACACTCTCATGGACACACACGTGTTAAACCCTTGCATGATATTTATTCTTGGGGTGTATGTGATACACCCACGCACACGCACACGCTGATAATATATATAGGAAAGAATATTCGTTTAGGGCGAATCTATAGTTTATTCTTTTTAGGGTTTAAGTATATTCTTAGAAGGAATATTCGATTAGGGTTAATATATATTCTATTCCTTTTAGGGTTTAAGTATATTCCTAGGGTTTGTAAGGCGGTGGCGGCGGCGAAATCTCCTTCTCTCTCTCACACAGGTGAGATCTCTCTCTCTCTCTCACATGCACACTCCTCTGAGTTTATTTATTTATTTTTATTCACATATATATTTATATGTGTGTGTATCTTAATAATATAATTTAGATCTCTATCTCTCGCACACACACGCACACTCGTATACATATACACACACAGATATATATATATCTATGTCACACACACACACACACCACACACACACACACACACATATATATATAATATATAATATATAATATATATATATATTATACAGATATATATATATTATATATATATACATATTCTATTTATTTATCTATATATATGTGTGTGTGTATCTGTATAATTTTATTGATTTGTTAATTGTATCTCTTGCACACACACGCACACTCATATATATATATGTGTGTGTGTGTGTTTGTTTATCTGTATAATTTATTTTATTTATCTATCTCTTGCACACACACGCACTCTCCTGTATATACATATACATATACATATATATATGTGTGTGTGTGTATCTGTATAATTTTATCTGATTTGACTATCTCTAGCACACACACGCATCTCCTACACACACATATACATATATATATTCTCTGTGTGTGTGTGTGCAGCAGCGGGATTAATCCCGCCGCTATATAATTACCCTGAAATGGCAGGTTATTCGGTTAGCCAAATGAGCGGCGGGATTAATCCCTCCGCACAGGGCCCGAGTGAAGGGCCTGGGCGGCGGGATTAATCCCTCCGCCTACGCATGCCCTATGCGGAATCGGGTGGGATTTATCCCGCCGCCATTGGCCTGCCTGAAGGGCCTAGGCGGCGGATTAATCCCGCCGGATTCTGCACAGGGCATTGGCGTCCGGCGGGATTAATCCCGCCGATTAAGGCCCGATTGAAGGGCTTGGGCAGCGGGATTAATCCGCCGCGTACGCATGTCCTGCGCAGAATCGGGCGGGATTTATCCCGCCGCCAAAGGCCCTTCACTCGGGCCTAGGCGGCGGGATTAATCCCTCCCGATTCCACGTAAGGCATTGGCGTCCGGCGGGATTAATCCGCTGCATAGGGACTGAGTGAAGGGCCTAGGCGGCGGGATTAATCCCGCCGGATTCCGCACAGGGCATTGGCATCCGGCGGATTAATCCCGCCGACTAAGGCCCGAGTGAAGGGCCTGGGCGACGGGATTAATCCCGCCGCGTATGCATGCCCTGCGCGGAATCGGGCGGGATTTATCCCGCCGCCAAAGGCCTGCCTGAAGGGCCTAGGTGGCGGGATAAATATCTCCCGATTCCACATAGGGCATTGGCGTCTGGCGGATTAATCCCGCCGCATAGGGACTGAGTGAAGGGCATAGGCGGCGAGATTAATCCCGCTAAACCTTCAATGCCTGTTGGAGGGATGAATCCCGCCACCCTTCCTTTTTACTCCTTTGGTGAGTCGGACCAATCCCAAACGTTTATGTCTGAAACGTAGAAAGTTTACAACATACCAATGGAGAGGACTAGGAAGGGTGGCGAGATTCATTTCACCATCCCTTACATGGTGGGCGAGATTAATCCCGCCGCCTTTCTGGAGTCACTGAAGGGGTGTGCTAAATAAATTCTGCCAAGTTCTCTTTAAGACCGAGAAGGGTGGCAGGGTTAATCCCGCACTCTCGTTCAGGGCCTCCAGAAAGGTGGTGAGATTAATCTCGCCCACTCTTTCAGGAGGCATTGAAGAGGTGGCGAGATTAATCCCGCCGCACCTTCCATATGAATATATAGTGTATTAGTATATATAAGTTGCATATCTCATTTTATTTACTTTTATCATCTTATCATAATATTTTGAGTAAAAGCCAATAAACTATGTAAAACTGTCCAAAGCTCACATTTGTGGTGGTTCTAAAACCAAGTATTATCTTTCTTTTGCACTAGCACAAAGGTGAGCTTTGGACAGTTAATTTCGTCCACTTCTCTCTGTGTATTATCTTTGTATATTCGGGTTTATACAAGTGTGTGTGTGTTTTTATATGATTTGTATTCATAATGTATTATTTTGCAGAAAGACAATTTAATTAAACAAGGAGATTAAGTCATTAGTATGGAATCGTTGTCCAATTCAGGGTAAGAATTAAAATAAAATCTGTTATACTCGGATATGTGCTTGAAGAATTAATCATTTTTGTATTCAGATGTGGAATTGAGGTGGCATTGAAGACGAGAGCAGGAGAAGAAATGGGCAGGGGGATTCTGGAATCAACTTGGCCATATTTCAAACTAAACGGGAAGCGCATTGGAACAACCATAGTTGCTGTCAAACTAACCTCTATCACATCGCATGGACAAGCAAAACAATGGAAAGTGGGTGTGCTAGTCAAGCATCCGAAAGCATGCTGCGAACCCAGATTGAGCGATGCTCGAAACATATTCCTTGTTCCATCCAATGTCACGTTCTCGGATCCAGAGGTCACCAGTTACAACATTAATTTCGGGTGGTTTTGTCGACTTGTGGATAATGACGTTCACATGTTCATTAATGATGTTGACCGTGGAGTTCTTCTTCAACTCAACGAAAGCCCATCTATGGAGGGGATCCAACTGGATGTTTATTTCGAAGATCTTCAGACTCATCGAGTAAGTGTATTCTCAGTAGAGATTGCTTCACAATACAAAAAATCCAAGTGGAGCAATCTTCCCTCTTCACATTGAAGAAGAACACAGCGACACCATTAAAAAGATTGAGAGGGTGGCTTGGTCTCAGGTTCTTTATAGATCACGTTCAATTTGCTTAGCAAATTTTGGGAGCTGGAAGAATGTGTCGAGAACATTAGAACAGCATCAATCGGGGATCACACATGTCAATTCGGATCGTAAAAGAAAATCATTAGTTGTTTTGTCAACTGCACCTGTGGCGTCCCATGCTGCAATAAGCCACAAGGAAATGATGTTGGATGATAGGATTTACGAGTGTAGGGTTAAGTATTGCAGCGTCAACCCAAACTTCAATTACAGGCCACTCAATCAGAACGTGTAGCTGAGCTTATGGAGAAGATGAAGGATGACAATTTTTACACCGTTCCACATAATGTTGTTTATGCGCATACTACGAGAGAAACAAAAGCACTGACAAAGTGTGGATCACAACACCGGAACAAATGAGGAAGGTTTAGACGAGAATAGAAAATCAATCAAGTACTACATCATTAGTGGCCAGCACACAATAACGACAGCCCAACAACTTCTCGATGAACACAACAAAGAAACGATGGCAACAAAACTTTCCGAGCATACCCGTGAGAAGCTGACGAAAAGATTGGCGTTTTTAGCGAAGCCGAATCTCACAATCGAGCAGTACCATAAGTTATCGGCAGAATGGGATGCTGCAGACACCAACCACTACAACAGCAAAATATGGGAGAAGTTCAAACACACGCGAGCCGTGTGGGAATCTCTTCAGCGACCACAAAGAGCTACTGCAGGGAATACACAATTTGTGGATTACCGGGTAAGCAAATTGTTTGGGCGGGATTTATCTCGTCGGTATATTAATCTGTCTTTTTTCTCAGAGAGTTGAAGAAATTGTAGCAGTTGATTTTGCCCAGGTGGGCGGGAAGGAAACATCCTTTTTAATGATGTTGATTTCTTGTCCCTAGGATAGGATCTTTGTGAAATGGTTGGGGATTATGGAATCCTTTGCAAAAGGAACACTGAAGAAGAAGCAGACAAGTGAAGTGGAGCCCTCAGAGAAGTCTGCAAAAGAACCCAGTAAAACGCCGAAGGCTAAGTCTATTCAATCTATAAAGGATGTAGACAACGATTTCAAGTCACATGGTTGAAGCCTTTAAATGGAACAACGATGGAGGAGATGGAAGTCTTGGCTGATTTGGTGATTGATGCAAATTACAGATTAACAACAGCAGCCCCCTCTCCTTTTCATCTCAAGGCAATGGAGTTGAAGACGGTTAGGCACTTCAAG
Organism: Selaginella tamariscina; assembly: GCA_003024785.1. Classification (NCBI taxonomy): domain Eukaryota; kingdom Viridiplantae; phylum Streptophyta; class Lycopodiopsida; order Selaginellales; family Selaginellaceae; genus Selaginella; species Selaginella tamariscina. The sequence continues at coordinate 29,856 of PUQB01000072.1, forward strand.
GAGTGGTTGGGAATACACTGCCACAAACTGGGTTGGATTTCGGCTTCAACATACGAAGAGGTCAGCAAATATTTGCATGTGACAAATGATGATATGCTTGTCAAATGGGTGAATCAATCAGAAGATCTGGGCAAGAATCTATTGCACACCAACGCTATAAAGGAGAACATTGCGATGACGCCTTCTCTTATGGCAGTCCTTCAGCAGCGGAGAACCGAGTTGAACCTTATAAAGGAGGATGTTACGAATCACGACAAGCCCTACAGATGTTTGTTGTTGGATTCGGAACTTTATGAAGTACCATCACTGCTTGTAGGAAACCGTTTCAATTGTTCGTGATGGATCGGCGGGTGTCAAAAAATCCTTCGACAGACAAGACACTAGAGGATTTGGTGGAGAAACTTAGTCGTGCAAGTATGTACAAAGAAGGTATTTGTTATTGAATTCATACTTGCACTCTTGACTGATATCTACGTTTTCAGATATTTATTTCTTGATTCTTGCTCATGTCACCGATACCTTTGCCTTCTCCTTTGCCAAGAGGAATAAACATCGTTGGACATGATTTTATATGAAAGTGCATTGATTCGGTTGTTCACTTGGTTGTTAGGAATGCGCCAAACAGTTTCAAACTTCCAAATGACTGGCCAGGCATCTGTTTGCACTCCAACGGCCATGAACCTCCATCTGATACACCGATAGCTGAGAGTGAGGTATTCGGCAATGTACGTTATCCAAACATCACAAGTCAAGAGGCACGGAGCATCATCAACTTGATCAGGGGTCCTCACAGTGATGCATGGGTTTTTTGACTACTGCACTAGGGGGTCCGTCTTGAAGGAGTGTTACCTTCGGGATACATGTGTATTTGCCGTTGAAAAGGATAAGACCATGGTTGAGGACCTGAACAAGTGCGGTTCTCAACTGACTACCCCAACGAATCCATAAAGGAGTATTTGAGAAAGTTCCCTCCTGATAAGTGCGATAGCTCTGAAGACGAATCTGGTTCAATGTCGGAGTCTGAGGACCTTCTTCGTCATTCAGAAGGTAATAGCAAAGAAGAATTGTTAATGAGTTCTTAGAGTGACGAATAGTTGTAAATGAGTGTAACATAAGGCATTTTTGTACATTTCGTTTATATTTGTACAGAAAATAAATTCTCAAGGATTAATGAAGCTTTTAGTTCAAACATGGGTCACACATTAACAAGGTAAATAATATACCTTGATAATTTTAAGGTCAGCTAATTATCATTTTGCAGATGTAATGAAATAATTAAGAACATGGATTTTTAGTATTGGCATGAGGTAAGAGAGGGGTTTGGCGACAATTTCTTGTGCCACATGTCAGAATGACAGAGTTCATGCAGGAAATGGATAATAATGCAGCTCAAAACATTGTTACCATGGGGGCCACTTCAGTTTTTTCATCATCATTTTTATTGACTTCAGTTCTGAAATCAATTTCTTCAGCGCATGCAATATCTGAATCTTGTAAGGATGATGTACAATTAAATGATGAAGGGATAGGCAACGAGATAGTGTCAACGGATAAATGTGAAAGGGAGCAAACAAGTGATTTGCAAAGTATTCAAGAGGCAACGCTATCCCATGTTATTCATGGCCATATTGTTGTTGGATGTCAATGGTGTTCTGCTTCATCGACAAAGGCCCGAGGATAGGAAAAAAAATCAAACAAGGAGATTTCATTCCTTGTCATGGTAAATTTCGATATGATATTATTTTTTGTCCAGGGTTGGATCGTCTCTTTCAAAAGCTTAAGGAGATGGGTGCACTTGTGGGGATTTGGTCATGCATGCAAATTCATAACTTAACACCGCTATTGAATTTGCTTAAGAAACATTGTAGTGTTGCAGAAGAGGTGATTCGTAAAGATTGGATTTTTGACCAGCGAATATGTTATAAACCTCTCGAATTTCACAATATAAGAAAGGAAAGCAAGTCATACTTCTTCAAGAATGAAAGATTAATTAGGCTTCATGGGGAGATCAGTCGCTTAAGGATAATGAAGAATGCACATATCTTAGTAGTAGACTTGTCATAGTTTTTACTATGACTCGACCCTTTACTTTGGGGTTTGACTGTTGTTACCTACCGAGTTGTGTGGCGAACCCTAGTTGTAGTGAGAAACAGCCCCGCTTAGTGCACTTAGGTGTTTAGGGGTAGTCCGGCCGGCTGTCACTAGGTACCTCGAGAAACTCTAGGCGAAGGTAGTACTTACCCTCTAGAAAACTCTCCCCCAGTTTGACGTAGGTTTTCTTAAATATAGCTTGTCAAAAAGGGTTAGGGACACCCCTAGGGTTGACCTAACCCTAGGGTTGCCCTAACCCCACGCCCTAATACCCCCCCTAGGGGTTAGGTTTAGGGTTAGGTTAGGACAACCATTTTCTCTAAGGGCTGGCATTTTGTGCCAGCCCACTTACTCATTTAGGTAAACAGGGGGGGGGGGTCCGTCACATAAATAAGGTAGAGTATATGTAGTGAGGCTTCCTGGGTTCAAAAGAGAGCTCGTTAACCTCCTACCGGTGCAAGCTAAGCTTGTGTCGTCAAGGTGCAACCCTCCGTTGTGCCGCCCAAACTTCCACACGACAGGGGTACAACCCACCCTAGGGTTAGACTATCCTTATCGTTGGCAGGATCTTGCCTTTGAGATAGGGCACGTCACTTCCAAGGAGTTAGTCAGATTCCTTGGTCCGAAAACCTGCCGCAAGCTCAAAGACATTGCCCGAGTTCACGTTCCGCAAACTAGTGGTTGAGGCCTTGCTCCGGCCGCCTCAACCACGCCAAGCTAGGAACGACACCTAAAGCTCGGCTAGTCCGTGTATCCTGATTCACAAGGTGAGTCTCGTTCGTGGACTTAGTCAGTTAGGGTTTGTTCCTAAGGCTTGGGTTCCTAATACGGGTTACTTTACCAGATTCCGTGGGGTTTCCAGAGAGGGGATTCCAGGGTTGGCACCTGGCAAGCCGCCTTTGTGGCACCAGGTAAAAACTCTGACAATTGGTATCGGAGCAAGTTCTCTGCGGTCAGTAGGACTGCCTTAAGTCGTAGGGTGTTTCAATGTTTAGATAACTCTAAATTCTTGATACTCTATTGCTTTGGTTGACATGTCTGTATTCTGCGCAGAGAGTTTGATCCTGTGAGTTGTCAAACTTCGGAGAACACTTGCTCAGTGAGTCGGCGTGAGATTCTAGGTATGTCCGAAAGTCTTATGCTAGTTTAAGCTGATGTGTGTGGGTGTACAACCTGTGCAGGGTGTTTCTTTCACATTGGGAATATTCCAAGCATATTCTCCGAGTGTTGAACTAGGGTTCAATACGATGAGCAAGAGAAAGCAACCAGAGCCTGAGGCAGAGAGGGCTGTCGCAGAGGCTCAAAATGAGGAGATGGATGAGGCTGATCCAGGTCGACCCCCTAGGTTAGACAACGACCTGGTTGGCGAGAAATAATGATGGATGCCCTAAACGAACTTCGAGGGGATGTTTTGGGGTTGAACGACCGAATCGATAATGTTGCCGTTCGGATTCCAACGAATACGCAGTGCCAGATGTTCCGCAACCAGACACACGGAAAAAGAAGAAGAAGCATGACTCAGAGTCAGGTTCCTCTGAATCAGATTCTTCGACGGAAGTAGTTGGTGGAGGTCCCAGTAAATTCAAACCGGTAAAGCCTTCGAATTTCATGGGTTCAAAGGATTACAAGGTTTTGGATGACTGGTTGTATGATATGGAAAGCTATTTCGAGGCTGCTTCCGTGAGAAAGACAGAAAAGGTTGCATGTGCCAAGCAGTTTCTTAAAGAAGAAGCTAAGACTTGGTGGCGAATTGTTGAAGGTGAACGTGGATACCGAAACAGCTGGAAGCACATGAAAAAGGAGATCAAAAAGCAGTATATGCCGGATGATCTCGGTTTGCGATTGCGTGCTGACCTGGCACTTTGTCAACAGGGAGTTCGGGGAAGTCCTATGGACCACGTTTATCGATTCGAAAGTGTACGGCGATTGGTGCCAAATATGAGCGATGATGAAGCTCGAAGTTGCTTCATGGCTAGCTTGAATGAGAAAACGCGAAGGGAGATCTTAAGGTACAAGCCCAAGCTATCGGGAATGTCAAGAGGCAGCTCAAAAGGTTGCTTATGGCATGTCGTTAGAAGACTTGTACAAAGGGGAGGAAGCAAAACCTAAACCAAGGAGGTTTCCTCCAAAGTCTGGGTTCAGAAGGTTTGATAGGCGACCAGATCAATCGCCATCAATTCGAAGTGCAAGTCCCTTTGTTGGCAGTTCCAAGTTTTCGGACACATCAAGACCCACCGGATTTCGGAAACCATTGGCGTTACCACCTCCTCAGCAGACCAAAGGATCGGCTCCAAAGTCTGCTCCCCCGCGTTCCGCAGGCGGGGTCGTGAAATGTTATAATTGTAACAAGCCTGGTCATTTTGCTAAAGAGTGTCCGGCACCCTCACAACAATCAGGACATTTCAAGGCGATGGTAGAAGAGGAAGTTGCTGAACCAGAAACGCTTGAAGATCCGGAAGATGAGTCAGAAGAGGTAATGTTGTGCCAGACACAACCTGCCTTATTCGCTATTCAAGACAAAACTGACCCTTTGCTATATTTGACAGGAAGGATACGAGGGGACCGAGTCCGAATGATGATCGATACTGGAGCAACATACAACTTCATATCGACTAGTCTAGCTCGTCGATTGAATTTGGATGTAATAAAGATGTGTGAAATAAAGATCAATTTTGGCAAAGGTTCTCAAAATACTAATAATATAGCAAGGGCAGTTCCTGTCCAAATCAAAGATTGGAAGGCTAAGCTAGACTTAGTTGTCTTGAATATGACGGGGTTTGACTTTGTTTGGGTATGGAATGGTTCCATAAACATGTAATCGAAATGAGGGGTTCCGGAGATAATCGAATCACGCTTGCAGCAGATAAAGAAGCATTAGAAAAACGCTCAGAATGGAAACGCTAACTGATAAGGATTGGAATCCTATGTTCCTTACCTTAACTCAGTTGCGTAAGCAGTTAGACATCGGGAACGTGTGTTTCTTGCAATGGTTTTGGATACTGGTGAAGTCAAAATAGGAGATGGTCAAGAATGTTCCCGAACCTATTTTGGAAGTCTTGAACATGTTTAGGATGTGTTACCGAAGATTTGCCGCCTGAGTTACCTCCACGTCGAGCTGTGGACCACAGATAGAGGTTTTGCCGGTTCGTCTCCACCGGCAAGAGCCCCATATCGGTTAATCCTCAAGAGTTGATTGAATTGAAGAGACAGCTGAGAATTGGTTGGTCGAGGACACATTCGACCTAGTCGATCACCATATGGTGCACCGATCTTGTTTGTAATGAAAAAGGATGGTACGATGCGAATGTGTGTGGACTATCGAGCACTGAACGCGATAACTATCAAAAACAAGTATCCTCTTCCGCGAGTGGACGACTTATTTTGATAGACTATCAAAAGCAAAGTATTTTCAAGAATAGACTTGAGGTCTGGGTACCATCAGATTCGGGTAGCAGAGAATGACATTGAGAAGACCGCTTTTCGAACGCGTTATGGATCATTTGAGTTTCTAGTCTTGCCATTCGGGTTGTGCAATGCTCCAGCAACTTTTTGCACAATGATGGATGATGTGTTTAGAGACTATCTAGACGAGTTCGTGTGGTGTATATTGATGACATTCTGATTTTCAGTTCGACAATTGAAGAACATGTGGAACACTTAGAAAAAGTGTTTCAGAGGTTGAGAGAGAACCAGTTGTATGCTAAAGAAAGCAAGTGCGCATTTGGTCAAACCAAGATAGATTTCTTGGGACACTTGATCTCAGGTGGGGAGGTTGCCATGGACCCAAAGAAAATTCAAGCTATTACTGAGTGGATGACTTAAAAGACGTGCATGAAGTTAGATCATTTCTTGGTCTGACAGGGTATTACCGAAGATTCATAAAGGGTTACTCGAAATAGCGGCCCCATTGACAGATCTTACGAAAAACATTCCATGGCATTGGACTCCAGAGTGCCAACGTGCATTCGTCAAACTCAAAGAGGCTATCTCTTCTGAAGCCAGTTTTGCAGTTGCCCATCTTTGAAGATCCTTTGAAGTAGAATGTGACGCTTCCGACTTTGCAATTGGTGGTGTATTGCAACAAAAAGGACATCCAGTGTCCTTCTTCTCGAAGAAGTTAGATGCCGCGCAAACTCGATGGCCTACTCACGAAAAGGAGATGTATGCTATTGTTGCTTCCTTGGAGTATTGGCGTCATTATCTTCCAAGTCATGGCACTGTGGTTTGGACAGATAGTGTAACTCTAAGGTATTTTGAAACGCAGCCGAAGCTATCACCAAAGTATGCTAGATGGCAGCAGAAGTTGGCACGATTTCAGCCTGAAATCAGACATAAGGCGGGAAAGGACAATGTGGTAGCTGATGCACTCAGTAGAAAGGGTCATCTTCGTAATGTCAGCACCCGTGTCAACTTTGGTGGATGAATTTGTGACGGCGTATCCTCAGGACAAGTTTGCCAAGGAAGCTTTGAGCCTGGTGGCAAAGAGGAAACAAGTTCATCAATTACGAAGAGATGGTAATATTCCAGCAGGAATAGAAAGTCGAATGGATGCACTCAAACAGGCCCATTTTGCAGTACGAGATGGAGTTCTTTATTATAAAGAAAAGAGACTCTATGTTCCAGAAGGGACATGGAGGGAGAGGCTATTAAGAGAGCATCACGACGTTCCTTTGGCAGGGCATGGTGGAAGGCACAAGACGTTGGCTTTGTTGAAACAGGGATTCTATTGGCCGGGTATGATAGATGTTGCCAAGTATGTCAAGACATGCCCCACATGTCAACAAGTGAAAGTCGTTCGCAAAAACGAGCTGGGAAGTTACAATGTATACCGATTCCAGAGCGGCCATTTCAAAGTGTTACTTTGGACTTTATCATGGGATTGCCAAAATCTTGTGGTTTCAATGCTCTTATGGTGGTGGTCGATCGATTTTCAAAGGTTGCTCATTTCATTCCAACTGTAGAGACAGTGAATGCAACAAGCAGCAAAGTTGTTCTTCCACGAAGTCGTAAGAGTGCGAGGGCTACCGGAAACGATGATCTCAGACGGGATCCTCGATTTACTGGCAAGTTTTGGGGAACGTTGTTCAAGCAATTTGGACGATGCTGAGTTTAGTACGGCTTATCATCCACAAACGATGGTCAACGGAGAGGGTAAACCGACAAGTCGAGGACTATCTCAGATGCTATGTTCAAGGTGATCAACTTGATTGGGCTGAACACTTAGATATGGCTGAGATATGTTACAATAACTCGATGCACACTGCAATCGGATGTAGCCCGATGGAAGTGTTAACTGGGAATAAGGGTGGTATTCCTCAGAGTATGGTGTTACCGAAAGACGATAGCAATCGAGTTCCATCTGTAGCAGAGTTCACGGGACAATTGTATCGAACATGGGAAGCTGCTCGTCAAGCGATGGCTGCAGCTCAGGAAAGGTATCGTCAGCAGTACGATAAACATCGGCGGGATGTAGAGTATCAGGTTGGGGATATGGTATTGTTGAGTACCAAAAACCTGAAGGTTCCAACGACTCTTTCGAGGAAATTTCTATCGCACTACATAGGTCCATACAAGGTGGTGAAGCAAGTAGGGAAAGTGGCTTATGAGTTGATCTTCCTCCGGAGTTGGGAACAATACACAATGTGTTTCATGTCAATTTGCTCGAGCCATTCCACAAAGATGAGAAACATCCGCAGAGATATGAAAGCTTACGTCCGCTTCCTGAGCTGGTCGGCGATATGAAGGAGTTCGAAGTTGAGTCGATATTGATGCAAAGGATATTAAACGCCGAGGGACGCGAAACGTAAACGAGAATATCTTGTCAAGTGGAAGGGTTACCCGGCGCGAATCGACATGGGAACCATTGGATAATCTACAGAACGCGATGGAGATAGTGAAGGAGTTTGAGGCAAGGTCTCAAACTGTTAGTAATGATGATAAGGAATAAAGCAAGTCTTTATTTCTTATTAACCAAGGGGCCGGCAACAACACTAACTAGAGGCCTCCTATATAAATTCTAGTTAAATAAAGAAATTAACCAGTGTTGTGTGCGTCGGGTGACAGACTTTGCAGACGTGCAAAAGGTCTCCAAATGACTTCATGTCGCAGGTGGTGCCTCCGGCAGCTGGGTTTACGACTCAGTGAACGACGGTTCTGAAGTACTTGGTTTCGCGTAATGCAAGGGGGGTAATAAAACTTATGTGAACTTTTGGCTGACTCCACATAGAGTGATATGTTAGTTTTGGTTAATTTTTTCTAACATTATCTAGTCTTGGAGTTGGACGTCAACGAGGACGTTGACATTTTCAAAGGCGGGGAGTGTGTCATAGTTTTTACTATGACTCGACCCTTTACTTTGGGGTTTGACTGTTGTTACCTACCGAGTTGTGTGGCGAACCCTAGTTGTAGTGAGAAACAGCCCCGCTTAGTGCACTTAGGTGTTTAGGGGTAGTCCGGCCGGCTGTCACTAGGTACCTCGAGAAACTCTAGGCGAAGGTAGTACTTACCCTCTAGAAAACTCTCCCCCAGTTTGACGTAGGTTTTCCGTTAAATATAGCTTGTCAAAAAGGGTTAGGGACACCCCTAGGGTTGACCTAACCCTACGCCCTAATACCCCCCCCTAGGGGTTAGGTTTAGGGTTAGGTTAGGACAACCATTTTCTCTAAGGGCTGGCATTTTTGTGCCAGCCCACTTACTCATTTAGGTAAACAGGGGGGGGGGGTCCGTCACATAAATAAGGTAGAGTGTATGTAGTGAGGCTTCCTGGGTTCAAAAGAGAGCTCGTTAACCTCCTACCGGTGCAAGCTAAGCTTGTGTCGTCAAGGTGCAACCCTCCGTTGTGCCGCCCAAACTTCCACACGACAGGGGTACAACCCACCCTAGGGTTAGACTATCCTTATCGTTGGCAGGATCTTGCCTTTGAGATAGGGGCACGTCACTTCCAAGGAGTTAGTCAGATTCCTTGGTCCGAAAACCTGCCCGCAAGCTCAAAGACATTGCCCGAGTTCACGTTCCGCAAAACTAGTGGTTGAGGCCTTGCTCCGGCCGCCTCAACCACGCCAAGCTAGGAACGACACCTAAAGCTCGGCTAGTCCGTGTATCCTGATTCACAAGGTGAGTCTCGTTTGTGGACTTAGTCAGCTAGGGGTTTGACTTCCTAAGGCTTGGGTTCCTAATACGGTTACTTTACCAGGTTCCGTGGGGTTTCCAAGAGAGGGGATTCCAGGGTTGGCACCTGGCAAGCCGCCTTTGTGGCACCAGGTAAAAACTCTGACATAGACGACTCTCCTCAGAAGGCTATGCTCAACCAAAACATTGCTTGTATTCATCCAATCACTTTCGATCCATATTCTGATACTGATATTATGGATGAGCTAGTGAATTACTTGGATACGTGCCTCAGAAAGAAGAATCTCGAAAATTTTTGTGAGCAGTATCCACCGTATCAAACATTTTCTGAAGCTTTTCTTTCTTGTGATTTTGAATTTTATAAAATGAAGGATAGCAACCGGGCGCTTTATAATATTATTCTTAAGGAACGTCATTCTTTAGATGAGCCTTTATGCAGACCTGGTCTTATTACATCTTATGTATTAACAAGGATGGCAACTCCCAATTGCATTCATGAGAGTGTTAGGTGGTGGCAACAACATCAAGATATTGACCAAAATGATTTAATTAATCTGGAGTGATGATTTAAACAAAATGAGGAGATTTCTCTGTATGGTTAGGAAAAAAGTATTTATAAATAAATTAACATGTTGATAAGAAAATGATTTCATTTATAATTATGTTTGATAGTATTTCTTCATTATTGTAAACTATTTTTAAAATAATATGAATATTCTAAGATAGTTTAGGAATATTCCTTACTAAGTAAGGTTATTGAAGGATTAATTAATTAATTAATTAATATTTAAGGCTTAATTACATATTAATTAAATGATTAATTAATAATTAAAACTTAAGTATTAATTAGTAATTTATTTTATATTCCCATTTTCATGTATCATGCCCACTTTAGTTACAACGTGCATTTTATATTATTATAAGCCAATCCATTTTTAATTATATATCAGAATAGTCTTTAATTAATTTACATGAAAAATTGGGTGCACATTAATCCATGCTAAAATCCTTAGGAATAATTTCAAATGGTTCGGCATATTTTAGTGCTAACTTATCACACTTTCCTTCCTATAAAGAAAGAATAAAACATTTATTGAGAGTAGATGGATTTACATAGATTATATCAACAACATGATAATGACTAAAAGGACGATGCTCATTTACATACTATTGCATGTGATCTTGAGCTCTTTCTAAATTACTACAACAATCCAATGTACTTTTTTCTAAATTTTTTGCAAGATTATTAGCATAAACCTTCTTAAATACATATTAATCAACTCCAATATTCAAAACACTTAAATGTTGGCTTTTCATTGCAAAGTATGAACTTATGTTGGTTCCACTATGTTTAAGGATGTTACTTATTAGGTTTAGGGTTTAGGGTTTAAGAATAACTTTCATTGAGTATACATGCATTCAAATCCTTATGAGTCTAAAAATATTCAATGGTTTATGGTCACTATACACCATAAAAAGTTGACCATTATAAAGTTAGTGCCTCCAAAGTCAAACTACATGAATCACATTAAAAAGTTCTTATTTATAAATTGAATATTTATTCAACTTTCTACTTACATAGACAATCACATATTAGCCTTCTTACATTAGAACCGCACTTATTATAACTCCACAAGCATTAGTATATATGTTTAGAATTAGTTAGCTAGTGTTGCTTTCAAAGTAATTTTAATTTATCCAAATTACTTTACTATAATTCTCCTCATTAAAATGGTTGGTCCTTTCTTAATAAATATGTCAAGCTATCCATGAAAAAATATGGATAACTTATTAATAATAGTTGGTCAAACCCATGAAAGTCTTGCACATTATGTGAAACATATTAAGTCAAAATTGTTTGAACCTTCTTAGGATCTGACCTAAGAAATTCATTAGGAGACTGTGTGTCCTAGATACTCCACTTCAATTCCAAAAAAGTCATACTAAGACTTTATTGTATAAAGTTTTTGTAAAACTTAATGTAAATGATCAACATAATTTTCAATTTTTTTAATATAAACCAAAATATCATTTACAAATACATTAACAAAAGTATTAAGATATTCAAAAGAAAAGGAATTCATTACACTCATAAAAGTTGCAGGAGCATTGGTAATCCTATCAAGTATTCATAATAACCATGTTGCATATATGCATAGAGGTTCTAGAAGTCTTTCTAAGTGACATAATCAACTTTGAACTGCATTACAAATGTCATGTTGCTTATTTATATACTGCTATTTGATGATAGCCACTTCGTAAATCAATCTTGCTTAAATACTTAGTTCTTACAAGCTTATCAAAAATACCAACTGACATTGAAAACTTATTTTTGATAGTTACATTATTTAAAGCACGATAATCAATGTACATGTGCATTGTTCCACTCCATAAGATGATTTATTAAGTTTAAGAAAACCTTGAACCAAGCTATTTCACTTGCTTTATGACATTTAACTCTTCCAAATGATTTAGTTTATAAAAGATTTAAAATTTAGTTTTGTATAAGCTTCTAAGTCAATCTTATGTTCCACTCCACACAAATATGGAATTTCAAAAAAATATTAATTAGAATATATTTAATCAATAATGCCTCCACAATTTTTTCTTAATCGAGTTCATTTGACCATTAACAATTGATTATTGATTGGTCTTAATTAATTATTGACCAAAGCCAATGGTTGACTTTTGCCTCTCTATTAAATATATTTATTAAAAATCAAGTAATTTGCTATCTTCGTTATTTTTAATCAAGTTCTTCATGAAAGTGATTAATGCTAACTTAGTAAGAGAAATGTAACCAAAACTCACACATGAAACTCTTTTATTATTTATAAAAAACAAACACGACATGAGTAAATCAATCCAAATGTGGGTTATACTTGGTAAGCCATGACATATTAAAGATGACATTATATTATTATAAATTTGCTAAGTAACAATGCTTTATTAGAGTAAAATTCTTTAGTTCAATGGTAAATAAATACTCTCATCCCACTTTTGCTTCCTAATAACATAATTCAACTTTTAAACAACTTGAAACCCACTTTGTCTTTTTGTGTTCCTCATAACTTTGTCCTTAGATTTGTTCCTTGCATCATGGGTAGACTTCTTGTAAATTATTCCCTTTTTAAGACATTTACTAACCATATGATCAAGATTTCCACAATTTAAACAAGTTTCTATATGAAGCGTTTCTTTAGATTTTACTCTAAAATGCTTTTTTTCTTTCTTTTACTTCTTACTCACCTTATCATTGTCCCCCCAATAAAGAGTTGATTCTACTTTTCTTGTTAGTGCCAAATGATTATTATAGGTCTTGTTAAGACTAGCCACCAATTGTCCTTATAAAGTATTAGTCTTTAGACAATTGGTCAAATAAATAATTTTCATTTGCATTTCAAGATTTGTCACACAAATAAATAACTTCAACAACTCCTTCACATAATCAATAAAGGATTTATCCTCTTGCTTCAAATTTATTAACTCCATAATGGCAACTTAAGCATTATGCTCAAGAGTAAATTTCTTCAAGAAAAGTTCTTAAAACTCTTTTATCGTTTTCATTCCCAATTAATAATTATTTTCCCATTAAGTATTAAAAGATTGCCATCAACATTCTACTTTCTCTTTTAACTTAAAAGTAGTATGAAAAGCAACATCATCTCCTCTAGTTTTATGACCATTGAGATCTTTCTCAAGAAACTTCCAAACCTGCAAAAGAAAATTATATAACATTATGCAAAATTGACATAGTATGTCATAGTTTTTACTATGACTCAACCCTTTACTTTGGGGTTTGTGTGATGAACCCTGAATGCAGTAGGAAACAAGCCTATTTAGTGCACTTGGGTATGTAGTGATGGTCCGGTCGAGTGTCATTAGGTATTTGCAAAAAATTCTAAGCGAAGCTAGAACTTACCTTATAAAAAATTCTCCCTCGGTTTGATGTTCTTAAGTAGGTTTTTCGTTAAAAAGTATAGCTTATCAAAAAAGAGTTAGGGACACCCCTAGGGTTGATCTAACCCTAGAGTTGCCCCCCTAAGGGTTAGGTTAGGACAACTCATTTTCTCTAAGGGCTGGCATTTCCGTGCCAGCCCACTTACTCACTTAGGAAAACAGGGGAGGGCAGGGGAGGGGAGGGGGAGTCCGTCACATAAATAAGATAAAGTATATGTAGTGAGGCTTCCTGGGTTCAAAAGAGAGCTCGTTAACCTCCTACCGATGCAAGCTAAACTTGTGTCAAGGCGCAACCCTCTCTCAAACTTCCACATGATAGGGGTACGTCCCACCTTTGGGTTAGACTATCCTTATCATTGGCAAGATCTTGCCTTTAGGAGTTAGTCAAATTCCTTGGCCAAAAACCTGTTCGCAAGCTTAAAGGCGTTGCCCGAGTTCATGTTCTACAAAACTAGTGGTTGAGGCCTTGCTCCGGCCGCCTCAACCACACTAAGCTAGGAACGATACTTATAACTCGGTGGTCCACATATCCTGATTTACAAGGTGAGCCTCGTTCATGAACTTGATCAGCTAGGGACTTAAGTTCCTAAGGGTTGAGTTTCTAATATAGGTTACTTTACCAAATTTCGTAAGGTTTCCAAAAAGGGGATTTCGAGGTTAGCACCTGGCAAGGCACCAGGTAAAAACTTTGACATAGTAAATGAATTGGCACCATAATCAAAGATTGAATAAATGGGATTATAAGATATGTAAGGAGAGGCTTTAAACTTCTCCAATTTATCTACCCAACTCAATGTTTCATCAGAAATTTCACTTTTAAAGATGGGATTTTCATTTTTTTCAAATAAATTTTGTTTTTTAAAATAAAAAGATGATTCTTCAACTTTTTTAGCTTCTACATCATTTACTATTAAACTAATGTGAAGGAATCCATAATAGATTACGACTTGATTAAATATTATTAAAGCAAATTCAAATTTCATGGTTACTAAGGTAAATTCAAACTCAAACCTTACGGATTATAAATTTAAACATGGATTCATAAGATTTATATATTAAAGTAATTAAACAAAAAAACAATTATTTATTTGAACTTTTATTAACACCCTTCCCATGTTTTCTAAAAAAAAAACAAGTGGGTTAACACATTTAAATTAATGATTTAACATCTTAATTGTTATGTAATAAGTTATAAGTAGTCAAAATAATAAATAAATCTAAGTAAAAATTATAACAATTAAAATTCAAACCATAAATTTAACCAACCTACTCTTTTATGAAAATATTATATAAAAAATAAGTAAATGCATAGAACTAAGTAGGTGCATTCAACAAGGGTTAAAACACATACTATTTTGATTAGTGCATGGTTGAAAGAAAGAATTTATCTAATAATTAGATCATAATTATTTATCAAAAGTGTGTGTGTATGCATATATATATATATAATATATATTAATATATATATATATATAAATTATGGGCTAATTAGATTATTGTTTTATCACAGTGAGAACCTTAAACATAAAAAGTATTAGGTTAGGGTTTATATACAATGTGATTATAAGTAAATAACTCTATTATTACATTATTTATGTCACAGAACTCACGACAAGTGACCCAACCTCAACCTAGAATAAGTACTTTTTCTAAAAAATAGTAATAACAACCCTATTGTTAAATTCGTGTACGGACTCAAATGTTATGTTAAGTGTTAAATTTGCATGTAACAACTTAGTACAAATACCGATGCAAATAAATTGTTAATAACTCTAGATCTGAATTTCTCTAAATTTATCTATATTGTGTGTAAATATTTTTGAAGTTGGTTTGGATTTTAACTAACTTAAGTATGCAAAACTCTACATGTGTACATCTACACATCTACAAGTATAAGCAGGATTTATAGGAATAAAGGATATTTTGAGTCTTTTCATTATATATGCTTTCGATGCATCGTTTAGATTTGTTTAAAAAAACGATAACACTAAAACATATTTCTACATATAAGCAATTAAACTGCAGTGCCTCCGGTCGAAAGAACATCTATATAAATTAAGGAATTAATGCACGTACCTTGCTACCCCATAAGCTGTGCAAACACCTCCTCCACGCTACCATCGTACTCAACTAAAAGCTGAATTGCATCTCCACGTGGCAATGCCATCCATTCCTGAAAAGCATACAGCACTCTAACTTAAGAAAAAGCTATGAGTACGCACACAAAACGTACCATTATGGTAAGTATGGAGGACTCTTCAAACGGAGGCCCTCCCCCGTCTTGTAGAGTGCTGGTACCTGGGTGTTGACCTGCGGTCCCCACCTCCATCTTTTTCGTAACCACCTTCGATACCCCACCTTTCTCCTTCAGCTCATTGATCTTTAAGAGGTCGGCAAATGGATCTAAACACATTTGAACTTTAAACCATTCTGTGTGCGCAAATAGGCAGGACTTCAGTAATTTCATGAGTTGAGGCTCAGTGATTCCCAGGCTTGTACTGAGAGCTATCTATACGATAGTTATGAGCTTGGATACTCTTCTTGTCTGCAAGACTTACCTGTGCTGACGCAGCAAGCCCAGCAGCTGATATTTGCTCCATGGACGTGTCTCCTGGATCGCACGCTAAACTCAACACGGTTTCTTTCAAAGGCTTCAGTAAGTCTGGATATTTCGCTGCCAGAGGACCCAGATCCACCCTGGCAATCTCAAGAGCACGACCATGATCCCCAGCTTCTACAAAACTACAAAATGCAATCTGCACAATGCAGTTAACACACAAACAGACAGAAAAAAGGAGTCTAGCTACCTGCTTCAACTGGAAAAGCAGCTGCGGGTGCTTTTCGAAAAAGCCGGAATCAAGATGTGCACTTCATTTATTGCTTCCTTGATCCTTTTCTGCGTGATCAACTGCCGTATTTGAACTGAGCGCCTGTATTTTTCAATTGCTGCATCAGTACCCTGCCAAAACAGCAATCTGAGTCCGTAATACAATGCCGTCGGCAAGAAAAGAAAGACTCACTGGTTTTTCGGCTGGTTCCATCGCCACGTCTGCAAAACTTCCCACAAAAGCTTCGCCGCTCACTCTACCCCGCCATCGGTAACACGAAATTCTACTACCATCACTTCCCTCAGATCCTCTAATACAGGATGTATCGTCATCTGAAATCAACCCTCTGTAAACGCAATATTCCCAAACCAGCTTGTCGACAATGGCTGTATTCGTTCTTATCCTACCGAGCTCATTCTGTTAGAAACAAGGCATGAGGAGCAGCAAAGAACAGAAAGGGACTACCTTCAAAGCCGCCATCACATCACCGTGTGTGTACCTCAGACTTCGGATGGCATCTTGTCTTGGCAACTCCGCTGCTTGCGCAAGTGCTTGCACGTCAACCTGGCACAGAGGTCGGCCCTGAGGACGTGATCATGAACCAATAAGAGAAACTAATGCAAAGAAATAGTATACCTACCTCGTTGAAGCTTGGAACTTCCGCAAACGAGTCTTGTAGTGCAGGAGGGGGATCGCGCTCCTTGAGAAGTATTTCACTTGCGATATCGCCTATGGGTGAAGCAACGTTTCTCCGGATGCAGTATGCGTTGTGTACACTAATGAAGGATTAATACTCCACATATCTGACAGGAAAGCTAGTATTAAGTACCTGATCAAGTAGGAGAGAGTTAACGAAAAGAGAGGATCCTCAACATGCAGATAGGCTTGAAGGGTCGACGCTACAGTCGCTGCTAGGTTTTTTCTTCTAGCCTCGCACCACTGCACACACAGATTGTTATTGCTTTCCATTTGAATTCATGTCCGCATACCTCCTCAGCTACAGGGGAATTCTGATAATCGTTGTCATAGATCAAAGCCAAGAGCACACGTTTGAACTCCTCATAAGCTTCCTGAAATCGACAGATTGATGAAACCCAGGGAATAACGAAGAGGGATACTCACAGGGTAGGCGTTGAGAGCGGAAGGACCGAGTTGGGTCCTGGAGCACTCGATGGCTTGTAACCGGGCATCATTGCCACCACCACGAAGCATCTCTATAAAGTGCTGCACGGGGTGGGGAGTAGGAATAAAGAGCCGATGTTTGTGACTTACCTGTTTGTAGAGCCAGAAGACAAAGCGTTGGTCTTGCAGAAGAAGCGAAGCGTGCTCGTTGATGAGGGCGACTGCCTCGGCTATGCTTCCTCTCTCGATGAGAGACCTAATCTGCTTGATGGCACCCCGAGCTCCATGTTGTTGTTCTTGCTCCGGAAAACGGACAATGAGTTCCTCAGCCGTGCAGTAGTCAATCACCATGGCATCTAGCACCGCCCAATTCACTGCCGTCGCATCCATCCTTAAGCCCTAGTTAGGGCTGAGCTGATCCCTTATTACGCTTTTCGTTCTGTGGTGCGCTATGCCGTCAGGTCCAAAGAAGAGACAAGCTGCTCGTAGGAAGAGGCAGTTGCTGCAGCAGCACGAGAGTTCAGGTAAAAGAGGAAAGAAACATGAATTTCTACGTCACCGTCTTCATTCTCAGACAGGGATTCGATGGGAGAATCAGTCGAGGACGAAGATCTTTACACTCCAACCCCGATGCCAACCACTTCTGACGCACCGTTGTCATTCCACGATGATGAGAAAGGAGAACGAGGATCTGAAGTTGAAGAATGCAAAGTACCCGAATCATTGGATTTGTGGCAGCACAAGCACAACACGGAAGAATGGGTGTCCACTTTTGACGTTGGCACGCCGCCACAGCATACGCCTACCAAGCTGATGAACACCGGAGAATACGATGATAAGACCGTCGAACCACAACAAATGCAGGAACACAAGGTAGTATCGTTTCTTCATGTTTAGAAAACTTAAAACCCCTAACGCATGCAGTCTACTGCTGCTGGATGCTGTGGAGTGATCGACTGGCTGCTGGGGAGATCAGCTTGATATTTTTACTTCATTCATTGATTATATAAAAATGTTCGTTACTTTTCGATTCCTTGTTGGAGGTACTGAATTAGATCATAGCCAGCAGTGGACCATTTGTTATAGGCATCTGCGCACGTCCGGATCATGAAATTGGCGGCTTCCCTCTCAGTCAGGTCCGGATGAAAGCGCCTTCGCAATTGCCTATTGGATCTCCTCTGCTGAAGCACGGCAATCCGCTGTCCTTCATTAGGAGGACCGTGTTGACAATGCCATCCATATGCTGCCTCGCTGCCAAGTAGCCTTTGACGCATAAGCTGCAGAACAAAGAACGAGAAAGATACAAGATGTAAGTCCAAAAGAATAGCGCACCTCACAAAACGGTTCCAGCTCTCACTTCTCATCACACCTGAAGGATCTATCAGCTGTGTCATCTCATGGCTTAGCTTGAACTGAGCGCTTTCAAACCGCAGGTTTCCACCAGGAGATGTCTCCAAGATAAATCCAAAATCAATATGTACAAGCCTTCCCTCGCTGAATTAATTAAACTATTAATACCTACTAAACTTCAGGTTAAAGCCATACTTGTCGAAGAGGAGGTTGCCGTTATGGCGGTCCTTGGGCTGCAGCAGAAGGCTTGCGACCGCATATCCAGCACTGCTGACGATGAAATTGTCCCTTGCTGCCTCAAAACGTGGTGAACCCACCGGCCCATAATCCTGTTGGAAGAGCTCGTACAGTCCACCATCGCTGATCTCTCCCATCTGATTCCGGCTCCGTGTATTTGGTACCACCTGAGGAGAATACAAGGGGCATGGATCAAGGTAACGCCTTTCTCAGCTTCTTACCTCAATGATTCCCTCCCATTGCCAGTTGGCAAAACACCATAAGGAAACAGGTACAGATCCAAGCCAACAGCATTAAAAACATCCTGGAGGAGTGCTATGACTTGCAATGCCAAAACGTCCTGACGGCAATCGTCACCCACCTGCACAGTGTATATTACATTTACCCATATCTGAATCCCATCGACGGAACTCGACCTTGAATATGCAAGCCTGTTGCGTGATCTCCTTAGGATCTCCTTCCTTATCAACCACGTTGAATGTGATCATAATAGGAACCTTGGCAGCTGACTGCAAAGGAATGCCACTGTCCAAATCTATGCTGCGAACGAGTTTGTTAGGAGCGGTCGGTAGGTACAGATCATCCCCTGTTATTGGAATCTTTTCCAGTTCCCTGTAGCCACAGATTAGAAGTGCATTCTTAATCCAACTGTCCTTACTTTCGAATCGCCCCTCGACGTTCTCCCTTGGCCACAGAATACAGGCGCCCAGAAATCGAAGTCACTTGATCAAATAAGTTGAACTCTCGGACGTAGACATCATAAGCATCATCGGTGAAGCTGTCGATAATGCGCTGTTTTACCCTTGGAACTATGTCGGCGAGGGCAGCTCCCTGGTAGAACACCAATTAACTACCGCAGGCATAATCGATAATAAAATCACCTTAGAAGCCGGAGAATCCCTGTTAACTGCCTCTCCAGAGGTTGGAAGCTCTTCTCCCTGTAAAATAGACCGCTGGAAATAGGATTAACAAAGTTGTCTCACCTGAAGCTGCCAGATCAGAATGTGTGCAAAGAGACTGCTCCTCTTAGTCGCAACCATGAGGTAGCCCTCAACAAGCCCCTGTATATAGATTTTATCAAGTGATGAAAACTATTACTAGCAAACTATGTCTCACCCCTTGGTCATATCGAAGTGCTTGCACCAGTTGTGGCATGAAAAAGGTGACACGTTCCGGAGGGTAAGATTCCAACACACGCAGCACGTAAGCCATCACCCTCGGATGCCCCTTGTAAGGCGGAGTCAGGAACTCGAGTGCACGTGTAAGGGAACATGGAGCCCAATGAGGTAGCTGCTGTAAAACACCAGAATTCTCATCGACTGCCCTGGGTGTAACAAAGTAGGGGAGAGCCTCTGGAATCTCCCGCAGTTCTATCAGGTGTTCCTGGTAATCCCAGTCATGTCAGTCGGTCGTCACTACGGAAAGTGTCAATCAAACATACCTGGACCATAAGAGAAACCTCCAATCTCAGAGATGCTACCGATGGGAATCTTGTAACAAGAGCCAAGGCTATACGGGGATCCACGGACCACGCACTCCTTGCTAGTTCTGGCCATCGATCGGCATGCACACGCAATCTTGGCACGAAATCCCTGCTGTTCCATGCAGTTAATAACATGTAGATTTACCTGCGCCACTTACTTCAGTGGGGAGGCCCATGTCTCCAGCCTGTCGGCTTCGTGCTGAGATAACACTAAAAGCAGCTGCTTCCTTCTCTCCTGTCCACGATTGGACTCGTTCGAAATTCCAGCCTACGAAAAATAAACAAAAGCATATAAAGTAAAAATTTGGCATAGCGGTACCTTGATAGAGCCGTCAGCCTTCAAGTTGTCCGATACGTCGTGCCGGTACGACGTTAAGTAATGGACAAAAGCTGCCACAGCCTGAGCCTCACTCTGAGCGCCACCATTTATTTTCCAATCGTACCAGCTTGGTTCAACTGAAAACCAAGCCAACGATGCTCTACAAACTCGGCGTTAATGATCCGCAACTATCCCTCAGAGAGTAACGTACCTGTAGATTCGATCTTCTAAAAGCAACGTTCCTGTGACTTCAGTTGAAAGGTTGCTTTGGAACTGCCATGCGCAGAACTTCAGCCCTAACAGCATAAGCGTCCAAAATGTCCCGGTTGCTGCAGGATGGCATGTGAAATGCGAGGCCTTCTTCACAGAACCTTGCAGCAATCTGCCAATTAGGAGCAACTCTTTACTGCTACTATGCTTCACAACCTACAAACACACCGCCACTTAAATACCTACGGCTGAAACCTCAACATTTCATATACCTCAAAACGATCGAGAAAGAATCCCAGCCAGAGACGATGTGCCAATATTGCCTGGATTGAGTCATCGACCGGTCCAGGCTCACCAGGCGTGAGATGGGGTCGAAGCTTGGCAGCTGGACCTGAATTCTCCATGCCAGAAGCAAACAAGCCACGGCCAGTATCTACAGTCCAGAGCCAGGCATCTACCACTTCTGACAGTACAGAACACCTCAGCTGTGGAGCTGCAGAAAGTAGCCACGTCCACGCAAATATGCCTGTCTGCATTGCATGAGGACTAAAAAATAAGCTGGGCACCAGCACAAAAGACGAAGAAGCTGCACAAAGCTGCCCGAGGTGATTGCCTTGCACAGAGCCTACACGCAATAAATGTGTCAGCCTGTTGTGGACCATATGACAAACAACACTTCACCATATCAGATAGGAGAAGAGCAGCTACTCGAAGGCATGCGTCATGATACTCTGCTGGATCAGCTTTCTCTCCCTTCTCTGACATGGCCACGAACCGCTGGAGACACTGCAAGAACCTGGAAAAGAGTAAGGCGGAGAGCGATGCATCTTCTTGCTTCTCTTCGGTTCCATTCTGATTGGTGCCGAGCCAGCCCGCCTCTGTATTACAGTTTCTTCATGCCTGCAATTTCCCCAGCATACTTGGACTTGACGTTTGCACTGATAACGCCTGTTGAAAGGAGCTCCACGTTTGTACTCTCGGAATACTCCGTGTTTGCACCTGCAGCGGCAGCTGCGGCGGCCGTGACTGCAGGGATGGTAACAACTTGGCCGCCTGCACCATCCACTTTTGCTATGTCAAGTTGTAATTCCGAGAACAAAGACAAAAGTTCACTCGTCTGTGCTGCTTCCTGCCAGGAATTCAGCTTCCGGAATTGCTCCTGACATAGTCCAAACGTAAGAAACCACAAAAGTCACAATTCAAACTACCTCCAGAAGTCCCTGTGTAGTGGCGGGAGCAAGCAGTAGTGAGTACGTAACCCATTCTCGGACCCTCTGCTGCATGAGTAGCTTGCATGTGGTTAGCGCTCCTTGATCGACCCCTAATGGGCTGTTGCCGATCAAATGCAGTAGCAAATCCAGGCAAACGTGCATTCCAAAGCACCTGCATTCTGAAATGTGTTAGTAAGCAAAGGCTAACCCGTTAATGACGGACCTGCGGAAACCGATTCCTCATTTGGCTTAATAAGCTATCTGCCATTTCCCTGATATTCTCATTGCGATGCGTCAGGTTCTGTATCAAATAGGAAGCGTGGGTCATTAGCACGGTTTCTTTCTCATCTTCGCAAGCCTTATCACCCTGCATGGCAAGGACGGCGTCAAGCGCAGCCACAAGACAATAAAACGCATTTACAGACCAGCCATGTCATAGCGGCATCAAAGGCTCGATGCACGATCGCGCAAAGACACTGATAGACATCTGGAGTGAGCCTTGGAGTTTCAAGGTACACAAGAGTGCAGCTTAGGGAACTCAATATCTCCCCTTTACTGCTTTTCAGGATTCCACCGTTAAAGCTGAACCGCAAAACCTCCAAAAATGACACAGCAAGTAAATATGTAGCTTTCACACCTAGCCACAAGAGAATATCATTAGCCCGAGTGGCCTTCTAAAACCGCTTATACAATATCACCTGATATTGTAGTCAATGAAGAAATTTCCACTCTGCCTCCCACAGCAGCCGCCAGAGCCGCTCTTTGCATGGCAGCTGCCTTTTCATTGCCACTCCCTCGTCGGCTACCTGGGTTATGAAGGGCATCTAGCTCCAACTCATCTTCCAGCCACTTGACTGAGCTCACAACCTGATACGACATGCATCAACTGAAGTGACAGTCGAACATATACAGGCATTCTTACCAGTGGTGGAGTTGTTTCTGTTATACGCTGCACAGCAGTCGACCACTGCGCATTCCAGAGGTAAGGACCTGCTACAGCTTGGAGAGCCATTGCACTCATGCTGCCCATGCTGTTCAAGCTTGAGGCAGATGACTTCAAGGACGACTGAATAGGAGGTGCCAAACCGAACAGCACAAATGTAGAACCACAGGTTCCGAAACAACTTCAACAAGGAGGACTCAACATCCCGAGAAGGTTGGAAGTCTGAACAGATTTCTGCCACCGCCGGAAGGAGAGGCCCTAGCAAATCTGCCCCACTTCTGCAACTTTTCTTCAGTATTGTTTTCTTTTAATCAAGTGGTGACAGTACCTTCCACTTTTAGCTTCTGCAACAAGTCCGACTTCCGAGCACAATATGAGCAACCTTTGCCTATAGTCGTTGCGCAAAGTCGGGTCTTTAAGGCCACCGGCGACAGCATAAAATGCAAGCGGAAGTGTCTGCGGGTTAACTTAGAAGACGACGACGCTGGATTAAATCGCACTCTTACCTCAACGCGTTCAGTCGTGGCTTCAGCAGATAAGGTCCTGCTGTGCGTAGAACCGACAGTTGAGAGCTTGTCCTTGTAGCTCTTTGTCAGCAACGCTACAGCTTCCCTGTACGACTTCTCAAAGCCTAAGCCAGCCATGCGAGCCACTGCATCTAACAGCTGCACCAAAGATAAGTATGAGGCTTAAGAATCAAGTCGAAAAGCATATTAACTCGGAGACGTAATAGACATGGAGCTGATGCGTCGCCCTCTTCCAGATTCTCTATGAATATAGGCATCACCATATCAACGGCTTCTGACTTGTTCAGCATAGTTACAACGTCGGCCAGTAAAGGTATGACATTCAGCTGCATGATAGCTACTGCGTGTTTCTCTCGGTCCTCCTGCGGTTATTACCTCAAAGTCAAGGAGCCCACTTACGAAAGAGAAAACTTACCTGCTCAGAGTGCTGCCGAACATTTGCTGCCAGTGAGAGAAGAAAAGACTCAACTGCAGGTCTCTGTGTATTCCAGCCGGCTTGGATGATAGAGCAGCTTGATCTGACAACGCTTTTGAAGAGCGCCCCTTGATTTGTACCCCAAGTATCGGCCTGCGAGGAGACGTCCGTAAGAGACTTGATACATACAACGAGAGAAGGTTACGAACATAGGCACACGTGCATAGGACCAAAAGCTTTAATCGATGAAGAATGGTCCGATTTCCGTGAGCAATAACAAGTTCCGCAACACCAGAGAGAAGGCTTTCAAACAGTGCCTCGCAGGCCTGAAGCCTGCGCCAAGGTGATGCAATACAGGCATCTGCGACGTCCATGAGCAACGTTACCGTCTCCCAAACAAGACCCTCGTTTACAACACCAGTTACCACGAGTGATTTTGTGTGTAAACTTGCCGCGGCTTGACAAACTTGCATCTTCTGGCACATCCTCATCTTCAATGAGGCCTCACGTCCATCCAACTCTCGCTTTCTTGCCTGAATCAGTTCACAGGTTAAAGAAAACAGCATTCTACAACGAGGCTTACTTGCCTTGAGCAGGGGTATTAGCGCCTTGAGCTGCTTGGTTGAAGCTGACCTGACCTCTTGTACTTGATCGTCCTTAACCCTGTCCAGTATGTGGATGAACAGTTGGAGCCCAACGTGTTGCATCTCGAAATTCTCGTCCTGCATAATCCACCTTCGTATCAAGCAATCGGCAATTTGCTCTGCAGCTGATTCGTCCACCCTGAAACAGCTTCTGGACAATGCACATACTAAGGCCCCACAAGCAGAGGAGAGTCGAACTTGACAGCCTCGAGGACGTTGGCCAGTGATTTGCTCAGAGCGGCACGAGCCAAAGGCCAAAATTCGCTCATAGCCACCAGGTACCCAGCCAGTTCATTGAAGAAATCTTGATCCCTGCTGCCTACCGGCGATCTGAGCGAAGGCAGTTGGTCGATGAAATTCACAAAATAGAGAAGATAACGCTGCTCTTCGTCGCCGGGTACCTCGCGTTGGGCCAGAAAACGAGCGATAGCTAGAATCCCGTGAATGCCTCCCTTCTTCAGCACATCCATGACGCTTTTGTCTCGCCTTGCTTCTTGGCGAGTACGTCGCTCAGCCGGCGCACGGCATCCAGTCCCCACGGCCATCTCTTCTCCTTGACCTAAAAGGTCCACTACTGTACCCTAAGGAGGCGAATGGCGAATCCGGCTCCTCCGCGCCAGCCACCGCAGCAGCAACAGCAGCTGTGGACAGGGCAGATCGTGGGTGGCATAGTCCGAACGGCGCTCTTCTGGTATTTGGCGTCACAGATGTTTGGATTCAGAAAGCAGCAACCACCGCCGGATACCGGAGTCTTGTCGCACAACCTCTTCACCAAGGGGGAGAATTTGGTAAGTAGCTAACTCAGTTGTTCAAAAAATCCTATGTCTCTCTTTCTTTCCGCTGTCAGGACATGTGGTTTTACATCTCCGAGGACCCAAACTTCTCGGATTTTGGGAATGAGGCCGCCCTTGTGTGGCACGAAGCCAACGTCCCTTGCGGAGCCTGGACGCCCGACAGCACTCGTCACCAAATTATCCCTTACATCCCTTCTGAGGTTAGCGAGACTGTTTTCGTTGTTTGTAGCAGCACTTTATGACATGCCTTTTTTCCTGCTAAGCGTGTCAGAAACAATGGCAGTGTATATGGGCACGTCTTTTTTGCACGTTCTGGTTATTCTCCAAATCCAGTTGACCCGAATTACGACCGATTCTCAGCCTTCAGTAAAAGGATATGTGAGCACAGTTATTCTCTTGAATATCCCAGCGATTTCTAACAAGCTGTGCAGCTTTAGTTACCTATCTTCCCAAAGCAAAGTCTGACAAGCGCAAGAGCCTCCTGAGCAAGGATGCAGATGCGGGGACTCCGGAGGTACATTGCATGCGGATTCTTTTTATGTAAAGAGCTCATACATTTAGGCACAGGTGCAAGACGAAATACTAGAGAATGATGACGTGACCGAGTGGGTATCTTTCTGGAAACCGAATGTCACCGTCTGTCTGGTAGATGACTTCACAAGGTAATGAAGGAATAAATGAGAAGATTAGTTTTTAATACGGTGAGATTTATCAGGTATTCGAAGAATGCACTGCCACCGATGATGTCCGATTGTATCCTTTTCTGAAGTTTGAAACAACTCAACCCATAAATGGCCTTGACTCTTGACAGACTTTGTTTTTGAAGAAACGTCCGGGAATTACTACCCGACGGTGTTTTTCAATGAATTTTGGCTGTTGCGGGACAAGCTTATCCGCATCAACGAGACAACAGAGCAACTCCCACTGAACATGGAGCTAACTCCAATCAGCTTGACACGTTGGCAGTTTTATCTGCAGATTGAACAGTCGTTTCAAATTCACCGCTCTTATGGTAGTATGCTTGATGGGGAAGCTGACGAACTCAAGGTACCATCGCTCTTGTCAACTCTTTCTCTAGAGTCTGACAGTTTGTGTTTCTGCAGAGGGTTTTTCTGGAAGGCAATCCATTCTTACTGGCTATCACGATGGCAGTCTCACTTCTTACACAGTATTTGATTTTCTTGCATTCAAGAATGGTAATCTGAGGAGTTCATCCGAAAAATCCTGTACTAATTTTGTTTGTCTTCTTTTAGATATTCAGTTTTGGAACAAGAACAAGTCCATGGAAGGCCTATCAGCTAGATCCGTTGTTGTCAACTTCTTCTGTCAGTTAGTAGTTTTCCTGTACTTACTGGATAATGAGACATCCTGGATGATCATTCTCAGTTCAGGACTTGGATGCCTTATAGAGTTCTGGAAGATTGGGAAAGCCATGCATATTGAGGTACGGTGTACGTATGATACTTTATACTTTATAGGTATAGATAGATAGATATGGACGTGCATAATGCACCTGTTGATTCAGGTGGATCGCAGTAAACGTTTTCCTTTACTCCGGTTCAAGGACCGCGAATCCTATTCAAGCAACAAGACCAAGGAATACGATGATTTGGCCATGCGATACTTGTCATATATCCTGTATCCGGTGGTATTAGGATTTGCCATATATTCCCTTATCTATTACCGTCACAAGAGCTGGTATTCCTGGATACTGTCATCGCTGACAAGCTGTGTCTACACTTTCGGTGAGTCTGCCCATTTGGGCATCTTCGATGTGACTCATGCCAACTTACTTTCGTGAAGGTTTCATAATGATGTGCCCCCAACTCTTCATCAACTACAAGCTCAATCCGTGGCACATTTGCCGTGGCGCCAAATGACATACAAGTTTTTTAAACACCATCATTGACGACCTGTTTGCATTTGTGATCAAAATGCCGACACTACATAGGTTATCGGTTTTCAGAGATGGTACGTTCCTGGCCCTGTTGCTATTTGTGCTGACAGTTATGGTGTTTGCTTGCAGACATTATATTTTTGATATATTTGTACCAAAGGTGGAAAATACCCCGTGGACCGCAAGAGGATCAACGAATTTGGATTTGGTGGAGAACCGAGTGAAGTGGTGCCGGAGGAGCACTAGTAGCGTTTCCTGTGATGATAAAGACGAATTGATCCTGAATTTGTTTCTTATTATTAATTGGTTAGTTGCGATATAATATTATATATCACTTTGAGCCAGGTTAGAATAAGAAGCATGTGCGTGACAGACGTGGACGGGGAGGATGAATCCTGTGAAGGGACGATTTGCCTGATGAATCTACAAGGTTGAATGCTTGGATCAGTGGTAACAACACTTGCCTGCCCTGAAAGTCACAACTGGTGGGTTTTGATCGGTCATTTGGTAATAGCTGTTGAAGGCGTACGAGGCGTTCTCCTGGCTGTAAGGAAATTACAGGATCCCCCATTTGCGAGGGCGGTACAATCTGCGTTTGCACAAGCAAATGAGATGCTATCACCAGAGATCTGCTTGTTGGGGTTTAAAACGCACCACCTTTTGGGAGATAGTCGACACCAATTGCATTGACAAGCTTGGCAGCAGGGTTACCTTGCCCACTCATATCCAGCAGATACTTGGCTTGACCATCGTATGTAAACAGCCCCCAATGCCTCTCAAAGTTGCCAGGTGCGATGCTCTTCTGGTCCTCGTCGATGAGACCAAAAAGGTAAAAGTGGAGCGGTGAGCCTGGACGCATTGGAGTACCCTGCGTGCTCAGCACGTGCTGCAGCAAGCCCTGGTTGAATCTACGAGCATTTTCCACATTCGCTTCAGGATCCCCGTCCGTTGGCCAGCCGACCTCCCCAACAATAATTGCCATGTTTGGGTACCCTGCAGACTTGAGTGCAGCCACCAGCAAGTCATAGCTGGCATCGAACACGTTGGTATATGTGTTTGCTCCGTCCTGTATGGATTCGCGTTCCCGCCAAAGAAAGCAAATTCCTTTGGGAACGTTGAGTCCTGGTGCAAGCTGATGAATGGGTAGAGATTGATGGTGAAAGGTGCACCTGTCTGGTCTAAAAATTGCACAATGCTCGTTACCAAGGCTGCAATATCACTCCTGAATATCCCTGCGAAGGGTAAGGGTTCTTCGGGTTGGACAGTACATCCGCATTGAGAGGCACAGTTGCTTTGATCTGGCTGGCAAGATTAGCCTTTGAAAGTGCGGTCTGGACGTTCCTCAGTGCAGGCAGCGTGACACTCTCAAAGGTTTTGTTAAAGGCGGTCAAGAATGGTTCATTTCCCACTGCCACGTACCTGCCATTTAATCTTAAGCATCCGTCCATCCATTCTAAGAACACATACCTGATATTATCTCGATTCTTGCCTGAGAGATATCTTGTCACGTTCTGGGATACCCACTGGTCTGCTGCTGCTTGGCTTGATGCCAGCCTCCGCAGCAAGTCGTTCGGAATCCCTACCATCACTTCTACACTTGGCTCAGCTGCGAGAGCCTTCATTGCACTAGGATCCGCATCAAATAGCTTCACCCTTGTCACATGGTTGTCCTTGAGCATCCTCACTAGTACATCTGCAGGAAGAGGATGTGATAACTGCGTGCCCCAGTTGATTCCGACCGCAGCCTGCTGCTGCTGACCCATGGCTCTGCATTCTAGTGACAACAGCAATCCCAGCTTCAGTAGCAGCTCAATCATCCCTTCAAGAAAATGTATAAACAAGAAGGGTAATAATGTGAAAAGGATATAGCCAAGCCAACGTGGCGCTAGCGACAACGCATGACATGTCAGTTCTCGAGACAGCTGTGACACCACCAAGTAGTTCCCCTTGGATTCACATCAACCATAGTCATTTATATACTTTATTATGCTATAAGTTCCACCCATGCAAATTCCTGTGCGAGTAGATAACGATGTTATACATAAAATAATCTTTTTTCTGGGCTATAAACCCTTAACCAGGTCAGACTACATACTTCAGAAAAAAATATCCATCATTTCATACGAAGCCGTGGGATAATTAATGTAGGCGTAGAGCAACAGTACGTGGGTATGATGGACATGTAGGCCAGCAGTACGGACTCATGCCTTCGTACAGCCTTACTTAGGCTAGCTCATGTTCACCACTACGGTGGATTCTAGCCGGTAATTTTAAAATAACCACAGAGGACCTCGCTGGTAAGTAAGATCACAACCACTGTAGAGGAGCTAGATGCTTGGAATCCACTCTTAAGAATCTTCTTTCTTCTACCCATACAACATTTACCTGGTCAACAAATCCTTAATAAGTTTTATAACAATGACCTCCGTCGTGTTCAACTCACTTTCTTATACAGACTGCGGAGATCTCAATACAGACACCCCCAAAAATAGTACTGGCCTTCAAAATACTGTCTTCACCCTGCCAATGATATAGTTTGCCAACTTAAATGTGTATAGTTTGGGAGTCAAACAATGTTTATAAAGAATTGATCTATTGTAGGTCCCCACATGCTACACAAGGCCAGCTTCAAGATCATTGAACCTGCTATCTATGTAGTTAAATATTGTTAAACTTATTTCAGACTTTACACCTTTTTAATTTTTAAAGGCTTAACATGTCATTTTAATTTTTATCCAGCTCAGACTTCTTACTCCTAATATAAAGATGATTTTAAAGTGTGTTTAAGATATTTTTTAGAAGTTATAAATAATTGTGAATATTATTTTATCACGTAAATATTGGTTAACACTAAGATTAGCAGGTTCACGTCAATTATAAAATAATTGGGATTTGAATATTACCATACTCATTCAAACTTAGGGACACTTGCAGAATGGCCCCTGTTAAGACATGTATAAAAAGTTAGGGGAAATTAATATTTCCCTTAAATTTTAAGGGTTTCCCAAGGGTTTCTTGGGTTAAATTTTTTTTATTTTTTTAATTAACATGCACTAAAACCCATTCACACATGCATTTAAATAAGAAAATATATTAATTCAAAATGTATTAACCCTAAAGAAATTTACATTTTCATTCACAAGAAATTCATATTTAATTTTATTTTCTTTCTATGTCATAACAGTAATATGCTAAATCCCTAAATCCCTCTTAAAAAGTATTCAAATTAAGGGGGCCCGTTATGCAAACTAGTCAAAACTTAATAGAGACTCATTCAAACTTAAATAAAAATGAGATTTGGTTATTTGGATATTACACATTAAACTTAAATAAAAATGAGATTTAGGTTTTCTAGTGACTTGTTTTTGAATTCAAATATTTACTTATTTTTTATTTTACAGAGCTAACATTTGACATTGTTGGTAGTAAATAATTTAAAACAAAATAATGTATATTAGGTTACCAATACAACGACAGCACTTGCCCTTTGACATGGTTCATAATAATTGATAAATGTATTTACTTGTTCTTAACATAATAATAATTAAGCTCTTTTCATGTTTATATATATTTATTTTTTGTTACCATGTTTTTGACTCTTGATTTTAGGTTTTCATTGATGCAAAATTCAAACAGATTTGGGAATTTAACAAAAATTAAAGGTTCTTTTGAAATATAATATAAAATTTAATTATCCATTGTTAGTGATAATAAAAGCTCATCTATTCTTTTTATAAGTATATGTAATGAAAAATACATTAACTTTTAAAATTTAATAATAAACCTTTAACTTTATTATTAATTATTAATTATAGCACATTGTGAATACATTTTTTTAGATGATTTTTATTATAATTGCTCTTCACTTTAAACATTAATTGTTATTCTAAATTATTTTAATAAGCTTTTAAGTGTTAAAAAATAGACCCACTTGATGATCTAATTAGGTGTTACTAAGTATTTATATATAAAAAAAACTCTAAGCTAAGCTAATACTTATATTTGAAAAAACACTTCTTTCCTCATTAGAAACATGCCTTAAAACTCTTAGGTTAGGGTTTAGGGGTAAATATATATTTATCAGAAATAATCTTATAAAACAAAAACATGAAGGAATGAGGGGGCTTATCACATATATTAAGTAGGATAAGTGTGGAGAAAACATTCTAGAAATTAAAAGGTGTCTATTCTTCTTCCTCGTCGACATAAATCCAACTCATGTTGTTAAGGCATATCTTTTGTGTCGCCCTAAAGGTAGTTTATCTTTATCATTAGTGAATTTACGCATGGGAGGTCATATTAAAATACACGTCCCAATGGACAAAGGTTGAGGCAAGCCTTGAACATGCACTTAAGAGAAAGGTATTAACATATGATGAATATGTTAAACAGTTTGTTCGAAAATGCAATATAGTCAATATATTATTTAATGTTTGCATTATTTAAATGATGCAAACTACAAGTAATATTAGGTTGATTGTCTTATTGAATTATATTAAACCTTAACTAGTTGTAAGTGCGTACTTTATGTTCAAGTTAACTAATTTGGCTAACTCGTTTATAGTTTGTGTATCATATGGGATCATGAGAAGGAAATGAGACGATGGCTTACGATAGCAGAGGGATTTAATGTTGCATTCATATTGGTGTAATTTTGGGATAAATGGTGTGATCTACCCAAAATATAGTGTTTGTAAAAATACTTACATTTCTAGTTTATTGAGTATAAAAGAAATTGCATAGTAAAAGTGTTTGATGCACAATTGTGTTTTTTAAATTAATTCTTTAAGTTTAAAATTGATAATGATGTTTGCTTTATGAGGATTGATTAATTGAAGCTCTTAATCAAGGGTGATCATTTGGTTAACAAAGAGCATGAGTTGAGATTCTCCACTCTATCGATCAATTAAGTAAGAAAACTTGATAAGTTCAATGGGTTATGTTTGGGGATATCAATGAATTAAAAATAATTAGATATTCATTAGAGGTTTAAGTGCATGTACCTCTTTAAGAGTTGGTAATGGGCTTTAAAAGTTGGTGTTGATTTTCAGTATCGATTTCATTTTGGAGTTGAATACAATTATTTAAAAAGTCAGTTTTTTTATTTTGCATCATGGTCGTAAACATGGGCAATTAAAGAATTTACAGACGTATGTATCTTTGATACTTTAGAATATCAAAAAAGTGGATTTTTTCTTAATTCAAGGTTTGTTGGTGATCCTTGGGGAAATTTTTTTTTTGTTCTATCTCAAGGTTTATTGCTGTAGTTTTAAGGTAGATGGCATGATCTACTTAAAATATGAGTGTTTGTAAATACCTTACATTTTTAATTTATTAAGTATAGGAGGACTGATATAATGAAATATTTGGTGCACACTTGTGTATTTCATTATTAATTCTTTAAGTTGAAATTGATAACAATGTTTATTTTACGAGGATTAATTAATTAGAGCTCTTGATCAAAGTTGATTTCTTAGTTAACAAAAAGCAAAGTTAAAATCTTCACTCTACCTGGTTATGTTTGAAGATGTTAATGAACTAAAAACAATTGGGTATTCATTAGAGGTTTAAGTGCATGTACCTCTTTGGAGAGTTGGTATTTAGTAGGTTTTAAAAGTTAGTGTTGAATTTTAGTACTGATCTCATTTTAAAGTCAACTATGGTTATTCAAAAAGTCAATTTTTTGACTTTGCATTGTAATTAAAGAATATAAATGTATCTTCAATTCTCTAGAAATAAAAAAAACAAATTTTTTCTTAACTCAAGGTTTGATGGTGATCCTTATGTTTTTTTAATTGGTTATATTTAGGGTTAATGGTATTCCTTGAGTTTGGGTTGATAGCCATAAAAGTACATGTTAAATTCAGGTTGGTAGTATGATGTTGAGTTGCTAAAATAACTTAAAAAGATGGTCTCCCTATTGTTATTCAAAATTTTAAGTGTATGGAGTTTGAAAATATGAGGTTTTTATCACCTCATCTACTATACTCTAATTATGATTATCTTTCTAAGAGTAATAATTATAATAGCTTCACAAAGTATAATATAATATAATGAATATAAGTCATGAGCATTTAATATTGGAATTTGATTAGGACCACATGAAGTGACGATACTTGTGAGATATAAAGACTCAAATGGATTTGAGTGTGACACTTGGATAAGGTAATATCTTAGTAATGTAATTTGAAATGCATTTTTGAGTTAATTAAAAAATGGAAAAGAGTTTCTTAATATATTGCTTAGGGGAGCAATGTGGCACTTGTGGTTTACTAAGTGTTCAGAATGAGTGGTGTATTTTAATTTAACATATTGAATTATATATGTTACTCATGTTTGGGTAGTTTGTTAAATTATAAATATAACTGAAATATATATAAGTTGTTAACTAAAATGGGCATGGCTATAGTCCCATTTCCTAATAATTAGCAATTTTAGCTATTTAATTAGCATTTTCTAATATTAAAGGAATATTCTTTAGAATATATGTTTGAAAAAGATATATTCTATTTTGTATTCCCTTTAATAAATTATAGCATTCATTGAACAAAAATTAATAACATTATAAAAGTAAAGTATTAAATTATATAATATATTGCCTAATATAACAATTAAGGAAGAGCATAAGAGGTACATTATATAAATATTGATGTTGTTATTAAAATATTAATATTTAAATATAACATTATTAATTAAAAATTTGTAGTAGTAATAATATATATATATATAAAATCCTATAATAATATAGTCAATCTTCCATATCATTTTTTAAATTTATATAGTTAAGTAAACAATTTGGTACTATTATTAAAGAGTTTATAATAATTATGAATATTAAATATATGATATTTTATAATTTTGTAATTGCTTTAAGCTTCAGAAAACATACATTCCCTTGCAGTTTTGTTAATCGTGACTTTATCAACGCTTCTTGACATCCACCCATATCGAATGGATTTAACATTTATAAAACATGCTGGGTCTTTTTGATTGGGAGACCATGTTTTCTCTAGGCATCCATTATATCTTTCGCTCTCCTTCTCGTGTCGCCTTTTTTGTGGTTTGAACCATGCAACCTTAACAATACTATTTTTTGTGATTACTTCAGGTGTGTCGATAATTTGACCCATCCAAATAGGCTGATTATATGACGCATCTGGAGTAATGAGAACCATCATTAGTTTTTGAAGATCCTTGCAGCAATCAAAGTATGCTTTAGGTTTTTGGTTCCTTTGTCCAACAAAGTGTGGGGTTTGCACTTCCACATCACTACTGGCTTCTATGTCGTCTGTGCTCAGTGATGTCATTTCAATCTCCTCTCGCCACCTTGTTTTAGGCCAAAAGGGTGTTGCAATTCTGTACTTGTGACAGTAGGCCCTTCCAACTCTCGAACAACAGTCTCCCAATAGTGACCACATGCTTATATAGTTCTGAGTAACCAGTTGCCTTATCAGAATTCTTTGGCATCGATTTTTGAACCCATGCCACATATTTTTTGATGCCATCAATAATAACCTCTTGTTCCTTGAGCTGGGCACTCAATGGAATAGGGTCTGGTTGTCCTTCTGGGAGAAGTGGCTTTCCATTCTCTCCACTTTGAAGAGCATTAACCCCTCTTTGGTAACCACTCATGCTCTGATGGCCGTAACTTGTTACTACATAATAGGTATATCATCTCGTATGGAGAAAAAGATTGTAGCGACACAAGGTGACCAATTAAAGAATCACTCCCCTCTTTTATATACTTCTTGAAATTTTTTGAAGTCTGGCACCTCAATCACAAGCAAAGCACAACTTTTTTTAGAGATGCAGTTTTCAAAAAGACTCATCATATGTGATAAGGTAAGTGACTTGTCCTTTTTTGTAGAGTTAGAGACCTTGCTGAAGAACGCATTAAGAGTGTGACTAACTATAAGGAAACTGAGCGTGATTGTTTCAAACACACCTTTGGCAACAAGCATTGACAAGTATCTAGCACATATTTAGAAAATAAAAGTAAGTATGAGCTTGAGAACCCTTAAGTAAATAATTTACATTTTTGTTCTCGCCTGCACCAATTATCCATCTGTAAAAGCAAATGACGAGGAAGCTTATTTGATGTTGAGGACACAATGTACACTATTTGAGCTAGATCCCTCCATTGAACCTGAACTCTCAACAGGGCCATCTGTTTTTTGTGCAGGCTACTGACAATGCCCTCATATTCCAAGTAGCCTCAAGTGCAAACGTGTTCATGAGAGCATTATGTAAAGGTTGAAGGTGTTGTTTCTTCACTTTGAGATCACTGATATGACTTGTCTGTGAGTGGGTTTCAAGGTTCTGAAACACATGGCCAACAACCCAATAGTGAAATTGGAGTCGCTAGACCAATGTGGAAGTGAAAAGTGTCCCATATGACTCAACAACCGTGTCTATGTGTTAACACACATGTCAATGAAATCGGAAGTTTCATGGACATTTCGAAGGCACTTTGGTGTTGCAACGAGCTTTGGGAATGTTGGTCTTTGAATGATCCATCTTGTCATGAATCAAGCATAGGTACTCTAACGGGCGTGACACAGAAAGCATGCGGTGTGCATAGTACTGAGACCGGAAGTTGTTGTGCAATCATGTGGCCTCCATCTTCTTTTGAATGTAATGATCTCCACCAAGGTTTTTGCACAAGCCTCTGCAGCTTTCAATGATGTACAAGTGTCACACTTGGAAAAGCTAGAGTGTTCTGCAATCTCCACATCCTTAAAATGAGTATTCCATATGTTGTTGAAGGTACCAGTGCAGATTGCTTGGAGCCCCATTCAAACTGAGGCACTTGTTCACATGTTCACACAGCTTTAATTGAGTGTAGATTGAAGGCAAAACCTTGAGATTTTCCTTGACCCTTGCATTTGTGGTTCGGCATTTGTGAGGCATCCTGTCTACATTTGTTTCCACAAAAGCCTTGAGTATCTCTATGGCTGCCATAAGTGAGAGCGGGTTTTGACCAAGCGAGTGTTCCCATGTACTAGGTTCGCGCTCCATCTAGCCACTCATCCCTTCGCAGTAGATGTGGTCTTTGGGATCCTATATACTGTACCAAGTTTTGAAGCAAATGGCCACCTTATTAAATACCATGGATGTACTTTGATAACCTGTGTCCGAGGCCATTCCATCAATAACAACCAGTTAGTGCAGCATATACAAACTCATGCCTTTGCTTTTGGGTGAGCGTACAGAAGACATGTCTACATTGGGTAATTTCATTCCGGTCTACCATCTGACAACACTTCTTCTTTGCAGCAGTCAATCGTGGAAATGTTCGTAACACTTTTCGGAAGATGTAAGATCCATCTTGACCCTCTTGCTGAAACTTGCAGGGGAAGATCTGTAACTCATGAATTGCCTTTTTCTTACTATAGGATCAATGCAAAAACCTCTTCAAATATGAGTTGTTCTTCCGGGTTGTTATTATTGAAATCCAACCCAGAATATGTTAAACCATCTTGCCGTCTTAATTCAGATGTTCGCCACCTCACGAGGGATCCAAGATGCAATGTGCCATTAGGTGAAACCTCTGTCACAACTACACCCACGAAGTTGGACCCTAATTTCTCTTCTGACATTGCTTCCATTCGATTTATAGCTGTGATGATGCCTCTCCCAACCTTAATCTCATGAAGAAAGAGAATCACTTCATCCATCACAGGAGGCAAGCCATCATCTGGTAAACTCGTGCTATTATTTGTTTGTGACTCTGCATATTCTGTGTTAGCCTTGACTTCATCCAATTTCCACAATACAGGAGAACCCTCCTCAAATTCCATTCCCAGAACCTCAACATGCTTGTAAATGGTGTTCACCCATACGTACACACAGATCCTTAAGCAATATTGTGACATAATGCATTATCATCTCGAACTTCCACAATTCCACTGCAACTATCTTATTGTTTCACAGAAGACATACTTTATCTCCAATATTAAACATATTGTCCTGAACATAAATAATTGTGTTATTTATGATATCTGTTTATGCAATTCTTTTTAAGAAATCTGAACTGCGGTTACTAAATAATATGCATGTGCAATAATACATAATTATGTATAGAGATAATATTTCATGCTCATTAATACAACTGTTGGGCGGGATTAATCCCGCCCATGAACTCCCTCCAACGAGGAACGATGGGCGGGATTAATCCTGCCGACAAAGCTACCCCTTCGGAGAGAGTCGGCGAGATTAATCCCGCCACCTCTCCGACGAGGAAGAAGCGGTGGGATTAATCTCGCCCTCGGATCTTCCTCGTCGGAGAGGCGGTGGATTAATCCTGCCACGGACCCCTTCAACGAGGAAGTACCGGCGGATTAATCCCGTCGCCGATCTTCCTCGTTGAAGAGAGGTGGCAAGATTAATCCAGTCGCAACTCCCTCCGACGAGGAAGAGGGGGCAAGATTAATCCCACCCACAACTCTAACGACAGGGAATAGGCGGCGAGATTAATCCCGCCCACAACTCTTCCGAAGCTATGATTTCAAAAGAGATCGAGATAAATCCTGCCCATTAATAATTTTAAAACAGGGAAGTGGTGGCGAGATTAATCTTGCCACCCCTTCTCTGCCTCCTAAAATGGTTGGCGAGATTAATCTTGTCGACAACTCTTTCTAATAAATTCATGTAACTCTTTATCAATTGAGAAAGTTATCGACGAGATTAATCTTACCGCTCTTTTTAAGAGGCGGAGAAGTATTGCCCGAACTAATTCTGCCATATTTATCAAAGAGATAGTGGCGGATTAATCCTGCCACCTCTTCAAAGAGGCAAAAAAAAAATGGCCTGATTAATCTCGCCGCCCCGGCTAATCGAGAATATAAGTTAAAAGTATATTTAAATGAGATAAATCCCTAACGGAATATATTGTAATCCTAATGCATTCCTAAACCCCTAAATTCCAAATTTAAGAGAGAATGTAAGAGAGTGAGGGTCGATTCGCACCTGCACTTATACTTAAAGATAAGGGTTAAAAGTGCACTTAAATTGCTCCGCACATGTATTTAGGAGATAAGGGTGGCCATTAAGTTAAATTTTAAGTGTGAAAATTTAAGATTGTTTGCTCCGCACCTATTTTAAATTTAATGGCGTAACCATTAAAATTTAAGTGTTTCAGAAAGAAAAAAATGAAAATTTAAAACCACCTCGGAAGTGATCTTAAATTTTAAGGGACACTTATAAATTATTCCAAGAAGATTCTTCAGGGGCTAGATCTAGGGTTCGCGACAGCTAGATTTTGCGCTAGATCGGCTGATGTCAGGGGTGGCAATTGCAGAGTACCGCGCCATCTCCTCCTCCCCGCTCGCTTATTTATATTGGGATATTTTTTATACACTCCAACATATGATACATTTTGATTCTTCTCCCGTATTTGCCTAGTGCCATTTGCTCAATCTCCTCAAGAACATCCTCATCGAGCCTGGGCTGGTTTCCATCCCTTGCACGGTAGTATGTATATCCATGTCCACTGCATCCATCACCTTTCATAGTGTGTATATTCAGTTAGGGTTTTGGGTTTAGGATTTTATATTACTGATTATACCTTTCCAAGATATGCTGAGGAAGCTTTGACATACCGCATAAGAAAACCATTATAAAGTTCATCACCACATAAGCCACTGGGATTCATATTATAGAGGAGTTTAACATCCTTAATGAACTCACTAATCCGTGTAAGAGGTATAGAAACTGTGGTCTAGTGATAAAAGAGTCCATGTATTTCCGGGTCCCAAGGACAAACAAACTCCCTAGACATAGAGTGTTGGCAACCACATTGTTTGTTTGTTCTTTTCCATCAGTTTCACGTTTTCTTGTGCAGGACGTGTTCACGACATGAGAGTTTTTCGAAACTCGACCCTGAGATAGAAGATCGATGCTGAAGAGCTTTTGACATCACCCGTGGAGCTTGGCTTTGACACTTGGATCTAGCCGTATTTGGTGGGAGACAAGGGGTACCAACTTCAGCAGCATCTGATGACACCCTACTCAAGTAAGTAGTAGTTTCTCATTTTTCCATTTTTTTGAATTCAACTAGGTCCTCGACTCATGGCGGGGAAGGCAGAGTACAATCTCCAACACCACTCGCTCGGATTGTTATTGAGCAAGCATTTGGACTTTTAAAAATAAAGTTCAGATGCTTGGATTTGGACTTTTGAAAATAAAGTTCAGATGCTTGGATCAAAAGCATAAGGTGCAGCCGAGTTATCTCTTGAACATCATCATGAGTTGCTGCATCTTGCACACTTCTTGATTAATGTTGGGAAACCGACATCAAAGCTGAGATCCGGGCATGGGAGCAGGAGGTTGACAAGTTGAAGGAGCTACATATCTATGAGGAATACGGCGATCCTGTGGTGGCGGAGGAGGATCCTTGGGAGTACTTGCATGCTGCAGGGGATGCTCAGGAATTTGGGAGGACCTCACCATCAAGCTTTG
The DNA here is from genome assembly GCA_003024785.1 of Selaginella tamariscina. Lineage (NCBI taxonomy): Eukaryota > Viridiplantae > Streptophyta > Lycopodiopsida > Selaginellales > Selaginellaceae > Selaginella > Selaginella tamariscina. Next base: position 69,474 of record PUQB01000072.1, read on the forward strand.
CCACCGCTGTCATAGAACGATTTAATTCATTCTGATCATTGATTTAGTTGTGTGGTTTGTTCAAGTTTTCAAACTTTGTGGGAATGTTGAATTTCAAAATTTGAATTTGAATTTTTGAATTTTAAATAGAATTTAAAGGTGAAATCATATTCGGAGATGAAAACATTAGCAAAATTTAAGTGTTTCATGTACGAAGAGACATGCATTTAGGATTAAAATTTGAGGACAAATTCGTTGTCATGTGCGAACACAACAAGTCTAAAATGTGTAATTAAATCGCAAAAATTACTTTAAAGTTTTTATGTACGAATGTATAGACCATTAACTTTTTAATTGTTAACACTTCAAATTTTTAAGTATAAGTGCAGGTGCGGATCGACCCTGAATCTTTATAACTATATTTAAATTTGTTTATAATACTTACTTGTAAACAGCACTGAAGGCGCCGTGCTTTCCTATAAACAATTGCACACTCAATTTAATGTCACTCCTGAGCTAATCATTCTGAAGAAAAAAAAAATCTGAAGAGTGAAAAATAAGGAAATGAATAAACCCTTGCCGGTGAAAGAACTAGATCTAAATTTGAGTGAGAAATTAAATGCATTTTCAAATTTACATGTCAAACCGACAATACTTATGTCAGAAATTCGAAATTTTTAAAAGAACAGAAAAATAAATTTAATATGAATTGAAACAAATAACCGATAATTTAACATATATACTTTCCAATTCCAATTAATATTTTAAAATTGTATTTAATGTCATTCAAGTGATTTAAGCTATTTAATATTACAAAATTTTAGTAATTATTCTACATTTTGAATATTCTAGTATATATTATAAAAATATATACTTATATAATAAATAAATTAATATATTATTATGTATTAATTAAAATATATTCATAGTCTGTTTATTATTATTATTTTCTTAATTACTGGAGTAATTAATTTACGTTTCCTACTATTAATGGCACATTCTGTCATAGTTCTAACATTGGTGAGTTGACTACCTAGGTAAAGATTGTGGGATATGTGGGATATATGGGCAAAAACCCAAGCGGACCTGGGTCATCATGACCAGGGGCCCTCTCATAAACACCAATTGGCCCTTTGCCTAATTGGCATAAGAGGAGAGGGAAAGGTTGTGACATATTCTTTATTATTTTCTTAATTGAAAGAATATTCCAATATTAAACCTGATTAAATTAGTCTTATTCTTAATTATTTCAGTAATTATTCTACATTTGTATATATAATGGTATTTTCCTTATTATTTCAAGAATATTCCTATGTTAAACCTTATTATCAATATTAAATTAATATATATTATTAAAACTATATATGGCTATATATTAGATAAAATCATATATTATTATGTATGATTTAAAATATGTTCATAGTGTGTATATTAATATCATTTTCTTAATTACTTGAGTAATTAATCTTCTTTATATTAATGGGATATTCTTTATTATTTTCTTATTATTCCAAGAATATTCCAATATTAAACATGATTATCATAATTAATTTAGTTAATTATTTCAATACTTGATCTACACTTATATATATTAATGGGATTTTCTCAATTAAATTCTTATTGTTTCAAGAATATTCCAGTGTTAAACCTTATTATCAATATTAAATTAATATATATTATTAAAACTATATATGACTACATATTAGATAAAATCATATATTATTATGTATAATTTAAAATATGTTCATAGTGTGTTTATTAATATTATTTTCTTAATTATTCGATGTTTGTTTTGCACACATATATAAACACAATCATAAATTTATATATACACGTGCACACGCATTAGAAGCACTTACAGAGACACATATGCACACACATGCACATTGCCCTAAACCAAACTTGAGAAATGAATATGTTACTTCTTTATTGAAAAACATCATGTTCAACGCATGTATGATCTATATTATGTACTTAGTCTGTGTGTATGTAACACATTGAATTTACACATGTAATATATATGTATGTCTGTGTGTATACACATGTGTATGTATATATGTGTATTAATATATGCAATGTGTACAATTTTAATTTGTTAACACTCTCTCTTCTCTCATACATACATAGTGTCACCATGCATAATCCCTTTTCTCATACATACACACCATGCACGATCATGATCCATAATATGTAGCATGTCTCTCCTCTTATACATACACACCATGCATGATCCATAATATGTACTGATGTTACAATATTAAACCCTAAACCCTAAACCCTATGTAACACATTGAATTTACACATGTAATATGTATGTATGTTTGTGTGTATACACGTGTGTATGTATATTTGTGTATTAATATATGCAATGTGTATGAATTTAATTTGTTAACACTTTCTCTCTTCTCTCATATATACACACCATACATGATCCATGTTAATATGTACCTCTCAAACATACACACCATGCACGATCCATAATATGTACTGTTTCTCTTCTCTCATACATACACACCATGCATGATCCATAATATGTACTCTGTCTCTCTAATATTATGTATTAATATGTATGTATGTCTATGTGTATAATACTATGTGTGTATATATGTATTACTACACATGAAACTTTAACACTCTCATGGACACACACAGGTTAAATCCTTGCATGATTTTTATTTTTGAGGTGTATTTGATATACCCATGCACACGCACATGCTGATAATATAATGAAAGAATATTCGTTTAGGGCGAATTTATCTTTTTTTTTTTTAGGGTTTAAGTATATTCTTAGAAGGAATATTCGATTAGGGTTAATATATATTTTATTCCTTTTAGGGTTTAGGTATATTCTTAGGGTTTCAAGAAGTAACGTGGTGGAGGCGGCGGCTGTGAGATCTCCCTCTCTCTCACACATAGGTGAGATCTCTTTGCTATCTCTCTCTCACATGCACACTCCTGAATTTATTTATTTATTTTATTCACATAAACATTTATATTTGTGTGTATCTTAATAATATAATTTGTTTATTTATCTTTCACACACACACGCACACTCCTATACATATATACATACATATATATATATATATATATTATATATGTGTGTGTGTGTGTCTGTATAATTTTATTAATTTATTAATTTTATCTCTTACACACACACGCACACTCCTATTTATATGTATGATTTATTTGTTTTGCTCACACACGCATACACACGATATACATATACACACACATATATATACCATATACATATACATATATATATTTGTGTACCAGTATCTGTATAATTCTATTTATTTATCTATTTCTTGCACACACACGCACACTGCTATACATACATAATATATATTTATATATATACACATATATATATGTGTGTGTGTGTATCTGTATAATTTTATTGATTTATTAATTGTATCTCTAGCACACACACGCACACTCTTGTATATATATGTGTGTGTGTTTGTTTATCTGTGTGATTTTATTTGGCTCACACACGCATACACACGATATACATATACACACACATATATATACCTATATACATATACATATATATATTATGTGTACCAGTATCTGTACAATTCTATTTATTTATCTATCTCTCGCACACACACGCACACTCCTATACATACATATATATATATTTATATATATACATATATATGTGTGTGTGTGTGTGTGTATAATTTTATTGATTTGTTAATTGTATCTCTCGCACACACACGCACACTCTTGTATATATATGTGTGTGTGTGTTGTTACACACATATATATACCTATGTACATATATACATACATATATTATGTGTACCAGTATCTGTATAATTTTATTTATTTATCTATCTCTCGCACACACACGCACACTCTTGTATATACATATACATATATATATATATATATGTGTGTGTGTGTGGTGTGTGGTGTGTGTGTGTTTGTATAATTTAATTTATTTAGCACACACATACGATATACATATACATATACATATGTGTGTGTGTATTAGTATAATTTTATCTGATTTGTCTATCTCTGGCACACACACGCACTCTCCTACACACACATATACATATAGATATATATATGTGTGTAGCGGCGAGATTAATCCCGCTGCTATATGGTTAGCCCTGATTAATCTCGCCGCTATATGGTTAAAGCCTCGGTGGCGGATTAATCCCGCCGCCCATGGCCTGCGTGCTGGGCCTAGATGGTAGGATTAATCCTGCCGCGTACGCATGCCCTGCGCGAAATTCGGCAGTATTTATCCTGCCGCCAATGGCTTGTCTTAAGGGCCTAGGTGGTAGGATTAATCCTGCCAGATTCGCGTAGGGCATGGGTGTGCGGCGGGATTAATCTCGCCGCCCATGGCTTGCGTGCTGGACCTAGACGGCGGGATTGATTCCGCTGCGTATGCATGCCATGCCACAGAATTTAACGGGATTTATCCTATCGCCAATGGCATGTCTGAATGGCCTAGGTGGCGGGATTAATCTCGCCACACATGGCCTGCGGGATTAATCCCGCTGAGCCTTTAATGCCTGGTGGAGGGATGAATCTCGTCACCCTTTTTTTTTTCCTTCATTGGTGAGTTGAACCAATCTCAAACATCTCTGTCTAAGACATAAAAGGTTTACAACATACCAATGGAGGGGACTGAGAAGGGTGGCGAGATTCATTTCACCATCCTTTACATGGTGGGCCTTTTCTGGAGTCCCTGAAGGGGTGTGCCAAATAAATCCTGCCCAGTTCTCTCTGAGACCGAGAAGGGTGGCGGGATTAATCCCGCACACCCGTTCAGGGCCTTCGAAAAGTGGCGAGATTAATCCCGCCCACTCTTTCAGGAGGCATTGAAAGGGTGGCGAGATTAATCCCGCCGCACCTTCCATGTGAATATATGTGTATTAGTATATATAAGTTGCATATCTTATTTTATTTACTTTTATCATTTATCATAATATTTCGAGTAAAAGCTAGGAAACTATGTAAAACTGTCCAGAGCTCACATTTGTGGTGGTTCTAAAACGAAATGTTATCTTTCTTTTGCCCTAGCACAAAGGTGAGCTTTGGACAATTAATCCCGTCCACTTCTCTCTCAGACAAAGCAGGGTGTATGTAAATTTATCTGTGTATTATTTTTGTATATTCGGGTTTATACAAGTGTGTGTGCTTTTTATATGATTTGTATTCATAGTGTATTATTTTGCAAAAGGACGATTTGATCAAACAAGAAGATTGAGTCATTAGTATGTAGTCATTGCCAAATTCTGGCTAAGAATTAAAATAAAATCTGTAATAGTCTGTGCTTGAAGAATTAATCATTTTTGTATTCAGATGTGGAATTGAGGTGACATTGAAGACGAGAGCAGGAGAAGAAATGGGCAGGGGGATTTTGGAATCAACTTGGCCATATTTCAAACTAAATAGGAAGCGCATTGGAACAATCCATGGTTGTGTCAAACTAACCTCTGTGACATCGCATGGCCAAGCAAAACAATGGAAAGTGGATGTGCTAGTAAAATTCAAAAGCATGTTGTGAACCCAAATTGAACGATGCTCGACACATATGCCTTGTTCCATCTAATGTCACGTTCTCGAATCCAGAGGTCGCCAGTTACAACATTAATCTCGGGTGGTCTTGTCGACTTGTGGATAATGATGTTCACTTCACTAATGATGTTGACCGTGGAGTTCTTCTTCAACTCAACGAAAGCCCATCTATGGAGGGGATCCAATTAGATGTTTACTTCGAAGATCTTCAGACTCATCAAGTAAGTGTATTCTCAGCAGAGGTTGCTTCACAATATAGAACATCCACAAGTAGAGCAATCGTCCTCTTCACATTGAAGAAGAACACAATGACATCATAAGGGAGATTGAGAGGGTGGCTCGGTCTTAGATTCTTTACAAATCACGTTCAATTTGCTTAGAAAACTTTGGGAGCTGGAAGAGTGTGCCAAGAACATTAGAATAGCATCAATAGAGGATCACACATGTTAATTCGGAATCGTAAAAGAAAATCATCAGTTGTTTTGTCAGTTGCACCTGTGGCATCCCATGCTGTAATAAGCCACAAAGAAATGATGTTGGATGATAGGATTTACAAGTGTAGGGTTAAGTATTGCAATGTCAACCCAAACTTCAATTACAGCCATCAACTAGGAACGTGTAGCTGAGCTCATGGAGAAGATGAAGGACGACAATTCTTACACCATTTCATATAATGCTGTTTGTGCCCATACTACGAAAGAAAGAAAGATGCAAGTTGTAACTAAAATGGGCATGGCTATAGTCCCATTTCCTAATAATTAGCAATTTTAGCTATTTAATTAGCATTTTCTAATATTAAAGGAATATTCTTTAGAATATATGTTTGAAAATAGAATATTCTTTAGAATATTCTATTTTGTATTCTACCTTTAATAAATTATAGCATTCATTGAAAAAAAATTAATAACATTATAAAAGTAGAAGGTATTAAATTATATAATATATTGCTAATATAACAATTAAGGAAGAGCATAAGAGGTACATTATATAAATATTGATGTTGTTATTAAAATATTAATATTTAAATATAACATTATTAATTAAAAATTTGTAGTAGTAATATATATATATAAAATCCTATAATAATATAGTCAATCTTCCATATCATTTTTTTAAATTTATATAGTTAAGTATACAATTTAGTACTATTATTAAAGAGTTTATAATAATTATGAATATTAAATATATGATATTTTATAATTTTGTAATTGCTTTAAGCTTCAGAAAACATACATTCCTTTGCAGTTTTGTTAATCGTGATTTTATCAACGCTTCTTGACATCCACCCATATCGAATGGATTTAACATTTATAAAACATGCTGGGTCTTTTTGATTGGGAGACCATGTTTTCTCTAGGCATCCATTATATTTCGCTCTCCTTCTCGTGTCGCCTTTTTGTGGTTTGAACCATGCAACCTTAACAATACTATTTTTTGTGATTACTTCAGGTGTGTCGATAATTTGAACCCATCCAAATAGGCTGATTATATGACGCATCTGGAGTAATGAGAACCATCATTAGTTTTTGAAGATCCTGGCAACAATCAAAGTATGCTTTAGGTTTTTGGTTCCTTTGTCCAACAAAGTGTGGGGTTTGCACTTCCACATCACTACTGGCTTCTATGTCGTTTATGCTCAGTGATGTCATTTCAATCTCCTCTCGCCACCTTGTTTTAGGCCAGAAAGGGTGTTGCAATTCTATACTTGTGACATTAGGCCCTTCCAACTCTCGAACAACAGTCTCCCAATAGTCGACCACATGCTTATATTGTTCTGAGTAACCAGTTGCCTTATCAGAATTCTTTGACATCGATTTTTGAACCCATGCCACATATTTTTTGATGCCATCAATAATAACTCTTGTTCCTTGATGTCATAGTTTTTACTATGACTCAACCCTTTACTTTGGGGTTTGACTGTTGTTACCTACCGAGTTGTGTGACGAACCCTAGATGTAGTAGGAAACAGGCCCACTTAGTGCACTTGGGTATCTGGTGATGGTCCGGCCGGGTGTCATTAGGTATTTGCAGGAAACTCTAGGAAGCTAGAACTTACCTTCTAGAAACTCTCCCCCGGTTTGACGTTCTAGGTTATAAAGTATAGCTTGTCAAAATAAGGGTTAGGGACACCCTAGGGTTGACCTAACCCTAGGGTTGCCCTAACCCCACGCCCTAATACCCCCCGGGGTTAGGTTTAGGGTTAGGTTAGGACAACCATTTTCTCTAAGGGCTGGCATTTCCGTGCCAGCCCACTTACTCATTTAGGTAAACAGGGGGGGGGGGTCCGTCACATAAATAAGGTAGAGTATATGTAGTGAGGCTTCCTGGGTTCAAAAGAGAGCTCGTTAACCTCCTACCGGTGCAAGCTAAGCTTGTGTCGTCAAGGTGCAACCCTCTGTTGTGCCGCCCAAACTTCCACACGACAGGGGTACAACCCACCCTAGGGTTAGACTATCCTTATCGTTGGCAGGATCTTGCCTTTGAGACAAGGGCACGTCACTTCCAAGGAGTTAGCCAGATTCCTTGGTCCGAAAACCTGCTCGCAAGCTCAAAGGTATTGCCCGAGTTCACGTTCCGCAGAACTAGTGGTTGAGGCCTTGCTCCGGCCGCCTCAACCACGCCAAGCTAGGAACGACACCTAAAGCTCGGCTAGTCCGTGTATCCTGATTCACAAGGTGAGTCTCGTTCGTGGACTTGTCAGTTAGGGTTTAGTTCCTAAGGCTTGGGTTCCTAATACGGGTTACTTTACCAGATTCCGTGGGGTTTCCAGAGAGGGGATTCCAGGGTTGGCACCTGGCAAGCCGCCTTTGTGGCACCAGGTAAAAACTCTGACAATTGGTATCGGAGCAAGTTCTCTGCGGTCAGTAGGACTACCTTAAGTCATAGAGTGTTTCAATGTTTAGATAACTCTAAATTCTTGATCTACTCTATCGCTTTGGTTAACATGTCTGTATTCTGCGCAGAGAGTTTGATCCTGTGAGTTGTCAAACTTCGGAGAACACTTGCTCAGTGAGTCGGCGTGAGATTCTAGGTATGTCCGAAAGTCTTATGCTAGTTCAAGCTGATGTGTGTGGGTGTACAACCTGTGCAGGGTGTTTCCAACTTAACATTGGGAATATTCCGAGCATATTCTCCGAGTGTTGAACTAGGGTTCAATACGATGAGCAAGAAAGCAACCAGAGCCTGAGGCAGAGAGGGCTGTCGCAGAGGCTCAAAATGAGGAGATGGATGAGGCTGATCCAGGTCGACCCCCTAGGGTTAGACAACGACCTGGTTGGCGAGAAATAATGATGGATGCCCTAAACGAACTTCGAGGGGATGTTCTTGGGGTTGAATGACCGAATCGATAATGTTGCCGTTCGGATTCCAACGAATACGGCAGTGCCAGACGTTCCGCAACCAGACACACGGAAAAAAGAAGAAGAAGCATGACTCAGAGTCAGGTTCCTCTGAATCAGATTCTTCGACGGAAGTAGTTGGTGGAGGTCCCAGTAAATTCAAACCGGTAAAGCCTTCGAATTTCATGGGTTCAAAGGATTACAAGGTTTTGGATGACTGGTTGTATGATATGGAAAGCTATTTCGAGGCTGCTTCCGTGAGAAAGACAGAAAAGGTTGCATGTGCCAAGCAGTTTCTTAAAGAAGAAGCTAAGACTTGGTGGCGAATTGTTGAAGGTGAACGTGGATACCGAAACAGCTGGAAGCACATGAAAAAGGAGATCAAAAAGCAGTATATGCCGGATGATCTCGGTTTGCGATTGCGTGCTGACCTGGCACTTTGTCAACAGGGAGTTCGGGGAAGTCCTATGGACCACGTTTATCGATTCGAAAGTGTACGGCGATTGGTGCCAAATATGAGCGATGATGAAGCTCGAAGTTGCTTCATGGCTAGCTTGAATGAGAAAACGCGAAGGGAGATCTTAAGGTACAAGCCCACAAGCTATCGGGAATGTCAAGAGGCAGCTCAAAAGGTTGCTTATGGCATGTCGTTAGAAGACTTGTACAAAGGGGAGGAAGCAAAACCTAAACCAAGGAGGTTTCCTCCAAAGTCTGGGTTCAGAAGGTTTGATAGGCGACCAGATCAATCGCCATCAATTCGAAGTGCAAGTCCCTTTGTCGGCAGTTCCAAGTTTTCGGACACATCAAGACCCACCGGATTTCGGAAACCATTGGCGTTACCACCTCCTCAGCAGACCAAAGGATCGGCTCCAAAGTCTGCTCCCCCGCGTTCCGCAGGCGGGGTCGTGAAATGTTATAATTGTAACAAGCCTGGTCATTTTGCTAAAGAGTGTCCGGCACCCTCACAACAATCAGGACATTTCAAGGCGATGGTAGAAGAGGAAGTTGCTGAACCAGAAACGCTTGAAGATCCGGAAGATGAGTCAGAAGAGGTAATGTTGTGCCAGACACAACCTGCCTTATTCGCTATTCAAGACAAAACTGACCCTTTGCTATATTTGACAGGAAGGATACGAGGGGACCGAGTCCGAATGATGATCGATACTGGAGCAACATACAACTTCATATCGACTAGTCTAGCTCGTCGATTGAATTTGGATGTAATAAAGATGTGTGAAATAAAGATCAATTTTGGCAAAGGTTCTCAAAATACTAATAATATAGCAAGGGCAGTTCCTGTCCAAATCAAAGATTGGAAGGCTAAGCTAGACTTAGTTGTCTTGAATATGACGGGGTTTGACTTTGTTTGGGTATGGAATGGTTCCATAAACATGTAATCGAAATGAGGGGTTCCGGAGATAATCGAATCACGCTTGCAGCAGATAAAGAAGCCATTAGAAAAACACGCTCAGAATGGAAACGCTAACTGATAAGGATTGGAATCCTATGTTCCTTACCTTACTCAGTTGCGTAAAGCAGTTAGACATCGGGAACGTGTGTTTCTTGCAATGGTTTTGGATACTGGTGAAGTCAAAATAGGAGATGGTCAAGAACTGTTCCCGAACCTATTTTGGAAGTCTTGAACATGTTTAGGGATGTGTTACCGGAAGATTTGCCGCCTGAGTTACCTCCACGTCGAGCTGTGGACCACAGATAGAGGTTTTGCCGGGTTCGTCTCCACCGGCAAGAGCCCCATATCGGTTAAATCCTCAAGAGTTGATTGAATTGAAGAGACAGCTGAGGAATTGGTTGGTCGAGGACACATTCGACCTAGTCGATCACCATATGGTGCACCGATCTTGTTTGTAATGAAAAAGGATGGTACGATGCGAATGTGTGTGGACTATCGAGCACTGAACGCGATAACTATCAAAAACAAGTATCCTCTTCCGCGAGTGGACGACTTTTGATAGACTATCAAAAGCAAAGTATTTTCAAGAATAGACTTGAGGTCTGGGTACCATCAGATTCGGGTAGCAGAGAATGACATTGAGAAGACCGCTTTTCGAACGCGTTATGGATCATTTGAGTTTCTAGTCTTGCCATTCGGGTTGTGCAATGCTCCAGCAACTTTTTGCACAATGATGGATGATGTGTTTAGAGACTATCTAGACGAGTTCGTGGTGGTGTATATTGATGACATTCTGGTTTTCAGTTCGACAATTGAAGAACATGTGGAACACTTAGAAAAAGTGTTTCAGAGGTTGAGAGAGAACCAGTTGTATGCTAAAGAAAGCAAGTGCGCATTTGGTCAAACCAAGATAGATTTCTTGGGACACTTGATCTCAGGTGGGGAGGTTGCCATGGACCCAAAGAAAATTCAAGCTATTACTGAGTGGATGACTTAAAAGACGTGCATGAAGTTAGATCATTTCTTGGTCTGACAGGGTATTACCGAAGATTCATAAAGGGTTACTCAGAAATAGCGGCCCCATTGACAGATCTTACGAAGAACATTCCATGGCATTGGACTCCAGAGTGCCAACGTGCATTCGTCAAACTCAAAGAGGCTATCTCTTCTGAGCCAGTTTTGCAGTTGCCCATCTTTGAAGATCCCTTTGAAGTAGAATGTGACGCTTCCGACTTTGCAATTGGTGGTGTATTGCAACAGAAAGGACATCCAGTGTCCTTTTTCTCGAAGAAGTTAGATGCCGCGCAAACTCGATGGCCTACTCACGAAAAGGAGATGTATGCTATTGTTGCTTCCTTGGAGTATTGGCGTCATTATCTTCCAAGTCATGGCACTGTGGTTTGGACAGATAGTGTAACTCTAAGGTATTTTGAAACGCAGCCGAAGCTATCACCAAAGTATGCTAGATGGCAGCAGAAGTTGGCACGATTTCAGCCTGAAATCAGACATAAGGCGGGAAAGGACAATGTGGTAGCTGATGCACTCAGTAGAAAGGGTCATCTTCGTATTATGTCAGCACCCGTGTCAACTTTGGTGGATGAATTTGTGACGGCGTATCCTCAGGACAAGTTTGCCAAGGAAGCTTTGAGCCTGGTGGCAAAGAGGAAACAAGTTCATCAATTACGAAGAGATGGTAATATTCCAGCAGGAATAGAAAGTCGAATGGATGCACTCAAACAGGCCCATTTTGCAGTACGAGATGGAGTTCTTTATTATAAAGAAAAGAGACTCTATGTTCCAGAAGGGACATGGAGGGAGAGGCTATTAAGAGAGCATCACGACGTTCCTTTGGCAGGGCATGGTGGAAGGCACAAGACGTTGGCTTTGTTGAAACAGGGATTCTATTGGCCGGGTATGATAGACGATGTTGCCAAGTATGTCAAGACATGCCCCACATGTCAACAAGTGAAAAGTCGTTCGCAAAAACGAGCTGGGAAGTTACAATGTATACCGATTCCAGAGCGGCCATTTCAAAGTGTTACTTTGGACTTTATCATGGGATTGCCAAAATCTTGTGGTTTCAATGCTCTTATGGTGGTGGTCGATCGATTTTCAAAGGTTGCTCATTTCATTCCAACTGTAGAGACAGTGAATGCAAACAAGCAGCAAAGTTGTTCTTCCACGAAGTCGTAAGAGTGCGAGGGCTACCGGAAACGATGATCTCAGATCGGGATCCTCGATTTACTGGCAAGTTTTGGGGAACGTTGTTCAAGCAATTTGGGACGATGCTGAGGTTTAGTACGGCTTATCATCCACAAACGGATGGTCAGACGGAGAGGGTAAACCGACAAGTCGAGGACTATCTCAGATGCTATGTTCAAGGTGATCAACTTGATTGGGCTGAACACTTGATATGGCTGAGATATGTTACAATAACTCGACACACACTGCAATCGGATGTAGCCCGATGGAAGTGTTAACTGGGAATAAGGGTGGTATTCCTCAGAGTATGGTGTTACCGAAAGACGATAGCAATCGAGTTCCATCTGTAGCAGAGTTCACGGACAATTGTATCGAACATGGGAAGCTGCTCGTCAAGCGATGGCTGCAGCACAGGAAAGGTATCGTCAGCAGTACGATAAACATCGACGGGATGTAGAGTATCAGGTTGGGGATATGGTATTGTTGAGTACCAAAAACCTGAAGGTTCCAACGACTCTTTCGAGGAAGTTTCTATCGCACTACATAGGTCCATACAAGGTGGTGAAGCAAGTAGGGAAAGTGGCTTATGGTTAGATCTTCCTCCAGAGTTGGAACAAATACACAATGTGTTTCATGTCAATTTACTCGAGCCATTCCACAAGGATGAGAAACATCCGGATAGATATCGTAGTTTACGTCCGCCGCCAGATTAGTTGGTGAGAAAAAGAATTCGAAGTTGAGGCGATATTAAAGGGGAGGAACATTCATGGACGCGAAAACGTAAACGTGAATATCTTGTTAAGTGGAAAGGTTACCCGGCATGCGAGTCGACATGGGAACCATTGGAGAATCTGCAGAACGCGATGGAGGTAGTGAATGAGTTTGAGGCAGGTCTCAAACTGTTGGTAATGATGATAGAAATAAAGTGAACTTTATTTCTTATTAACCAAGGGGCCGGCAACAACACTAACTAGAGGCCTCCAATATAAATTCTAGTTAACTAAAGAAATTAACCACTGTGTTGTGCGTCGGGTGACAGACTTTGCAGACGTGCAAAAGGTCTCCAAATGACTTCATGTCGCAGGTGGTGCCTCCGGCAGCTGGGTCTACGACTCAGTGAACGACGGTTCTGAAGTACTTGGCTTCGCGTAATGCAAGGGGGGTAATAAAACTTGTGAACTTTTGGCTGACTCCGCATAGAGTGATATGTTAGTTTTGGTTAATTTTTCTCTAACATTATCTAGTCTTGGAGTTAGACGTCAACGAGGACGTTGACATTTTCAAAGGCGGGGAGTGTGTCATAGTTTTTACTATGACTCGACCCTTTACTTTGGGGTTTGACTGTTGTTACCTACCGAGTTGTGTGACGAACCCTAGATGTAGTAGGAAACAGGCCCACTTAGTGCACTTGGGTATCTGGTGATGGTCCGGCCGGGTGTCATTAGGTATTTGCAGGAAACTCTAGGAAGCTAGAACTTACCTTCTAGAAACTCTCCCCCGTTTGACGTTCTAGTTAAATATAGCTTGTCAAAATAAGGGTTAGGGACACCCTAGGGTTGACCTAACCCTAGGGTTGCCCTAACCCCACGCCCTAATACCCCCCCCTAGGGGTTAGGTTTAGGGTTAGGTTAGGACAACCATTTTCTCTAAGGGCTGGCATTTCCGTGCCAGCCCACTTACTCATTTAGGTAAACGGGGGGGGGGGGGTCCGTCACATAAATAAGGTAGAGTATATATAGTGAGGCTTCCTGGGTTCAAAAGAGAGCTCGTTAACCTCCTACCGGTGCAAACTAAGCTTGTGTCGTCAAGGTGCAACCCTCTGTTGTGCCACCCAAACTTTCACCACGACAGGGGTACAACCCACCCTAGGGTTAGACTATCCTTATCGTTGGCAGGATCTTGCCTTTGAGACAAGGGCACGTCACTTCCAAGGAGTTAGCCAGATTCCTTGGTCCGAAAACCTGCTCGCAAGCTCAAAGGTATTGCCCGAGTTCCCGTTCCGCAGAACTAGTGGTTGAGGCCTTGCTCCGGTCGCCTCAACCACGCCAAGCTAGGAACGACACCTAAAGCTCGGCTAGTCCGTGTATCCTGATCCACAAGGTGAGTCTCGTTCGTGGGCTTAGTCAGTTAGGGGTTGGAGTTCCTAAGGTTGGGTTCCTAATACGGGTTATTTTACCAGATTCCGTGGGGTTTCCAGAGAGGGGATTCCAGGGTTGGCACCTGGCAAGCCGCCTTTGTGGCACCAGGTAAAAACTCTGACATTGATCTTCATGAAAACTATCATCTCCATTTTCCAAAGCCCCCATTATCAGCCCAAAGTTACAAACATTTTGCTGAGTATGAGAGACTTCTTCATGGCTCTCATCAAGCTCACTGCCTTCAATAATGTTTGTGTTAAACCTAGACTTGTATCTTGTGTGCAAGTGATTATAAAGCCTGACTTGCTGTAATGTTTACCTCCACTCCCAAACTACTTAGAGCATTGTGAACATTGACAGACAAAGGCTCCACAAGGATCTTCATGATTTTTTGCACGGTTTGACTATTCTCGTGTGTGCCATCGCCAGGCACCCCTTGTGACCTGCTTCCCATTGATTATGTACTCTCTACGCCTGGTCATGTTTTGCGTTGATGAACATGTTCTAAACATCAACTTAACAAGTTTGTTTTAAGCAAAATGTGAGTTTCATTAAAGGCAGGCGGGCACATTAATCTCTATACAATGATTCCCGCGTTGTGGGTGGCGGGCTTACTTACGGATTTCAAGCTAAGAAGTACCTCTAGGTTTAGCATTTTGTTCTTTAGTGAATGTGGGTTTAGTTTATTCCATTTGTGCCCTCACTTCACTCAAATCGATAGATGGCGACATTTGTACACACGAATCTTGAATCCCTGAAGCTGAAGAGGTAGGTGCCTTGCTATCCACGAAGTTTGGTTCAGCTAGGGTCGATTTCAATACCCTAGTTGCAAAGGAGAAGATCAATGGAGAGGGCCTTGCTGGGATGAGCACAAGAGATTGGTCTGATGTGGGTGTACCACGAGGAACAGCTGCCGCTATTGTTAGGTATGTGCAATCATCATTGAAGACCCAAGCTCCTTCGCGAATCCCATCAACATCTGCAAATGCTAAAGTGCACATTCATGGTAGTCGCACCAAAGTTCACATCCATGGTTCTGGATGTGAAACTGAACACATGGGTGGGCGCCACAGTGTCTCATCTTCTTCGACTGATTTGAAGGCTGGCCGAGTTATCACTGCAAAGGAACTCCGTTGGCAGGTGAAAGCTGCATTCCCCAATTATTGGGCTGCAAGGTTCAAGGGAAAGCTTGCTGGCAGATATCTTCCACGAAGGACAGAAATCATAGATCGACTATATGGAGTGAACTGCTCAATGCAAACTCGAGAGCATGCAGAGAAGAAAATTGGGCGTAAGCTTGTAAGCTTTCGTAGAAACATCACCAGAAAGAAGCAAGCTTTTAGGGAGGAAGGTCGATTGGAACGTGATTATTTATGGAACTGTACACTTGTGGAATTGCAAGCATATGGGCGAAAACTGAAAGAAACAGATGTTGAGTTCTTTATTGAGCTGCACTTAGCTCGGATGCAGAAACCGCATCCATACTTAGAGAAGAAGTTGCATGTGTTTATAACTTTTATGGATGGCCAGGGATGTATACTTTTGAGCAAAACAATCATGATAGTGATTCAGAGGAAGAAGCCGCCCTATGTGGAGACATTCTCAAATCTAAGGCCGTTACAGAGAACAAAGCAAATTTAGAGAAGGTAAAACAATTTTCTCAGTATGTTGAAATAACTATTGTGGATTACAACAGGTTGGACAAGACACAGTTGATGTAGCCAATAGAAAACGACGCAAGCCAAGGACAAAGGCCACTGCTCTCTCAATACCTAACTCACAGAAGGTCAAAACATTTTTTCAACAACTTAGAAACTTAATATTGTTGTATTTGTTCAGAGGCCAGAAGACACAGACAGAAGTGACTCTGATTCAGATTTAGAGGTTGGTTAAATCATACTGAATTATTTTTTTTCCTTCATCAAGCTATAAGTAATACTAAGTTTTATTTCACAAATAGGACTCAACCCGAGGTAGGCCAAAAACAGACACTGATCCTAGGATGATACCCAATTCACAGAAGGTAAGTTTTAATATTATACATATGTGATGTGTTTATTTGGCCTCTTATTTTCAGAGGCTAGGAGATGCTGATGAAAGTGACTCTGACTCGGATGAGGAGGAGTTAGTGGGGCAACATTGACAAACAAAACACTTTGTCTAAGAAGAGATTAAGAGGCAATACACCAATTCCAAATTCGCAAAAGGTAGTTTGTTTTTATAGTGTTGTATCCTTGAAATTTTGTTTATGTCTGCGTGATTTATTTAGACACGATCGGATTGTGACTCTGAGAGGACACTAAGGACATAGCAGATGTTGTGTGGATGACAAAGAGAAATTTGTAAGCACCAATGACGAGAAAAACAACACAGACGAAGATGAAAATAACCAGCATGACTACATGGTATTTCTAGCATTTCTACTTCATGAACTAAGGAATTGTTTATGTACTAGTTGCCTAAAAACTGGGAGGAGAAGTTTAAATAATTGGACATTGAGATCTTCAAACTATTTGGAAGCATACTTCTACAACAGCCAAAAGAAAAAGTTTCTTTGATGGCACTCAAATCATTTGCAGCTGCTCACAACAAATCAGTAGGTGCCAAAGTTTTTGCAATTACTGCATCTATGCGCTTTTCTGTTGCACTTAAGCATGTTGCACAACGAGCCATATCCAGGGGTGTGCTTAAAGTTGAAAGGCATGTATGGGATAACAAGAATTGGCAAACCCACACTGTCACTCTCAGTAGACTTTAGAATTTGGTGTATAGTTTTCCATCCATGAAAGCCACTTTGGTTCCTTTCTATGAAATATGGTATATATTCATGTTTGAAATTCAAACGATATATCCATTATGTTTATGTTGCCATTTCGTGTTCAAATATCCACTATTTATTTCATAACATTGTACAATTCAAATCCATTATGAAAAACACCATGAGTTGTGCAACTACTTGCTACTTTTGAAGCTACTCTACTATCACATTATTTATCATGGTCAAATCTTCACATTCATTTACACTATGGTCTTCACTTTCTAAACCACTATGTTTCATAGTCTTGAATGCCACTACTAGCATCAACTTAACATAGTGGTTTTTGTAAGTGGATAGTCCTGTCAACAGCCAAGTTACTATAATTCTGGCTTTCATGGCAGAATCCACCATCCGTGGCTCGTTGTGATTAAAAGTAAGAGAAAGGGAGAAAGATGAGGGAGAGTCAAACAAGGGAGAGACTCTTCAAAGTCACACTTGGCATGATTGCAAGTGAATCAATCCACATGAAAAATTAACGCGGGGACAAGTACTATCGGGTATGTAACATCCGCGGGTCCCACAACACAGACAATTGACTCAGCACCACTTACAAAAGATTAAAGCTCAAGCTCATGATTGTCCACACAAATGGCTATGTCAGTCCCATTTCGTGAGTGTGTTTGCTACCGTAAAGAATGAAGACTGATTTCGCCACACAATGTAAATGAAGACGGCAACATGTGATAACAAATTAAGAAACTTAAGCTTGTATTGACCAATACTAGGAGGAAAACATATCGTGTCATGTTATGAGCATGACGCATTGTGTTATCAAATTGAGTTTAAAAAGTAAAGACATGATGAATTGATGGCGAGTGAACCCCTTAATGATACTCTTGAAAGAAAGGCAGAGGGTCACCAACTTATTTGCACAAGGACCCTCATTTCCCAAAAGATTCACTACATCACTACAACAGTTCAATTGGACGTTGTTGATGCCAAGATCTCCACCTTAGAAATGGAGGTTGCCAATTGAGGGAATGTAGACAACACCGATACATGTGTGCAATCTTGTCAATCTCCATCAGAGCATGGCCATTCCCAATGTAAAGTGGAATTAGAGCACATGAAGCTGCATGTGGGAGAAGTAATGTTTCAAATCGTTATGCTAGCCGAAGAGCATCCTCAAGGGTCACTAGAGCCAGTGCATGCATAAGCCCCACAAAGTCCTAACAAAGTGTTGACCATAACATGCCTAACTTAATTTGTTTCGACATGTTAAACTTTGTACAAAGCAAGAGGCTATGAAAGCAAACTCCGATGGCTCCTAAAGAATACGATGCAATTAATCATAGTCATCACCATGCCCAAATATACATTTAAAGATGAAAGAGTACTCCAATTCTCACAAGTTGTTATGTCTAAACCATTGTACCACTGCAATACCGTCCCTTAAAAACAAGTAGGAAACTCGCATAAACAGTGAGTATCATTTCTAAAATGATATGTGACAACCATTGTGAAGTGATCAAACCAATGATACATATCATCCTTAAGATTCTTATGGAAGAAATTCGGTTGGACTCGAGGATTCAAAGCATGAGTATAAGAAGTAGCACCACATGCCGTGAATGTTGCCACTAACTGAATTTAATTACTTAGTTGCACCTGCATACATATAACAATTGCATGAGGTATTGTTTCACAAACAAAGGATTTGCCTGTTGCACATCCATGGACAAAAAGAGAGAGAATAGAGCTAGATTTATAAGAATGGAACAGATGTAGATAATGGAAATTTAAATATAAAAAGATAGAAGTTCTCATATTGGTGAAGGTGAGGGGCATGTCTAATTGTCTATAATATGGAGCGGTCAAATTTATGCCTTTTTGTTTAGATCTTGAAATTTGAATGTGCATGCCATATTAGCCCAAAACCCTAGATTATATATAGGAAAAGTGGTTCAAATTGAAACCAATCTGATGGCTATCAAAATTTCATTATGATATGTACACATGGACCTCACATTGTGAATCAATAATTATTAAAACTTATAAAGTTACATTAAAATTATTTAAATTTACTTTGAAAATCATTACTACAATCCTTAATAACTCATTGTTAATCTTTTTATTAATATAATAAGTAAATTATGTTATGTAAATTTTAGATTGTACCTACACAAATGCAAAAGTAGTATATGTTATAAAAATATACTTCAGTAGTTATTAATATTAAATTTATACAAATGATTAGATCAAGTAAAAAACAGATTTATTATCAATGAAATAATGTTATTTGTTAGCTTATGGAGTAATAACATATATGCACATTGTGTATGTATTTATATGTACGAACGTTGTAACTAAAATGGGAATGATATATGAAAATGGAAATATAAAAAAAAAATTAATTAATACTTATATGTTAATTATTAATATTTTAAATATACATTTTAAAAACTATTCTTTCTTTAAACATATATTAGTCTAAAAAATATTTCTTTATATTAAAAAATGTTAATTAAATAATTAAAATTGTTAATTATTAGAAAATGAGACTATAGATATTTCCATTTTAGTTACAACGTTCATACATTGTGTATGTGTGTAAGCTATATATATACACATTATTAACAGGAAAGTTAATAAGATCTTTGGTAAGTTTATAGAGAGTTTGGACAATAGACTTGAGAGTATGAAAACAAGTTAAGGGCTACTGATGTCCTCATAAAATGAAGAACCCTAAAATGGTGGAGAGCTTGAGGTAAAAAACAAGTACATACATTATTAATAATTAATAAAATTAGTTTTTTAATGTGGTGTATTAATAGAATGTTAATATATAAATGTTATTAAATTTTAAAAAACATATATATAAGTTTTATATAGATATAATTATAATCTAAATAGTCCCATCCTAAACTAGAAGTATTTTGCAAAAGGGAAGATGGTACGTGATGGCCAATGTTTACTAATGAATATAAATCAAATATAATAAATTCAATATAATTTAATAATGAACTATGTAATGCTAAATGAAAGTATAATGGATTACATTCTCTCTATAACATATCTCGAACACATATTGACACACAAATATTTAATTGTTTAATTTTCTTAAAAGTCTTTTTATATATTTTAAGATTAATACTAGAGCTAAGGTTTAAATGTGATCAAGCTGTTAGGAGTTAGAGTTCTTCTCTAGGGCTATATAGAGTATGACCACTACCAATTGTTTTATTTTTAATACACTTAAGGGGCTTTTGTTCAAGAACTCAAGAATTGAGAATCGGTTTAAAGCTAACATCCTTCAGGTTTTAAGGTGAAGCCTTGGGCTTGTGCAAGGGGCACAAGTGGATCTTGGTGGTAGTAAAGTGATCAAGAAGAGTTCATGATCTAGGCATTGCATTAGGTGACTATTTTGCACATTCTTTTTCTTTGGGATGCAAACATGGCAAACTTTAGGATGGATATGAAAGATTTCGACAAGTTTGACCGATCAAATGCTATGGTATGGTTCTAAAAAATGCAAAGCATGCTAGAGGAGAGAGATGGTTGGGATGTTGTATTTGGAGCAAAACCAAGACTTGGTAATGATGAAGAAGAGGACAGCCAGTTAGTCATCAAACAAGCAAGAACCCAGTAGCAGCACTTGCTGTGAAAAAGAAAATGTTTGTGGAAGACAACCCAAATAAACTCGTGTGGATGAAGAAAGACAACAAGGCAAAACCACCATGATGTTCAGCTTAAAGGATGGGCAAATTCCTTTAGTTAGATTGATGAAAACAGCTAAAGAAGGGTGGGAGTGCCTAAAAGGAACCTTCAAGTAGTGAGCTATGTCACAAAAGCTTGTGCTTTAGTAGTTTTTCTTTGAAGTGAAGTTGGGGGAAGGAGAAGACCCTAAGGATCACATCAGAAAAATGCAAGCATTGGCGGATCAACTTGTAGCTTTGCAGCACAGAATTTGAGATGAAGATTTGACCATGACAATTTTGGCTAGCTTACTAGATTCGTACGACTCCATCAAGCAGATGATGGAATGTCAAACATGGAGGATGTGCTCATATATGGTGATAGGAGGAGTTCTTTAAGCGTCTCTATTGACCCAAAAAAATGAAGAGATAGCTCTAGTGGCAAAGGAAACATAATGGCAAAATAATGACAAAGTTTATGGTTAGAAATGCACCCAACCAGGTCATATAGCTCGCTATTGTCACACTAAGATAATAGAGGATAACTCATACATATGTAGTAGAGAAACATTCTTGGTGAATCACACCAAGGAGGTCATTGCAAAGGCTATATGTTTAGGTTTCATGTATACATTATTAGAGAAATCAAAGTAAAGGTTTGAAGCACTTGTGGTTGAGCAAGTTGATAATGAACTTGAGTTATGGCATGAACAACTTGGTCATATCTCGGAAGAACGATTGAGAAGATTGAAGAATGAACAGATGGTGGATGGTCTTACAATAAAACCAGGTTAGAAGCTTGAAGTTTGTGAAGGTTGTATCATGGTGAAACATCACAAAAAGGCCATGTTCCAAGGAGCTAGGGGAAGAGCAACAAGGTTATTGGGACTAGTCCATACCAATTAGTGACATGGTAGCAATTGCAACAACAAGAGGAGAGAAGTACTTTATGGTACTGGTTAATGACTATTCCATGAAATGTTTGTGTATCTTCTAATAACCAAGAGTTAGGTGCTTGGAAAATTTAGGCAAGTAGTAGAAAAAAACTGGATTGGAATTGGGAATTCTTAGGTGTGATAATGCAAAGAAGTATGTGTCCCAGAAATTTCAAAACTCTATATGAAGCAAGGGTGCAAAGACAATTGGCAATGTAGTGGCTTATATGAACATCACACCAACAGGGTGGTAGAGAGGAAAATCCAGACATTGAGGGAATCTGCATACTCCATGTTGAAGTTTGTTGGGCGTCTTGACTATTTTGGGGAGATGCCATTAGAATAGCCAATATGTTCAAAACTGAGCACCAACTATAGTAGTTAAAGGAAGGACACTTGAAGAGTTTGGACATGAAAAAAGCCAAATGTCAACCACCTATGAATATTTGGAAGCCCAGAATTTGCGAATGTACCATATAAAAGAGGTTGAGGATAGATGATCATGTAAGAAGATGCATTTTCATGGGGTACAATTAGGAAGCAAAAGCATACTGGTTGATGGATGCAAGAACGTGGAAGTACATAGTTAGCAGGAGTGTGACATTTGATGAAGTTGCCATGGGAGCTAGAGGAATTTTTTATCAACATGATGATGCTATGGGACTTTTTCAAGATGAGACCAGATCACAAATTTGTCTAGATCTTTAAATGTCATTGCTCACGAACCATGCCAAGCATAGATCATACCAAACACACCTCCAACAACAACAACAATAGTCGGATTCATGAAGTTGAGGGGTTTTCCAATAGAGTCACCATCGAATGCAACCAAGTCATCGTCAAATGTAACCACCAAGAGTGAAGTTCCAGAGAAAGTGTTAACAAGAAGATTCCAATGACCACACCAACCAATAGAGATGGTTGGAGTACATGTAGTCTAAGGCCAAGTTTTCCCATGTGTTGGCCATGCAAGCTTAGCTTGAGGAGGAGTGCTTGAGTTGGTGGCATGTTAACCTTGAAGAAAATTGTGTAGTTGAAGCTTTTGTTTTAGAGTTGTTAGAACCGATGATAGTGAAGAAAGCCATGGAAGGACCGCACCCAAGTGACTGGAAGAAAGCAATGGATGAAGAGATGTACCATGGCTTTAATCAAAGCATGGGAGCTCACATTACTACCACTAGGGAGGAAACAATCAATTGTAAATAGGTGTTCAAGGTGAAGACTATAGTTGATGAAAAGTAAGCAAATTTAGAGCTAGGCTAGTTGTAAGAAGCTTCACAAATGCAGGGGATTGATTATGATGAGACTTTCAGTCCAGTAGCAAAAATGACATTAATCCGAGTGGTATTAGCTTTTTGCAGCTTAGGAGGATTTTAAAGTACACCAAATGAATGTAAAATAGTATTTCTTAATGGTGAGCTTGAGGAAGAAATTTACATGCAACAGCCTGAAGGTTATGCTAAAAAAGATTGTGAACATTTGATTTGTCAACTTAGGAAGGCATTGTATGGGTTGAAGTAGAGTCTGAGGGCTTGGTACAAATAGATAGACAACTTTCTCAAGTGACATGGATATATTAAGTGCACCACATAGTGGAATGTCTATGCAAAGTATGATGAGTAGGAGATAATGATTGTTGTGGTATATGTTGATGATTTAATCATGACTAGAAATAAGTTTATAGTGGTGAATAGGCTAAAGCAAGCACTCACTCAAACCTTTAGAATGACGAATTTGAAAAATATTTAGACCTGCCTCATATTAGAATTGGTTCAAGAAAAGAAACAAAGGAGGATACTCATTCATCAAGCTAAAGTAGTTGCTAGAGTGTGTCAAAGGTTTGGGATGGAGAATGCTACTTCAAAGGACATGCCTGTAGCCATAAACATTAGGTTATCCAAGAGCATGGAACTAAAAACGACCCAAGAGCAAGGGGAAATGAAGGATGTTTTGTACAAAAATGTTTGGGGTGCTTAATGTACTTAATGGTGAGCAGCATGCCATATATTATAGTAGCAGTTGGAGTGGCAAGAAGATTCATGCAAAGCCCAAGAAAGGACCACTAGCTAGCAATAAAGAGAATCATCATGTACCTCCAAGGACATAGGACATGGGAATACTTTATGGACTAGACTCAAACAACTCGGAGGCGACTTTGGTAGCTTTTGTAGACTCCGATTGGGCTAGAGATCCGAGAACAAGAGGTCAACAACATGATTCTCTATCATGCTACATGGAGGGGCAATAGCTGCAATAGACAAGTGTTGCTCTCTCCTCATGTGAGGTAGAGGACATGGCTACATCTATTGTAGTTTGGAAGACAATTTGGCTTCGATAGTTTCTAGGGGAGTTGGGATATGAACAGGAAATGAACAGGAAAAGGCAACTATTGTGTACAATGATAATTGCAGCAGCATTGCACTTACAACAAATCTGATTCTCCACAAATGGCCGAAGCACATCAACATGCATCATCACTATACCAAAGATACCAAAGATCACTCCTTCAACATGGAGTACTATCCAATTGAGGAAATGCCTACAGTGTCACCCAGCTTAGAGTGATCAACATGGAGTACTATCAATTGAGGAAATGCCTACAATGTCATCCAACTCAGAGGCACATGTGATCGAGGGTTTAGTTAGGTAAGGACAAGTGCGCCAACTTTAATGGTGTAAACTTTACTCAATGTTTCTCCCTTGATGAGAATCGAACCCAGAACCGCTCTGATATCAAATGTTAGAGCCTTTCCCTCTCTCCTTATGCCAACTAGGCAAGGGCCAATTGGTATTATGAAAGGGCCCTAGTCGTGATGACCCAGTTATGCCTGAGTCTTTTTGCCCACATATCCTAAATCTTTACCCAAGTAGTCAACCCACTAGGTTAGAACTATGTCAACAGATATACTCACAAGCCTCTGGTTTGAGAAATCTTCATCAAGCATTGTCTTGTCGGCAATAGAAAAGTTGTACTTGTAGTATAGAGTAAGGTACAAATGCTCTTAGAACATTAGACATGGGGAACACATTCTGAGCAGAACAAGGGAGTGTTAGGAGTTAGAGTTTTGCTCTAGGGATGTACAGAGTACGCCACTATATGTAAACCAGTTGTTTTACTTTTAATACATTTAAGGGGCTTTGTTCAAGAACCTAGTAACTTATTTCTAATCTAAGAATTGTCACAAGCCAAGGCTAAGTTCAATATTTTATTTAGGGAATTGATATTGTCACACACACTTTGCTATTGCCACACACTAGTCACCATCACACCACACCAAATGCCACCACATCAGTCACATGGTCTTTGTGGTGCAACATCGTGCTGTGGGGCTACGCCCACCAATGCCAATTACTTGACTTGTTGCTCCACCCTTGCAAATAGCTTGGGTGGCTTGCCATGTTTGACGAGGGACGTGGTTGTCAGAGTTTTACACAAAGGGCTAACACGTAACAACACGTGGTTGCTAAGTGGCCATTTGGCATCACCCTATGTGACAACCCTAAGTCTTCCAAGATAACCCTAAGAATCTGACTTAGGGCCCAATTAAGCAAAAGACTTAGAGTCCTACCTAAGTCCCCTAGAATGACCATCTCTTAAACCTTAGGATAACTGAGTAGACTTTAGGATCCTGTCCCAGTAGACCTAGACATGCTCATGCCCTAACCCCACAAAGAAGATGTGTTTCACACATACCCTCGTGAGAGAGCTAAGGCATCGTCACTTACCCCTTAAGGAATCACCTCATTTGGAGTACAACCCCTTTAGGGCAACAAGGGGTACCCTAAACCACGACTAACCCTAAGGGTTTAGGTGGCCAAGTCATATCCTAGACCTAGGGCTAGTACTTAGTGAGGACACGAGTGTGCGCTGTAGGCGGACATGAGTATTTTACTAAGCAAACTCCCTAATGCTAGGTTTGGATAACCTTAAGTACATGATCTTGCGAGTGCTTCACGAAAAGGCTCCTGCTAACAAGCTTAGGTTGTTCAACCCCTGGATTCCAAGGAGGACACCCCTAGCCAAGTGTGCCTAAGCACACCTAGTTACAAGACCTAACCTCCCTTGAGCAAATGCCCAAGGCTTAGCACCCTAGTGCAAGCACAAGCATGCATGTTTGTTAGAGTATCCAACCCCTTAGTGACAAGCCCATGACATAACCCCAAAGGGCGTGCTTCAGGTGTTGTATCATGTGACGTTTAGCCCAGTGTCACATCTCCATGTGACACTGCCTTCCTCGTTGTGGGCTATCATGCCATAGCCCTTATATTCAAGAGTTGCACCAAGTGCCACAAACGGGCTCCTAAATGCCAACTCTAGAACGCCTTAGTAAACACTTAGGAACTGGGTAATGTGAACCCGTCAAACATGATCCCACGCCCACAGTTGGATAAGGACACGAATGTGCCTTGCTTGGCCATGAGTGCTACACCTAGCTTGACGTGGAGGAGGAGGCTGGAGACAAGCCTCAACCTATGCCTCTTGGAACGTGCATTCCGACAAGCATGAATTCGTCAACGTTAAGGGTGAGCTACCCCGAAGGTGGGATGTACCCTGTCATCTAAAAGTTAGGGCGGCACAATAGAGGGTTGTGCCTTGACGACACAAGCTAGAGCTTGCACTGGAGAGAGTAACGAGCTCGTCATAAACCCAGGAACCCTCACTCCTATATACTACCTTATTTATGTGACAGAGCCCCCTCCCCCCCTTGTTTTTCTATTTACATAAGTGGGCTGGCACGGAATCTCATTCCCAAAGGGAATATACTTGGTGAGTTATCCATCAACCCCTAAACCCTAACTTGTCAAACCTAGGGTATTTCTAAACATATCTGACATGCGAACTCACCGGAACTAGCCATTAACCAACGGACATAAAACCAAGGTAAGAGTTTTCTAGATGAAAGTGCTAGCTTCGCCTAAAGTTTCTTGCAAATACCTAATGACACCCGGCCAGACCATCACAGATATCCAAGTGCACTAAGCGGGCCTGTTTCTTCTACACCTAGGGCTTATCAACATAATATAGTAGGTAACAATAGTCAACGTCCAAAGTAAAAGGGAGTCATAGTAAAACTATGACACATGGTTGTGGTTGTCATTCTTTATGGCCATCATCTACTTGTTGTCCAGGAACAACCAATGAGATGCGTGGTGGTATCGTACTAGACACTCATGGTTAACCTTGATGTGCTTCCTATACTCAATGTACCCCACGGTCGGAGCCTAGCTCAAGTAGCCTCAAAACATTATTATACCATTTGACAATGAACATGAAACGCTTTTTAAGGTTGTAGTTATGGACATGCTCGACTAAGTTGTTTGTAATTCGGAAACATTGCATCTATGTTTAAGTATATTGTAGTTGTGGAAGTAGTGGGTGCAGGTCACTTGTGGTAGGGTAACCGTAGAACAAAATGTGTACCTTGTGGTGGTGTAGCAATAATAGCAAAAGTGTTTGGTGGCAATATCAATTCCTTGATTTAAGAAGTGGTTACAGGAAATTGACGTTATTTAGGCACATATCTTGTTATTAAATTTTTATATATTATACTAAGATTAATTAGATCAGTCTGCTCTACTTTCACTTTATATTGAGATGGTCTTGCTCTGATGGAGGTTGATGCTGTTGTTGCTAATGTACTAGAACAAGGTTGGGGCCATGGACGTGCAATCGTTGTTGGGTGTGTGGTGAGGTTGGACACACCTATTAGCATTGTCAATGTTTCCCTGATTGACCTTGGCGTCAATAACGTAACTTTAGTTGGTGTTGCTGCTATGGAAAGGAAAAGGTCAGCCCAAAGTTAAAAGTGTTACAATATTATACTTTAAAACTTTTGGCGAGAAAAATCATGGTTTTGTCATAACTTTACACCATTTTCTACAAAAGTGTGACTTAGGGTTTCAATTACTAGGGATTGATGTTAATTAGAGTTAAACCATGCCTTATGGCCATAATGCAGCATCATGTAGCATTCTCATACATGTGCATGTTTATGGTCATGCATGTACATTTGTATGCTTTTGTTCTAGATCTAGGGTTTCATTCTAGGGTATGATGAATGTCGGCAATCCTTGAAAGAACCGCTTCAATAGGTTAGAGGATTTGATTCAATGGCTTGATATGCAGATGGCTCGTGGCTGCTCAATGAAGGATTTGGCACAGGTGCTAGGCTACAATCCTAAGTATTTATCTTTTGCTCTCCGAAGTTGGGCTGGAAGGGTCAATTCTCACAACTAACCATGCAACAAATTCGGTCAACAATCCAAGAAGCTATTCCACTAGATCGATTTGGAAGCAACTGGGGTGTGAAGGTTGTAAAGGGGTATCTTGCATCTCAGGGTTGTCGCGTTTCAGAGTTAAGAATTTTTATATATATATATTTTTTGGTGATTTCATAGATGTTTTTCCAGGAAAAGAGTGGGGCGTGCATTACAGTCCATAGATCCTTCCAAAACTGAACGCAGGAAAACAAGAGTCATTGTACGAAGGACTTATGACATTATGGAGCCAATGCTATTGTGGCATATGGATTGTAAGTTGTCTTAGTTTGTCAAGTTATTGATATGTTTTTTTTTGTAGCTTATGATAAGTTGGAGGGCTACGGGATGCGAGTCCATGGATTTATTGATGGTGGTACTCATTACCTTCTTTGTTGTGTGGTGTCTCGGAACAAATGCTGCAACTATATACAATGTCTATGCTGAAGCAATTCGACAATTTGGACGATCAAGAGAATCCGCTCTGATTTTGCATGCGAGCACTCTCTTTTGAGCTAGATATGCAACTCACATTTCCGGGTCATCAACAATGCTTCCTAAGAGGTAAATCAACTCGAAACCAGGTAAGTCATTTGTTTTAAACATTTTTGGAAGCTTTTTTTTTTTTCCACTACGAGAATAGAACGGTTTTTGGCGGGGTTTATTTGAGAGGTTTTCTAGTACTACAAGTACCTAATCAACCTCATGGAGGACGTTGACTGCTAGATATTTCAAATCCTTGGCACAAGGAGTCATTATGCCTTTCTTGGATGCTTGAGATCCAAAGTGCTGTTGACGAGTATATTAGTGCATGGAACTATCATAGTGCAGGCTACACATGATTGTAAGTCTCATGTTCCTACGAAAGAATTCCAGCCTGAGGAGCGGAGAAAGTAAGCATATTTTTTTTTCTATAAATGTTTAACATTCCTCATTACAATGTCATTCCTCCTTTAACGTCTAAAGAGATTATGGTCACTGAGGATGAATAGAATGATAATGAACCAGGTGCTTTCTTGCCAAACGTAAGCTCATTTTCAGTGTCATTCGATGTAACAAATCATATCCTAAACAGGAGTTCCGTATTGTTCGAGATGCTACATATAAAGCTAACAAAACAGGTCTGAAGGAGGACGTGTTGTTTTGTTACATCTTGATCTGACTTTGGAGTGTGCATCTGCATTCGAGCAGAACTTACCACTGCAAGATCATGTCGCTCAAGTACTTGAAGGTGGAGATGATCACCAGAAAAAATGTTGTCATATGATAGTGCCTTATATAAATTATGCTTTATTTCTTTATATGGAAAGCTTTCATTTTATTTCTATCTTTATTTTTATTTCTAAGCAACTCCTATGTTGTTTACAAACAGTATACTATGCATGATCTTGTATAGACTCACATCACCAAGTCATTAGATATAGAAGTTAGTTGACGTATATGTCATGCCACAGCCTCTAGCTGTTCAACATATTTTTCTGGAAGCTTTACGAATAGTATCCATGCATGATCTTGTATTGACTCAAACACCAAGTCACTAGGCTATAAAGTGAGCCTTTGAAGCTTTACACTCGTTCATGTGAAGACTCATTACCTTAATACTGAGGTCTAGGAGCACTCTTGCTGAAACAAGATAGGGTGGTAAAAGCTTTAGGATGCTTCAAGGTAGCCATGGAGTATGTTTATACGAGGATGAGGTTTGAAATCCAAGCCGTTTGATTTCATTGGCTAGACCAATCTCGACCCTCGAAATGTGTTTGAAATTTGCAGGTTTTATGTGGTTTGGTTTCCTGGATCCTTTGCACAAACAGATAGGAAATGGCATCTATGGAAGTAATGGTAATGAGCGTGGCATCTCTCAGCAGCGATTCATTATTTATGTGCAGCAAATGCAGCAAATGGATAGCTTTATGTGGGAATAACATGTGGAGAGTGTGCAGGATATATACTCTTGTGTGTGTGTGTGTGCACGCACGTGCATGCATGCATGTGTGCATGAGTTTGTAGTAAAATTCAAATTCTGCAGTTTGCTTGGATGGAAGTGTGCCTGCACAAAGTTTATCTTCATAGATAGGCAAGAGAACTTGGCTTCGACAATGAAGTAGCCTTGGGGGGCACATTCATCGATATGTATAGAAAATGCAAGGACATGCTAGAGGCTCATCATTTTTTTGATGGACTAGTGTACCGAGATGTTATATCTGGACAGCTTTGATACTTGGATACGTGGAGAATGGGATGTGCAGGATTGCATAAGTTGGAGATGGGAGTGTCGGTTCATAGGAGGGCTAGGGAGCATGGTTTATGATATTAATATATGCGCACATGCATGTGTGTGTGAGTGGTCATGGTGACAAAAACAATAGCAAGGATAGTAGTAGGGTTGAAACTGCTAATGTTTTCCCTATTGAAGTGGAGGAGAAATCTTGTATTTGTGTTAAAAAGAGAGAGAGACACGGTTCCTTGTTTTAATATATACATTGACATACATACACATTATATACACATACATCAAATATAAACATTCACACACATACATACACATACACGAGTAAAAAGCATTAACGACACCCGTAGTTTTAAGCAAGTTGTGTGTGTGTAGCAAGAATGTCAATTTTCTAACTAATAACATGCTAATATATAGTTTACATGCATATAGATACCTATATATGTAAAATATGTACCTAAATACACATACGCACATATTAATTCTGCAAATTGTTTTTCAAAAACAAAACTTCAATTGATATTTAAGAGGACTCCTTTGCCATCTCTTCGTACTAGACGTCCAAAGTCTAGGCGAAGCTTGGTGAAACTTTGGTAGGAGCAAGAGAAGCAATCTCATTTCAGCTTTAGCATTGTCTCCAATGGCTAAAGACACATCTTCACTAGAGAACAATGCTATGTATGATCTTGCATATAACAATATAGACTCACAGCACCAAGTTAGACTAGGCTATAAAGTGAGTCCCTAAAGCTTGGCTAGAAGTATCTAAGGACTTACATTTCAATTAACATGAAATAAATATAAAGGAAGTGATTCATTAATAAAATGGCAAAAAAAAAACATAGACTTAGTTCAGGCATAGCCATAGTCCTTGTAGGCAATAGAGAAAAGCAGCTTGTTTTGGAGAACTTTAAAGCTTGAGTATGTGTTGTGAATACACAGGCTCCTAGAACACGTTCGTCCAACGGGAAGGTACTCTTCGGACTTCACAATTCCAGGTTCGAACTTGATGCTTAAACTGATGTTCTTTTTGAAGTAGCTCCTATCAGTCACAAACCTGTAGAACTGCCACAACTCCTTTGGTGTCATCTTTTGAATAACAGTTTTGAACATTTCGTAAGTCATTCTTGGGAGGTTCACGTTGACACACTCACGTAGTAGTGGCTCAGCTTCAACTCCAAATGAGGCAGAGAAGGTCCGTTCAAGGAAGTCGACTCCTATGTTGTCAAGGACAAAATGAAGCTCTGCTTTCCTCGTGCTTCCAGCATTTTGTGCAAAATTCTCAATGGTGAATCGAAAGCCATCTCGCAATGCAGTTGCAGTAACGTTACACTCCTTGAAAAGCCGATTGTATACAACTTGCCTCATGACTTTGTTCACCTCATCCAAGAACGTCTCTCCAACCTTGATTTGCATCCACAAAAGTGTGTAAGGTTCCAAAGCTTTGACATTTGGAAGATGTTCAATTCCCGCTTGCTGAGCCTCATGAGTTGTGAAGGTTCGTAAATGGTTCAACGGATCCCACAGGTCAGGTGCAGATGCTTCAAGGTCTTGTTCAAAACGGCCCCCTGGATTGAACCTCGGATCATTAATTGCTGGCATATTGTCCACGAGCAAATGAAAGGTAGCATAAGTACATTTCCGAGGCACACAAGCTTTTAGCCGCACAAGGTGGAACATAATTTGTCCCATGATCATGCACTAAAAAATAATGTAAGCTCATATATCACAGAACTCTTTTTATGTTACCTGTCGATGTGCTTCCTCTTCTAGCTCCTCATCTTCCATGACGAGAGGATGCCAAACATGCCCGTTTTTACTATGGCCAAAGTATTCTCTCAACTGGAAAATAAAAAAGTACAACTATTAGAAAAACAAAAAAAAAAAAACAAAAAAAAAAACAGCTTACATGTGACGAAGCTTGCTCCCATCCTGCCGCAAAAACACGTATACTAGGACCTCCTGTGTCAATGGTGCCATGTTCGATGATGCCTTTTCCCTTGTAACCATACTGGAATGTTGGTCTTGGAAATTGTTTAAACATGTCCGGATGAAAAGAGCTATCAAAGTAGAAGTACTCGCTATCTTCAAGTACCTAGTAAATACAATATTAGAAGAATATGAACTTGAAGAAAAAAAAAAGTACAAACCACTTGCCGAGCCACAGGAACATCCTTCCTATATAGCTGAGAGAATGTCTTCATGATAACTTCATCAAATATAAAGTCCTGCATATCCGCAAATATCTCTTCTGCAGCCTTTAGTAATTTCCAACTTGTTTCTCCATGGTTCTTTTCTTTTGCATGGGTTTCACTCTCCAACTGTAACTTCTCCTTTTCCACCTGTTTTTTGAGCTTTTGCTGAGCCTCAAGCCACCTAGACTCCATGTTGTTGTACTTCTCATGATAAGCAACAGCAAGTGTGATGTGGTTTTGTCCAGTATTACAAATGCTGCTTGAAGTTGTAGAAAAGCCCTCCACAATATCACAAATGGAGGTGCCAAAGTTATCAAAAGGTGGAAAGAGTATCCCTGCACATTGATAGAAGTGAGGAATTGCTTGTACAAAAAAGAACATTACCTCTAGTTGCCCTCGGCACTAATTCATTAGCATGATCATGAGGTGAGACTAATTCTTCCCCAAGAGGAAATGAAGGAGTAGCCTCTTCAGGAAGTCCATGTGCAGTTGACAAACTACATTGTGGAACTTCTGAAGATCCAAAACATGAACCTGCATGCATGCAAATAGTAAGAATAAACATATAAATAAGTGCACCTTTTGACTTGCTAAGAGGTGTTCCATTTGCCGTCGACGTCTCTAAGTTGGAGAATTCATCAATGTCTTCGTTTTCCATGTTGAAATCTTCAGTTGCATCTTCCACTAGCTCAACTTCTTCGTGGATAGTGGCTGGATCATCCTCCTCAAGTACATGCTCTTCCACAAGCTCATCGGGATCCTCATAAGTTGCATGATTCTCAACTTCTATCTCTAGCTGTTCCTTAACAATCTTTTTGGGACGAGGATGTTGAAGTCTTCTTTCCTTCTGCACAAGCTCACGCTCAGCAGTTTGAAAATAAAACTTTTGCTGCCAAGGTTGTAGGTGCTCTTCCTTCCACAATAGCACGACTGAAGGCTGTCCTTTTGTAATGTAGCCTGTTCGGTGAACTGGTGTGTCCGGACTATACACAGCAGGGAAGTAGCTTGCCTCTCCAACTGATCGTGGACGAACACTAATGCCGGCTCTCTTGACCCAATAACCTTTTGGCCTCCGCTTCTCTTGTTCATCTATCTTGAGCTTCGCAAGTAGCTGGACTGCAACGGCTTTTTAAGCTATCCCAGGAGGGAACTCTTCAAAACACTTATAACCATCTCCCATTTTAAATCTGCTAGAACACTCACCTCCACTAGCAGTAACTTCTTGTGTTTAGTATAGGTACGATTCTTGTCCACAACAATAGCACATGCACACTCACACTAAACCAACGAGAAATCAACTTCAAGTTAACAGTAGCCAAGGTTGAACTGTTCAGATGTGTACGTCGTTTGCTATTGACTCTAGCAGTGTCATCCACCATTTTGGTAACTGCTTCACTTAGCAACGTAGATGATCCATATGTATTCTACAAACACAAAATTATTGGACCATTTACATTTAAACCAAGAAAAATTACCCTTGCTGTAGTTATCATCTCCAGCATTCGACTTGGTGAAGGTGTTGAATGCTCTAGAAGTTTCAAACCTCATTTGACATCCTAAAAGTACATCTCAGTAATTACAAAAAAAAAATGGCAAACACAAAGTAAAAAAGCATGCCATTCTAGGTAGCACTTTTAGAAGTCCTTGTCTAGAGCATTCTCTTGTTGAGAAGTCATTGCATTTCTGTAATGGAAGAGCAAGCTTCAGCAAAAATGTGAAAAAAAATTACCTCTCTATTTAGTCTTAGATGGAATGAAAGCTGAACGTGCATTGTCCTCATCAATATTCTGCAAGTTTAGAGAAACTAAATGGACTTCAAGTGCTTGAACATACCTTTGAGCTATCATCTTCTACTACAATGGGTTTTTGTTGCTGTATAGAAGCTTGTGAAACTCGCCGGGAAACACCAACCTCATCTAGATGAGCATTTAGTGCATCAATTGAAGGAACATCTGCTCGAGGTGCAATTTTCCTTCTTCTTGGAGATGTCTTTAATGGAGAAACAATGTCCAAACCCATTGCTTTCCTCTTTTGCCGAGTCATCTGCATTGGAATGTGAGAAAACAAAAAATAGGAATGAAAAAAATCTTATCGGTGCCATGAAGCTTGGCTCCTAGGGCTCGCACCGCCTAAGTCAATTAAATGCCTATCTAATTTTGGATTCAATCTAGGCCATTGAGGCAATCAACGGTCAGCCATGCATAGATGAGATCATCATATGCTTGGATGAATATGCTAGATTCCATATATGGGTTGAATTTCCTAGTTTCCACATTAGTTTCTAAGAAAGGTATGTTAGTTTATCTGATCTTTGAACTGGTCGGTGTTATGAAAGAGTACAAGTTAGATTGCGAAAGACAAATGGTAGAGCTATCACACTTGGTTGTAGATTTGACTCAATTTGATTCCTATCAGGAATAAATTATGTTAATGACACACAAAGTGGATGGCATTTGGTAGATTGGTATGACCTTGTTGTATACATGTGTACGCCATGCGCCTCTGTGATCGCCTCTGGCCAAATTGACATGTCTACAAAGAACAAGGTTTCGGAATAGTACTTTAGTATCGGAAAAGAACTTGATTCCGATAAAGTTCATACTAGTCTGATGTAACTATATACTAACAAGGGATAGGTTAGTAGCACCTTACATAAAGGGGTAATGAGAAACACCGAGGGATACAGAACAGTGAGGCTATAATACCGTGACATGTGGAAATGTGGAACAATTGGAGAAACATGAAGGCATTTGGTTAAGCACTTGAGATGGACGTCAAAGTGCTTGTTGTGTGCTAAGACGACAGGGTCGTTAATAGCATTTGATATTAAGGAATAAAGCAAGTCTTTATTTCTTATTAACCAAGGGGCTGGCAACAACAGCCTCCAATATAAATTCTAGTTAAGTAAAGAAATTAACCAGTGTTGTGTGTCGAGTGACAGACTTTGCAGATGTGCAAAAGGTTTCCAAGTGACTTCATTCGTAGGTGGTGCCTCCGACATCTGGGTTTACGACTCAGTGAACGACGTTTCTGAAGTACTTGGTTTCGCGTAATGCAAAGGGGCTAATAAAACTTATGTGAACTTTTGACTGACTCCACATAGAGTAATATGTTAGTTTTGGTTAATTTTTTTAACATTATCTAGTCTTGGAGTTGGACGTCAACGAGGACGTTGACATTTTAAAGGTGGGGAGTGTGTCATAGTTTATGACTCAACCCTTTACTTTGGACGTTGACTGTTGTTATCTACTATACTATGTTGATGGACCCTAAATGTAGTGAGAAACAACCCCGCTTAGTGCACTTAGGTGTTTAGGGGTAATCCGGCCGACTATCTTTAGATGTCGTGAGAAACTCTAAGCGAAGGTAGCACTTACCTTCTAGAAAACCCACCCAATTTTGACGTCCTATTTAAGATGAGTTTGGCATGTTAAATAGGGTTAGGAACACCCCTAGGTTGACCTAACCCTAGGGTTGCCCTAACCCACGCCCTAAACCCCCCCCCCTTGGGTAGGGTTTAGGGGTAGGGGTTAATGTGCAAACTCATCTCATTAATTAAGGGGCTGGCATTTAGTGCACACTACAGGAAAAGAAGGGGGGGGGCTCCGTCACATAAATAAGGTAGAGTATATGTAGGAGAGCTCCTGGGTTCATGAATAAGTTCGTTGCTCTTCTGCCGGTGCAAGCTTTAGCTTGTGTCGTTAAAGTACAACCCTCTGTTGTGCCACCCTAACTTCAAGATGATAGGGGTACGTCCCACCTTCGGGGTAACTTACCTTAACGTTGACGAATCTATGCCTGGGAGTCTTGTCGGGATGCATGTTCCAAGAGGCAGAGGTTGTGGCTTGTCTTTAGCCTCCTCCTCCACGTCAAGCTAGGTGTAGCACTCATGTGTGAGTGTGGAACCTTGTTTGACAGGTTCACATTACCAGTTCCTGAGGGTTCACTAAGGGGTTCTAGAGTTGACATTTAAGGGCCACGTTGGTGGCACTTGGTGCAACTCTCGAATCTAAGGCTATGGCATGATAGCCCACATCGTGGAAGGCATTGTCACATGGAGATGTGACACTGGGTTAAAGTCACATGATACAATGCCCGAGGCATGCCCTTTGGGTTGTGTCATGGGCTTGTCACCAAGGGGTTGGATACTCTGACAAACAGCATGCTTGTGCTTGCGCTAGGGTGCTAAGCTTTGGCATTTGCTCAAGGGAGGTTAGGTCTCGTAACTAGGTGTGCTTAGGCACACTTGGCTAGGGGAGTGTTCTCCTTGGAATCCAGGGGTTAAACAACCTAAGCTTTTAGCAGGAGCCTTTTCATGAAGCACTTGCAAGGTCATGTACTTAGGGTTATCCAAACCTAGCCTTAGGAATTTGCTTAGCAGAACACTCGTGTCCACCTACGGCGCACACTCGTGTCCTCACTAAGTACTAGCCCTAGGTCTAGGGTTGACTTGGCCACTCAAACCTTAGGGATTAGTCGTGGTTCAGGGTACCCCTTGTCGCTAAAGGGGTTGTACTCCGGGTGAGGGTGATTCCTCAAGGGGTAAGTGACGATGCCTTAGCTCTATCACGGGGTTATGTGTGAGACACATCTCCTTTGTGGGGTTAGGGCATGAGCATGTCTAGGTTTACTAGGACAGGATCCTAAAGTCTACTCGGTTATTCTCTAGGGTTCAAGGGATGGTCATTCTAGGGGACTTAGGGTAGGACTCTAAGTCTTTTGCCTAATTGGGCCCCTGAGTCAGACTCTTAAGGTTATCTTGGAAGACTTAACGTTGCTCACACAGGGTGATGACGTCGAAGGCCACTTGGCAGCCACGTGTTGGCCCTTTGGGTTAAAACTCTGACACCTAGTAATTGAAACCCTAAGTCACACTTTTACAGAAAATGGTGGTAAAGTTATGACAAAACCATGGTTTTTTCTTGCCGAAAGTTTTGGAGTATAATATGCTACACTTTTAACTTTGGGCTGACATTTTCCTTTCCGTATGCTGCAATGGAAAGTTTTGATATTGATATAGTGAATCTTCTAGGAAATGAAGAATCACATAAGTAAAGAGGGTCCTTGTGCAAATAAGTTGGTGACCCCTTTGTCTTTCTTTCGGGAGTATCATCAATGGGTCACTTGGCACCGGTTCATTTGGTCTTTACTTTTTAAGTTGAATTTGATAATACAACATATTCTGTTTTCCTTTTAGTGTTGATTGATACAAGCTCAATTTTGTCTTCTATTCCTAAAAAAGGATGTCGTGGTGAAGCTCTCCAAAATTTAGGTAGGTCGTTATAGATATATAAATTATGTATAAAATATATATATATATGTGTGTGTGGTGTGTACTTTTACAAGGTGAGTAAACAGAAACAATTTCGAAAACTCTTGAAAACTTAAAAGGTCTTGTACCAATCTTCAAAACTAAATTGGGAATAGAATGATAAAATGATTAGTCAATAATTGATGAAAATTAAAAAATTAATTAATTATTAATAAATGTTAAATAATTAAAATTTAGAGGGTTTTAATACATTAAGGCGTGTACAATGCTACTATGGTTATGGGTATGATATTGTGTAAAATTTACATTTATTCCGACCGGGAAGTAGAATTTGTAGAAGATCTGATACTCCATGTTAATCTTGAGTTTTAAATAGCGTCCATTAAAATAAGTTCATGTTTTAATAAGATTTAAAGAACATATTTTTAAGGAATATATATATTCTGCAGGTTAATGACATTAACAATTTAACTTAATATGTATGTATTTAAGATTGAACAAATAAAATAGATTAGTACAAAACAAAAATAATAAATAACAAATTAAATAAATCAATAAGAATTTTTTATCACAAAATTTAATAAATTCTAAGTGGGATTGATACAAAATCCTTCGCAAATTTTACTATGTTTTTTTAATTTATACTAATATTATAATATAAATTAAAACTAAAATATATTTATAAGTGTATATATGTTTATGCATGTATACAATATCAATTACTAGTGGTTATATATAAAAATTTAAAATATACAAATAAAAACTATATAGTATATAGATTATAAATAAAAAATATAATCTCTATAAGTTTATAATCCATACAATTAAATATATATGCTAATGTCAAGTTATTTTCTGCTAACAAAACACAAACTCAAAAATCATTAACAATTAAATTAATTTATAAATAATTTAAATGTTTGCCAGAATAACAAAGGTACTTAATTTATTATTATAATTTTTTAATTTAACTTATAAAAACTTTTCCCTCTTGTGTCCAGTGAAACCCTATTCATGTATATATAATAATTACGTTAATATTTTAGCTTTGTTATTTTTATTTTCTTAAGGAAAACTATAAAATGGTTTGCTTGTGACATAAATATGAATGCTAGAATGAATTTTATGCCTTTTATTAATTGCAATAGAATTATTTTAAAATTATAGAAATATATTATTCTCTTTAATGTGAAGTCTTAATTCAAATGGTAATTTAATTGTTACAAGGCACATAAATCAATACTTTTATACACGTGGACAATTATCATGTGCCAACGTGGCTCACACGCGTTCCCATGCATTTACATGGGACAAGTAGGTCTAGAGCATTTCCTCCTACATGGGAGCGATTGTTTCGTCAATGAAGAGGTACTTTGTTTTACTCCTAGTAATTCTTTCTCTCGCTAGGCGCCATTAGATTCTCCCCCATCTTTTGCTGTTACTTTCACTCTCACACACCCCATTGTCTCTGCTTCAAAGCCCTCATCCCCCTTCTCTCTCTTGGCTTCGTTCCACTCTCACATCGGCACACTCTGATTCAAAGCCGTCGTGTCCCCCTTCTCTCTCTTGGCTTCACTTCCCTTACTCCCACTCTCACATCGACCCACTCTGCTTCAATCCCCTCTTCTCTTTCTTGGCTTTACTTCCCTTGCTCGCACTCTCACAGCGGCACACTCTGCTTCAAAGCCCTCGTCCCCACCACCCTTATCTCCCTCCCCCCTTTCTCTCACACACAGTGTCACTTACTACTACTGAACATACCCATCAATCGCTTTGTCCCAATTCGCATTGGGTTCTTACGGATTTTCGATTAGATTTCTTAGGTTGCAGGACAAGGCTTTTCCGTACTTGGGTTCCAATCATATGGCCATGCATATGTGTTTTTGCAGAAAAACACTAAGGAGCTCTATTGTGGTTACTAGATCTCGCCTCTAGAGTTCAGTTTTCAGAGGTAATAAGGACACTTGCAGCGTGGATGTATACATGCACACACATGTCTTACACAATTATGGTGTTTGCTTTTGCAGCAACCTCTCGATGAAGGCAAAAACGTGCTTTCAAAAGGTGAGGAGCCAAATGCACAAGCTCAAGCGGAAGCCCCATGGTAATGTGGTTACACTACGAGATAGGAACAACCGTATTGAGAAGAAATATGTCTTAGTGGACGAAGCGGGGAGAGGTCAATTCCTGCATGTGAAGGATCGGAATGGTAAAACGCTGAAATACATCAAGATGGAGGCCATGGGTTGGTTAATAGCTTGGGTACACAACAATCGGCCTTGGGTACACGATCATAACGTGCACGATTGTGACGAGCCAATATCAAAGCTATATAGGTACCAAAACAGGGTTCATGTCATTAGGTGCGAGCGTGCGTGGGTTTTGGATGAGAAGGATGAGACATGGTTTGAGATGGCTTTCACTCGCACGCAGCTTATGCAAGAACAAGACGTAGATAGCTGAAAACTTATGGTGATTATGGTGTAAATAACAATTAGTATGTGTGTTTTATGTTCTAAATAAAATGTCCTTTTAAGCTAGTTAAATATACATATTGAGGTATGTGTAAAGGGACGCATCCTCGGATAACGAAACACGCATATTTATTTTTATTTATTACTATCTCTCTATTTTCAGGTTTACTATATTCATGTTTTTAGGATAGTGGAAATTGAGATGGATTGTCATGTCCATATTGGAGCTGTTGTGTTTACCTCACATATACACCGTATAAACATAATGACACATTGCATATGTATAATATATGAAGATATATGTATATTATGCTTGTATCTATGATGTATGCGTATGTACATAATGTACCCCAATCATGTATATAGGCTTAAAACTAGTGTAAGCAGACATAATTATGTATATAGTATGAAATATGTGTGTATGTGTGCGCTTGTGGATGTAGATGCACAAATGGTCTTGCAAGGATGTTGATGCACCATGGAATCTTTGTGGAACGACTCAATAACAAGGAGAACCATAATAAATTATTGAATCATAACATCATTTGTTCTTAATTAGCAAAATTAGAAGAAGACTACTCTATAAAGGTATTTTATAACCCTTGAACTCTCTATTCCAAAGCTATAGAACTACTCCATGTGTAATCAAATATTGGATGGACCCATCCACTATTTGGTGTTAAACGACCTCCGACGAAGAAACTAGAGATATCCATTATATGCCAGCTTTGCAACGAGCCCTACAAAAGGTGCGTTGTTGTAGGTAGTAGGTTCTAGTTGAGCTGCATTAGATCTCACATCACTAAATTCATCATTTTCATCTGGCCCTCCAACAATTGCACCAGTCAAGACATTAGGGTTTGGTGCATCCATGTCAAACCACTCTAGAAATCCATCACCGCACACAATTGGTTCAGGGTGTGTATGTATAGATGGGATAGACGCTCCTCGATGGTGTGCTTGCTGTGGAAACCTATCTCCAAATCCAACCATGTAGGACATCCTTAATGGGTTCTCACCTAGTATATAATTGACTTGACTTGTTGCAAAGTCAGTCAACTCTTTAGAGGTGAGCAAGTTAGATCCACATGAAAACCCGCCTGTATCTAGGTGGTCTGCATAAACGGATGCAAGGAATGCTGCATTTATGGAGTATTGGATGTTGTTCCCATTCCTCACAAAGACCAATCCACCTACATAAAACCATGAGATAATATACTATAAAATATTCAATACATACAAAATCTATTGACTATTATGTAGCACTCCAAAACATATATGCAATGCTAAAAGTACTTCAACACTAATTATGTTGCACTAAGACACACATTAGCTATAGCCCGTACTATAAGAAAACCTTATATCCTAACACCATGTTCTACACACACACACACATATGCGACTAAAACTGTACATATGCATATATATA
Source organism: Selaginella tamariscina (assembly GCA_003024785.1). Lineage (NCBI taxonomy): Eukaryota > Viridiplantae > Streptophyta > Lycopodiopsida > Selaginellales > Selaginellaceae > Selaginella > Selaginella tamariscina. The sequence goes on from PUQB01000072.1 coordinate 111,335, forward strand.
TATATATACACACACATGCATGCACACATTGTCATACCTGGAGTTCTGTTGATAACGGTTTTGGATGTGTTGGAAGATTCCAGCATAAGAATGCCTGAGCATAATCGTTATACCGCCTCAAACCATGGTAGTTCACCTTGAGATAGACCTACAATTTCATTAGTATCTTAAAGTGTATATCTTAATTGCTAAAACTTACTGTAGAAAGTAGCACTTGAACACCTGCATGCTTGTTCTCCCAACTGAACTCACTAACAGGCATGGTGAGTGTCTTGTTGTGGACTACATGCTTGAAGTACTTGGTTCTCCCAGTGGCTTTGTACAACCATGCAGCAGCCCATAAAAGCTCGTCCTAAGTCAAAACTCATAAGCATGTTGCAAGACTAAATTAGACTTGCTACCGTATGTATATAGATTAAACTTATGTTATAGAGTAACTAGTATTAAAATGATATACTTACATTATATCCTGATTTGGAGCAGTAAAATGGGCATTCAGCAAGCGACGATATATGAATGTATTAGCAAACTTGAATAGCTGTAAGAAAGTAAATTAAATGTTATTACTATATACAAAAGTATAAAAGTTCACAAAAAGAAAGGCCCATGTACACACCATTCTCATGTACTTGAGCTGTATGTGACATATATATGTACATAAACACACAAACACCTATGCAGATAGAGACACACATATACACATAGGCGTTCATGTGAAACACAAACCTTTACACACATGCAAACACATATCATACACATGACATGTAGAGGGATTTATTGTTTACATTGTATATTATATTGGGTAGCTTTAGATATTTAAAGACAAAGTGATAAAGATTAATATATATGCATATTTACATCCAACTTCTGTTATGTACATTATATAAATTTGGAAGTATATAATATGAAGTTAAATTTAAATTTGGTATAACAAGGGTCTAATAAATATATTGTGAATGCATAAGTTAACCACACACGCACGTGTGTGCACACAACATGCAAGAACATACACGTGCACATAGCATATTCACATGTATACATATATAATTTATAAATACACAACACAACATTTGTATATACCCTCTTAATAATATACATAAATTACATAACAAAAGAGACGTTCATATACACATGCATACTATATGTATGAATGTCAACATGCACATGTACACACACATATAAGTACACATTATAATGTCTATCTTTATTGAAAATATATTAATTGAGAGGGAGGTGGAGGAGATGTGCACACACACACGTGCATAACAAGACATAGACAAGTGCACATAAACTATGTCATACACAAACGTTTATAAATGTAGATAATAGATATGTATAGAAATACATACACACAAGACTTCTATTGAACACACAAGCATGTACGGAGAACATGTACACCTACATCTACACATAGATACCTAAAACCTAAAGATACAAAAAGGGTGGAGAGAGAGAACCTGAATAGCAGAACGCAATAACCTCTCGCATAAACTGGGTCTGAGTCTCTGAACACTAGAGAGGAAGCTGCAAATGCTGCTGCTGTCTCCGCTACAATCTCTGTACCAGGTGACTTTTCGTTAACAAGATAAGCCTCTCTCGGTGGCTGCATGTCTTCGGGTCGCTGCCAACAATCGTGATCCTTGATCGGATTTCCCACCTTAAAAGATCAACTCTAAGTTATGCATATATAATAATAAATAACAATTATAAATATGCTTTAGATTATTTACCTGCACCCATAGTTCTGTAGGACCAGTATGAGCCTTAAGGAAGTAGTCTGTGCCCCAACGTATTGCTTCCTTGAGATTGTCGAGCTCATCGGCACGAGCAATCGCGTGCCTATACTCTATAAAACTCCATGAGAGCATAGTGATTGTGAAGGCCATAGGGAACCCAAATTTGACATTGTCTCCAGCGTCGTAGTAGCCCCCTACTGAGTAGTCAAACATGTGTGAGCATGTGTTTGTTCTTAAAAGCATGCATGTGTGTGTGAAATGCATGGACAATATATGTAAAGTCTCTCTCTATATACATAATATAGATACATACATGTCCATCACTGCCATCCTCTAGAGCAGAGTCCCCACGCCATCTGACCCGCTGGTTGGGTGGCAAACTACCGGATCGTTGGGCTTCATAATATAGAATCGATTTTGAGAGTGCTTCTCTATAGTGGGATGCTTGGAAACAATCTGTTGAGGTAACATGTGAGTATATTAACAGCCATAGGATCTCTGTAATAAGATATGGACCATTGATTTGGTACTCACGTGTGTATATATAGACAATACATACACAGAGTAATTCAATAAGTCTTACTATGTTCAGCTGACATGTATGCGTGTACATATGAAAGATAGATACCCAAGATTAAACTAATGTTCACACATAAAAGTCTTAAACAAACTAAATCAACACATAAACAAATAAGAAATAAAAACTACATTTTTCTCAATGACTCTTCTAATAATTAAATATTTTAGAATTCGATTCAAAAATAAATTTAAAATTTTCTATCTAGATAAAAAAATACTGATTGGTATTAAGGGTATAAAAAAGGGGAAACAATCACAGATTTGTGTGCGTGAGAGAGAGATAGAGAGGGAGAGACTTACAAGTTGTCGGGAGAACGAGAACAGCCATAAAGAGGGGAGAAAAGCTCTCATGAGCGCTGCCATAGCTAGGAATCCCTTGAGAACAGAATAGGAAAATAATTAGGGCTTTGGGTATATAAATGTGGTGACGTGGCTGGACACGTGGCCGTTCAAGACGTTCTTTAATAAGAGAAGCAGAAAAACACAATGAAAACCTCAATTTTATACTACTACTCTTGGGGATATGTGCATCTACATTTAATGTATTTATTTTACATACGCTGCTGCATAAACACGTAGGTACACACTCACACTATCAGAAGGTTCATTTTACATTTACATTTTTCATTTAACCATTTGTTAATATCTCAATATCCAATATACTTGATAATTATTAATTGTTTATGTTAACATACCCCTATTTTGAAACATACAATCAACTATATATGTACAAGCATATGTAAATAATTTTTTTCAAAGTTGTGTATACGTACCTATATAAGTGATAGTCTTATTAATTACTGATGATTAATTGTTAATATAAATATATTACTACTTCATTATATAAATTATGATTTTTACCTTGCTATTGAAAAACCTTGAATTTTAAGACCCGATATATATATAAAGAATAAACTTTATAATAAATACAAGTTAAATATAAAATATTTTTCAGGAATTGACTCTTTTATAAAAATTCTCGTAAATGCAACTATAGGCCTTAAATAAGATAACTGATTTAGTCAAAAATCCCGTGTACCGTGTATATGTAAAAATTTATTAAAACAAGCTCGTTGAAGGCTCATGGACCATGTCTTGCATTGGTATAATATACATCTTTATATGTCTACATAAAGACAAATATATATTTACATGTTTATAATATTCATATTATTTAAATAATGGAGCATATTCTAGTCTCAAGTCGTCTTTTATTTATTGTTAAGATATGCTCATCATCCCATATCCTAGATTTACTAAACAAAGTTTAAAGTTAATGCTAAATTATTTAATTAATTTGAACCATAAATTTAGAGCATATTCTTAGGATATATTGCTTATGACAAGAAAAAAAAGTCAAACACTAATGTTTGAAACTATTAGCTTTTACACACTCTACGTGACAACATAAAAAGTGTCGTCTTCCGCATGAGCATCTCTTGCATTTCCTAAGCTTTATCCTGTAATTGTGAGTTTTTGGTATTTCTACCGCTCATATACATGTTTAAACTGAATATTTAATGGATGGGTATTAAGCGTGTTGATTTTAATTTTGAAAAAAAAAAGAAAAAAAAAAGCTATATACACATGCGTTACCTAATGTGTATAAGGTAAAAGGTTTTTAAACTGATTATTTTGGTACATATAAAAAACTAAAGTTCACAATGATTTAATCTAAAAGGTTTTCGAATCATTTCTTTTGGTATAGATTAAAAACTAGAGTTTAAAATAGTTTAATCTAAATTGTATATTGGGATGCAATATAACTTACACGTGAAAACAATACTTTAGGTATGCATTCATTTATTTAGAATATATGGTTAACCTCGCATGGACATGAAAGTTCACATACTCTAGTTGTTGAATATTGTGTATTGTAGAAGTCCAATTTTCTTTCTTCTTTCTTCTCCTTTTTTTTGGTTTTAAACACGGTAAGAAGGTATTATTCTATTGATTTATGATCATGTATTATTCAGCCAGCTAAATTTAATTATGTGAAAATTAAAATACTGAACATAAATTTAGTTCTATTAAGTTGCAGCATGGTTCACTATCATATGAGTGGTTGAAATCCCGTTAACTTATGAAAGATCCAAGGGCAAAAGGATGCATATGTATACCACAGTAACACATATGATTTTGATAAGGTTAAATGCCCGTGTGTATGTATGTTCACATACAAGGATGCATCACACGTCTTGTTAAGTACGATCTTAATAAGTTTAATTCCTAAATGCATAAGTTTATAAATCACGGGGCAACCACTTAAAAACAAGTCTTAAGAGTCTTTAATTAATATATTTTAAACGTGATATATACGATTATTTAGGTTTCTAATTTTTTATTAAAATATATGTAGTATAAAGTTACATATGTATATTTACATTCCTCGTAATTAATTAGGGTCATTTCACACCAACCTTTACTTAGGGTTAAATGTGAATTTTAATCGTCTTTTCTTCACACCACATTACCTTTACTTATAAATTAAAAGTGCTAAAGTAAAAGTTATATTTAATCAAAATTTCTTCACACCAAAAGTACAATTACTTTAAAGTTAAAGGTCTCGTGTAAATGTTTTTAATTTCTATGGTGCTTTTAACATTTAGCTAAATGTATAATTTCTAACGTTTACAGCCTTTAATTAAGGGCATGGCAGAGGTGCGGCAAGCTGAGTAGAGGTGTGGCGACTTGATTTATGGTGTGACTGAATACACAGGCGTGGTGACCAGGTTTAGGGTGTGAGTTGCAGATAGGATTTGGCAGCTGCTATGAAGAAGATGAATCACAAATCAGGTTTGTAACTTGAGACTCCATGCTTTCTTCTCACATTTTTGGCCCTTTTCTTCTTAAGGTTCTGTCATTGAGGTGCCTGAAGGAAGAAGACAACAATTCCACACAAAAAAAGAGTTTCCGAGGTAATTTTCTAGATTAGATTGCACGCATGCATGATAGTTTTGCATTTTAGATGGTGCTACTGAGGAGAAGTCATGGCCAAAGAAAAGAAGAGTCGTGATCGTGGATCCAATTGGTCAAATGAAGAGACGTTGTTGCTGGTTGAAGCAAAGCACCATGAGTCTGAAGAGGTTGTTGTTGTTGATCCACGGGCAAGGATGGTTTCTGCAGTAGAAAAGTGGGAGACAATCTCAAAGAAGCTTGCTGAGGATGGTGTGAACCGCTTAGACTTCTAGATTTTGCTATCCTTTTTTTCTTTCCAGGGAAGTTCAAGATTTTGGCTCACAAGCTTCGTCTACAGCCTACTGCTGCTCCAAACGTTGTTTACGCATGCTGTCTACTACACAACTTTCTAATAGTTTGGGGATGCAAATGTTAATGAAGAGATTCGAGAGCTTGGATTGGATAGAGTGGCTGATATGGAAGAGGAGGATCCGGTGCTCAGACTTCGATCGGAGCTGAATGGAGAAAAACATTAGACATAGTTTAGCTCAATATATTGCAAATGTTTGAATGAAAAAGATTTGCTTTAAATAAAATTTATAAGTAGTTGTTGGTGTGAAGCGTTTACTTTTACATGTTTTAAATAATGGTTAGTGTGAAGATAATACCTTTTATTTAGAACTACATTTTATTAAAATCTTTGGTGTGAAGAAAATTATTTTAAAAACTAACATTTACGTATTAATATGGTAATTGTGACTAAAGGTGACCTTAACTTTACTAGTGTGATTATTTTACATTTAAAATTTTCCATTACACAGATTTAACTTAAAAGTTTTGGCTAAGTAAAGGTTGGTGTGAAACAGCCCTTAGCCTATAAGGTTAGCATTTCATTTGCTATAAACTTTTATTATTTATAATTCAAATTTGGAGTAATTTATAGTCCATAAATTATATGTGAATAGAATATAATTCTTTTTGTTATAGTGCTTTTTTAATAAGTATTATCAAATAGTAATGTTTTTATATAGAAATGCACGTGTACATAAATACAAATATTATAAATTTTAAATATACTTTCTAGATTCTATTTATAGTTCACACGTCAATCCGGACTGTTCATATTCTAGATTATTCTAAGAATATTTATTTAACTAATAAGGATAAATCTTTAGTAATAAAATGTAAGATATTATGTACACAAACACACGTGTGTGTGTACAACCACCATCATTATTTAATTATTTAGACGGTAAAACTAAAGCACTATAATATATAAAGTACATATAATGCATTTAAATAATTAAACAGTTGTATAAATTCAAATGACGTTAAATATAATATATATATATATTATATAATATATATATAATTAATACGTTAATATTTTAGCTTTGTTATTTTTTATTGTCTTAAGGAAAACTATAAAATGGTTTGCTTGTGACATAAATATGAATGCTAGAATGAATTTTATGCCTTTTATTAACTGCAATAGAATATTTTAAAATTATAGAAATATATTATTCTCTTTAATGTGAAGTCTTAATTCAAAATGGTAATTTAATTGTTACAAGGCACATAAATCAATACTTTTATACACGTGGACAACTATCATGTGCCAACGTGGCTCACACGCGTTCCCATGCATTTACATGGGACAGTAGGTCTAGAGCATTTCCTCCTACATGGGAGCGATTGTTTCGTCAATGAAGGGTACTTTGTTTTACTCCTAGTAATTCTTTCTCTCGCTAGGGCCCCATTAGATTCTCCCCCATCTTTTGGTTACTTTCACTCTCACACAACCCATTGTCTCTGCTTCAAAGCCCTCATCCCCCTTCTCTCTCTTGGCTTCATTCCACTCTCACATCGGCACACTTGATTCAAAGCCGTCGTGTCCCCCTTCTCTCTCTTGGCTTCACTTCCCTTACTCCCACTCTCACATCGACCCACTCTGCTTCAATCCCCTCTTCTCTTTCTTGGCTTTACTTCCCTTACTCACACTCTCACAGCGGCACACACTCTGAATAGGGTTTCGGGAATAGTACTCTAGTATCGGAAAAGAGCTTGATTCTGATAAAGTCTCATACCTAGTCTGACGTAACTATATACTAACAAGGGATAGGTATAGTAGCAGACCCTTACGTAAAGGGGTAATGAGAAACACCGAGGGATACAGAACAGTGAGGCTATAATACCTGTGACATGTGGAAATGTGGAACAATTGGAGAAACGTGAAGGCATTTGGTTAAGCACTTGAGATGGACGTCAAAGTGCTTGTTGTGTGCTAAGACGATAGGGTCGTTAATAGCGTTTGATATTAAGGAATAAAGCAAGTCTTTATTTGTTATTAACCAAGGGGCTGGCAACAACACTAACTAGAGGCCTCCAATATAAATTCTAGTTAAGTAAAGAAATTAACCAGTGTTGTGTGCGTCGAGTGACAGACTTTGCAGATGTGCAAAAGGTCTCCAAGTGACTTCATGTCGCAGGTGGTGCCTCCGACATCTGGGTTTACGACTCAGTGAACGACGGTTCTGAAGTACTTGGTTTCGCATAATGCAAGGGGGTAATAAAACTTATGTGAACTTTTGGCTGACTCCACATAGAGTGATATGTTAGTTTTGGTTAATTTTTTAACATTATCTAGTCTTGGAGTTGGACGTCAACGAGGACGTTGACATTTTCAAAGGTGGGGAGTATGTCATAGTTTTTACTATGACTCGAACCTTTACTTTGGACGTTGATTGCTGTTACCTACTGTACTATGTTGACAGACCCTAGATGTAGTGAGAAACAGCTGTGCACTTAGGTGTTTAGGGGTAGTTCGGCCGACTATCTTTAGATGTCGCGAGAAACTCTAAGCGAAGGTAGCACTTACCTTCTAGAAAACCCACCCCCAATTTTGACGTCCTAGTTAAGATGAGTTTGGCATGTTAAATAGGGTTAGGAACACCCCTAGGGTTGACCTAACCCACGCCCTAAAACCCCCACCCCCCTTGGGTAGGGTTTAGGGGTAGGGGTTAGTGTGCAAACTCATCTCATTAACTAAGGGGCTGGCATTTAGTGCCAGCCCACTTACACATACAGGAAAAGAGGGGGGGGGGTCCGTCACATAAATAAGGTAGAGTATATGTAGGAGAGAGCTCCTGGGTTCATGAATGAGTTCGTTGCTCTTCTGCCGGTGCAAGCTTTAGCTTGTGTCGTTAAGGTACAACCCTTGTTGTGCTGCCCTAACTTCAATGATAGGGGTACGTCCCACCTTCGGGGTAACTTACCCTTAACGTTGACGAATCCATGCCTGGGAGGTCTTGTCGGGATGCACGTTCCAAGAGGCAGAGGTTGTGGCTTGTCTTTAGCCTCCTCCTCCACGTCAAGCTAGGTGTGCACTCATGGCTAAGCAAGGCACATCCGTGTCCTTGACCGGTTGAGTGTGGGACCTTGTTTGACAGGTTCACATTAGGTTCACTAAGGGGTTCTAGAGTTGGCATTAAGGGCCACGTTACAACTCTCGAATCTAAGGGCTATGGCATGATAGCCCACATCGTGGAAGGCATTGTCACATGGAGATGTGACACTGGTTAAAAGTCACACAATACAACGCCCGAGGCATGCCCTTTGGGTTGTGTCATGGGCTTGTCACCAAGGGGTTGGATACTCTGACAAACAGCATGCTTGTGCTCGCGCTAGGGTGCTAAGCTTTGGGCATTTTCTCAAGGGAGGTTAGGTCTCGTAACTAGGTGTGTTTAGGCACACTTGGCTAGGGGAGTGTTCTCCTTGGAATCCAGGGGTTGAGCAACCTAAGCTTGTTAGCAGGAGCCTTTTCGTGAAGCACTTGCAAGGTCATGTACTTAGGTTATCCAAACCTAACCTTAGGGAGTTTACTTAGTAGAACACTCGTGTCCACCTACGGCGCACACTCGTGTCTCACTAAGTACTAGCCCTAGGTCTAGGGTATGACTTGGCCACTCAAACCCTTAGGGGTTAGTCGTGGTTCAGGGTACCCCTTGTCGCCCTAAAGGGGTTGTACTCCCGGGAGGGTGATTCCTCAAGGGGTAAGTGACGATGCCTTAGCTCTATCACGGGGTTATGTGTGAGACACATCTCCTTTGTGGGGTTAGGGCATGAGCATGTCTAGGTCTACTTGGGACAGGATCCTAAAGTCTATCGGGTTATCCTTTGGGTTCAAGGGATGGTCATTATAAGGGATTAGGGTAGGACTCTAAGTCTTTTGCCTAATTGGGCTCCTGAGTCAGACTCTTAGGGTTTTTTGGAAGACTTAGCGTTTGCTCACACAGGGTGATGATGTCGAATGGCCATTTGGCAGCCACGTGTTAGCCTTTTGGGTTAAAACTTTGACACCTAGTAATTGAAACCCTAAGTCACACTGGTGAATCTTTTAGGAATGAAGAATCACATAAGTAAAGAAGGGTCCTTGTGCAAATAAGTTGGTGACCCCTTCGTCTTTCTTTCGGGAGTATCATCAATGGGTCACTTGGCACCGGTTCATCTTTACTTTTTAAGTTGAATTTGATAATATAACATATTCTGTTTTCCTTTTAGTGTTGATTGATACAAGCTCAATTTTGTCTTCTATTCCTAAAAAAGGATGTCCGTGGTGAAGCTCTCCAAAATTTAGGTAGGTCGTTATAGATATACATAATTATGTATAAAATATATATATATATATATATGTGTGTGTGTGTGTACTTTTACAGGTGAGTAAACAGAAACAGTTTCGAAAACTCTTTGAAAACTTGAAAGGTCTTGTACCAATCTTCAAACTAAATTGGGAATAGAATGATAAAATGATTAGTCAAATAATTGATGAAAATTAAAAAATTAATTAATTATTAATAAATGTTAAATAATTAAAATTTAGAGGGTTTTAATACATTAAGGCGTGTACAATGCTACTATGGTTATGGGTATGATATTGTGTAAAATTTACATTTATTCCGACCGGGAAGTAGAATTTGTAGAAGATCTGATACTCCATGTTAAATCTTGAGTTTTAAATAGCGTCCATTAAAATAAGTTCATGTTTTAATAAGATTTAAAGAACATATTTTTAAGGAATATATATATTCTGCAGGTTAATGACATTAACAATTTAACTTAATATGTATGTATTTAAGATTGAACAAATAAAAATAGATTAGTACAAAACAAAAATAATAAATAACACAAATTATAGATTATGGAATAATAAATTCAATAAGAATTTTTTATCACAAAATTTAATAAATTCTAAGTGGGATTGATACAAAATCCTTCGCAAATTTTTACTGTGTTTTTTTAATTTATACTAATATTATAATATAAATTAAAACTAAAATATATTTATAAGTGTATATATGTTTATGCATGTATACAATATCAATTACTAGTGGTTATAATATAAAAATTTAAAATATACAAATAAAACTATATAGTATATAGATTATAAATAAAAAATATAATCTCTATAAGTTTATAATCCATACAATTAAAATATATATGCTAATGTCAAGTTATTTTCTGTATTATTTACAAGGGATTGAAGCTTAACGATCCACTGCCAGCAGTCTTGATAAAAGCTGGGATATATACATACATAATATTATGGGTATGTGTAGCATGCAATACTGTACACACACACTATATATATATATGAGAGAGAAGGGGGGGGGGGGAGACTGACTAGTTTTTATGAAACATAATGGTACATAGATGTATGGTGTTATATATATGTATGTATATACCAGTGGGCGTATACAAGGCGGCATAAGCATGCAAATATATGGTGTCCTTTAGTACAGTTCCATGGTTAATGTCTTTAAGGCGGGCTATATGCATACAATAAAAAACGTACCTCACCAGCACGACATTGGACCTTTAAAGAAGCATATCATCAGCTCTTGTTTCGCCAGAATTCAGCAAGGCAATAGGAATCCCCAATTGGTGTGCAGAACTGCATAAAAGTATATACAAATACATTATACATTTATACACAAACACATATATATAGATATGACTTATTTAGCTAAACATGTAGGTTAACAATTAATCTGACCAATAATCACTGACCTTGCGAGACGAAAAGCAGAGAAAACCATGAGAGAAGAGCCAACAACCAGTAAAGCATCTGAGTTTTGAACCATACTTGCAGCTGCTTGAACTCTCTCTCGAGGCACGCTATCCCCAAAGAAAACAACCTACAAAATATCTGTGCGTGAGTTTTAATCTGACATAAAATAACACGCACACGCACACGCACACGCACATATACAATACAACAAATCAGAACCAGTTATGCATAAAAAGATACTGTGTGAATCAATGAATTAGGATATTAAATAGGCATGCTAATGCATATGCAAAAAATTATTTTGCCGGTGAGAGGCATATGAAAACTTACGTCAGGCTTCAAGGCTCCACTGCAGAGTATACAAGAGGGAATCTGAAAATCCTGTCTTTCGAAAACACTATCGTCGATTTCAATGTCTCCATCTGGTCGCTGTTGCATTCCAAAGCTTCCATCCGAGCCTGGCTCACCCCTTTCCAGCATCTCTACTGCTGCTGCCCACTTTATAAACCACAATTGAGAGAGAGGGGAGAGAGAGACAGTAGTACCTCTGGATTAAGATGTTTCATACGATCTTGAAAAGCTTGTCTGCTGGACAAATCGCTGCAGTTTAAGCAGATTACTTCGTGAGTTGTCCCATGTAATTCAATCGGGTTGCTCCCTGCTTTATGATGTAATCTGATGCATGCAAGTTAGTAGATGTACGTACACACATACATGTCAGGCTGTATGTATAAGAACAAACATTCATATACATCATAGTAAGTGAAAGACATAATATGATGGTACCTAAACAGTATTTCTTTCTCTTCATTACAGAAACAACATACTGTACCTATGCATGTGTGAACTAATAAATTACAATAGCTCACCTATCACGTTTTGAGTGATCATTCCCATGACTCGTCCTGATTTCTCAAGTTGTGCAAGGCTAATATGGCTAGGCCCTGGCAGTGTATTAGAAAATCTCCTCCATCCAATATAACTTCTTGCCCAGTATCTTCTTCTCACTTTAGAAGATGCTACAAATTGTAATATGCAAACAGAAAATATATTATAACTGAACATAGTCATATAATTAAATATAAGAACGTATATATGATAAAGCTTATCAGTTTGTTGTTCAATTCTACGTATACAATAAAGTTTGAAAAAGTTACAGTTTTAAATGTGAAGCATGTAGATATGGTTCATCTGTGTGCAATGTGTGTGTGATGGATTCTAAAAATATATCTATCATACCTGATGTGTTGTAGGCTTAAAACCACTACTGTAAGCGCCATTTGGGCTGGTTTACAAACGGTAATTCAGTTAATGCTCCTAACAAGATAATTAAGATAGTTGTACCCTCTGTAATCCGGGATGCCTGATTCAGTGCTAACTCCAGCGCCGGTTAGTACAACAAGCTTCTTACTGGAAATTATCACAAGGTTATATACATGCATATACACGTGTATAGACATAGTTTGACGAAGTTCATCTATATACACAGTACAACGCATATATGGGGTTTCATACTGTATTATTTCAAGTATACAAAGATGTTTTTACACACATAAGTGTCTATAATATGTAACTTTTACATATACTTGGATGAACTTTTCCTGGAAGTCACATATACGTATGCAGTAAAACAAGACTAGCTGCGTGTGTATACACAGAGATTACACACACACACACACAGAAGAGAGACAGAGAGAGAGAGAGAGAGAGAGAGAGAGAGAGAGAGAGAGAGAGAGAGAGAGAGAGATTATAAGGATGTCTAATGCAAGAACATTTTACAACACAGATTTTATCACATAACTCTCTCCCTCTCTCTCTCTCTCTCTCACACACACACACACACACACACACACACACACGCACCTGTCTTCTATGAACTTGTGCAGGAGCTCATAATCACGATGACTGGGAGGTGGGCAATCTGGAATAATCTTCTTTGCTAATCTGCCATGTCGAATTCTCTCTTCTTGCTGCTGCCCATTCGGCAAAGTTGTCATCCGCTTTGGTATTGATACAAATACTGTATGTAGATAACAGATTTAACAGAATGTAAGCACAAAATTAAACAAAATACAGTGATTTATCTTATAACTTACCCGGTTTAGCTACACACTGTGTCCATATGCGTAATCCCATTGCCATCTCTAGCAAAATCGAACGCGCAATTGTTCACATGAATGTTAGGGTAAAAGAACGAAGCATATTCTGCACCTGTGAATATTCTACGAATATATTTAGAATTTATTCCCAGAATATCTTTTGAATATTCGATATGAATGTTAGAAACATCTCTGTTCAAAAATTTCCTCTCAAAGTATATATTTACAAACCTCCCACAAAACCAATACAAGGTACTTTCCTTCGTATTCCTGTGAAAAATAGTCTCCAGTGTTTATATGCATACGTATGTGTGTTTGTAAATGTAAATGTATATATATATATCTATATATATACTTACTTTATGTGCATCAACCTGGAGCAGCATCACTATCGTCCATAAAAACCCTCGGTGAATCCGGTGGTAGATTCGTTCAAATCCAGGAAAAGCTCCTTCCTGTATAAATCATATATACATGATATACATGATATGATATATATATATATATATATATATATATATATATATATATATATATATATATATAACTACACAGATTGCATGTCTACCTATATGTTCAACATACATTGTATAAAGATTTATGTGACAAAAATTGGTTTATATATAATTGTGCCTATCTACGTAAAATAATGGTGACTCTATATATAAAACGAGGGATGAACTTTAGCTACATGCTTCGCAGTTATATAATCAGAATGCAATCATACCGTAAACTATGAGAAATAGGATATAGACATGAAATACACATGTACACATAAACACACGTTACATACAGAATACAGTAAACTGAAAAAGTACCTTTGAAGACCACCACCACCATTTACATGATTCAAACCAAGTGTTTTCTGTATTTCTGGCTGCTCCGAGTTCCACTGGATCCCACAGAATCCCCTTCTTCTACACTAGCCTTCTCATCCCCATCAACACCCAGCTTTGGGATTTTCCTCCACCATCCTCTTCTTCTTCTTCTTCATCTTCCATCTCACTCTCCTCATACTCATCGTACTTCACCTTACTTCTTGTTGCACGTTGACTTCTACGTAACACCAAGTCTCTTATTTGTTTCGACTTCCTTGCTTTCCTCCTCGGTAACCTACAACATAGCTAACATTAGATATAAATGAATTATCATATATAATATAATAATATATAGTATCACCAGGCAACTTGTAATTACACGGATTCATAGATGTGAATATTTATGTGGATCTATATATCTGTAATTTCACATGCTATTTCTCCTTTTAACAATCTTATGTGTTCACAGACGGAAATCATTGTCGATATTTCAGTAATGAATACACAATACATATTGATGAGAAACTGTATTATAAGTAAAGAAGTACTTGCACGCAAGCGTGTGTGGGGTGCGTGCGTGTTCAAAGACTTAACCAATTTAGTATGATTAACTAGACCATTGTATGTGTGTGTGAGTGTGTTGTGAAGGCTAAGTACCTGTGGAATCTCAGTTTTGGCCGCTTCCGTCTATGCTCATCTTCACTGTAACCACCATCTAAGTTGTCCTCGTCGTCTATATTATTACCTTCATCTTCCTCTCTATACTCCTCATCCGTACTATACTCCACTTTCTTCCGTTTCCTCTCCCGTACAAAATCGTCGTCGTAGATAGCTTCTCCTTCTATGTCGTCATCGCTGTATACGTCGTCTTCATCATAATATCGAGAATCTACATATTCGTAATGGTTGTATCTTTGTGACCTTCTTCTTTCCCTGCTCCTGCATAGTTAAGAACTATAATGTGAATTTGTGTACTTTCGATCTTTGATATGTCTTACTTTACAGGTTTGTTAACATTTTGTATATACATATATTTTGCATATATGGACTACAGATATATCTATATACTCTATATACATGTAAATGCTTGTAAAAACATGTCTGTGTGAGATAAATATGCCACTCATGACTGAAAAGAGAAGCAGGATCTATGTACATACACCTGTCTTACATGGTGTATATACATTAGTCATGTTACCTAATTTACATTTCTGCGTGATATCTTATGTGGGTAGATGAATATCAACTATTCAGTAGTTCATTTTAAAAACGTTCATAACAGAACTTTTCACTAATATAGATATATAAAAATTGCAAATATTGCATATACAACAGTTTTGCAAATCTATGCATTTGTATACACGTATATATGCGACATTCACACACACGAACGCGCGCACGCACATGGGCGTGCGTGCGTGTGTTATATAATAAGAAAATGGGCAATGACTACCTTAGCCGAGATTCATGCTGTGCGGTTCCACCGTCACTTGAAAATTCACCATCACTCCTGCAATATATGGCGTATTCAGGTGTTAGATAAGACAAAATATATCTATTCATGTAGTAGACTAAAACATATTAGAGAGAGAGAGATGATGATGATGATGATGACGATGAGGAGGAGACAGAAACGTGGAAATATACATAGTAATTATAAATAATATATAAATACATAATATTCACAAAAATATTGTATTCTACTATTTGAGGTTGAAAAATATTTATAGATTACCTCAGTGGAGATTTCTGAGAAGTCCCAACATCATTTGAGAATTCATGCTCATTCGAAACTGAGAGGTAAAGTCCGTCGTCTTGATGAGAATCAGAAAGTTTGTGTTCATCCAATTGATCTTTCTCATCATCATCTGGTCGTTGATCCCTCTGATCATCGTCATCATCGGGTTGTTCATCTTTGTTAGATGAACGGTCCTTACGTGAATTTTCCGCGTGGCCATTAGCGTGGCCATTAGCATCTGGGGACTGTGTCTTTTTCTCTGCATGATAATCAATACATACATTATGTATTTACTAGGTAGAGAAGAGTAAATATATAGAGAGGGAGGGGAGAGGGAGAGGGAAGGGAGAGGGAGAGAGAGAATCTGCAACATCCTTTGTGAATATTTAATAGATACTATAGCGTTTCTAATAAGAAGTAACATATAATAATATATAACTATACTTCAATGTCGTGTGTGTGTGAGTAAGAAGCTAACCTTGTCCATTTGATTGCCTCTTTAATAGATCGGTCATATTCGTCTGCAAGGAGAAATTCAATCAATAGAACAAGACAAAGCAAGCTAAATTATACCAAATTATATTACGCACACATACACCCAATACATGAATGGTATATTACTATTCCACATTACACATCTTCGACACATACATACATGCATACATACACACACAGATATGTGTGTGTGTGTGTGTGACAGACAACATACTTCGTTATATTTCGCACGTACCGAATGTGTATGTGACGGGTTTGCGATCTCTTTTGGCACGACCGCTTGCGAGACCGTTCGCTTGAAATGTACTGTTAAGCAGATTGGCCTGCCTCTGCTGACGCTTTAACGCCCTTTCCTTTTTCTGCAAAAATATATAATTAAATAGACAAACAATCATGTTTTAAGTGTCTCTTCACACAGACATATGTAAATATGTAAATATTACTTGTCATGTTGTTACCAATAAAGTAAGACTACTAGATTAGACCACGTACCTTTTGAATTTCTTCTAGAACGGGTAAAATTTCCAGTTTGAGTTTCTTTCCCAGTCCAAGCTCCTGCTTACTCTTACTCGATAGGAGTGTTTCCTGAGAACAAAAACATACTGTGGGAAATGAACATACACATATACACACATATATAATACATGTATTATAGCACGCACGCGCACACAAAAACGTACAGCAACTGACTGAAACTCATCGAGGTTGCTTGCTAAGGTTTCCCACTGGCTCGCACGAGGAGGCGATGCACTACGACCTCGAAACTCTTTGCTTTTGGGTTGCGGTATTTTCTCTGTATAGCCTGTATCCGGATATTGTATCGTTTTCACACCTATGTAGAACATCGGCATCAGGAGCACGTGTCAACATGTGTGTGTGCGTATATCAGCTCATACCAGTATAGTTCGCCTTGTGGATTCGCAGCTGAGCGTTCTTTACGAAATGAAGAAATATAGCCTTTCTTTAGAGCTGGCTCCATGTACATCCGAACGTCTTCTTGCTGCCAAAGTAACAAACTTCAGTGAGCCCAGCTGTGTGTCTAACTAATATCAAAAGCTTACGTCAAGACGAAGCTCACAGAGTGCTTTTAGAATGACCAGTTTAGTTGCTGAACGCAATCCTCTATACACTTCAACCTCATCTCTAAAATAATAGCAGATTAGCTCCTTAAATAATGAAGTCCAATAGAAATACTCACCCATGGCAACCTGCAAGCGGGAACGGAGGCTCGGCCACCTGTAGAGTTTTACATATATACATTGTATGACATGAATCTGAAAGTGATAAACCTTTTTCCATGGGCTTCTAAGTTTCTTGTAAAGAACAGTGATCCAAGTTTCACGACCAAGAGGAGTCCGATTAGGTGGGTGAATTTCCTGCAATGAAGTCCATCAGCTTAGCATAAACTCCATTGTGCAATTAACCTTCAGCAATGCGATATGTATATCCGCAAGAAGATGGTTGCATGTGAGAAGGGCAGTCTCCAGTTCCTCAATAGGAAATTCCTTGACATTCAGGAGCGGTCGAAACGCCTACAGGAAAAGGACCGTCAGAATGCAGAATTCTGAAAAAAAGACGTACATTGATGAAGTTGATGACGGATGCGAGCTCCCACATGCCTCGGAGCTCAAGCCGATCCTGCTCTGTTTCTGCCGGATTGACGAACACAAGAGGAGGAGGGGGTTCTGCCTGTTTCTTCTGCGGGATTGTGGGTGGGGCTGGAGGCGCCTTAGAAGTGCAAGCTCGTGTAGGTCGCTTCGGCCTTGTCTCCGCCATTGTTTTAACAAGAATCTCTATCTAGGGTCTTCTGAAAGGAAAGAACCTTCTAAAAGTCCTGCTTTTCTTCATCGGATTCACTCGGCGCCTCTTGTTGTTCGCTCTGTAGCCGCCCGCCGCTCACCATTTTGAAGCGGTCTCCTGTTCTACGGCCCGTAGGGAGGCTAAACCCTGTCTTTTGAATCACAAGTATCCTGCGCATTACCGCATTCCAAGCCTGTTGCCTCGATAATCCGAGAGAAACCGCGGACTAAGGCGAAGACCTTACCATGAGCGCCCTGCACAGCTCGCTGTCTTCCTCCGCGATGCGCAAGAACTCAAAAATCCGACTGATCAATGAATCACCTTGTAAACATCCGCTTCACAAAATCAAAGCTTTTCCTCGCTAGATTGATCGGCAGAAATCCGTGTGTTTCTAGCTCGGCGCCTTGCTAAGAACAAATGAAACAAAGAATTTGAATTTCCTTCCCATTCCGCTGCCCTAGCCCGCTTGCTGTGATCGCTTCCGTGTCTATGCTGCATAGAGTGAGTCTTGATGTCGTCAAGATCAACGGCTATTCGTTATCCACGTGGAGATGACCCGAAGAATATTCTCTTGCATTTTATTTAGATTCCAAGAGTATGTTCACATGTGATCCAATGATATAAGCTATCAGTGTAAACTTGTTCTGTCTCTCATATGTATATATATCTAATGAGACAGTGTAAACTTGTTCTCTCTCTCATATATATCTGATGACATAAGCTATCAGTGTAAACTTGTTCTCTCTCTCACACACACGCACGCACGCACCAATGCGTGTTGTATTGCTACTTCACCACCAAAACCAAGTTGTATTGTTTTGGTGGTTTTACACAATGCACATTAAAATGCCTACAGTAGCTGCACGTCTCTCCCTCTCTCTACATATAAACTATATAAGCGATGCGTTTGTCTACGTATATTTCACGTCCTTGTGTTAAGTATGTACATATATGATCTTATATACGTACATAAAGGATGTTTCTCTCTCTCCCTACACAAACTATATAAGCAATGCATTTGTCTACGTATATTTCACGTCCTTGTGTTAAGTATGTACATATATGATCATATATACGTACATCAAAGGATGTTCTCTCTCTCTCTCTCTACACAAACTATATAAGCAATGCGTTTGTCTACGTATATTCACGTCCCTGTGTTAAGTATGTACATATATGATCTTATATACGTACATCAAAGGATGTTCTCTCTCTCTCTCTACACACAAACTATATAAGCAATGCGTTTGTCTACGTATATTTCACGTCCTGTGTTAAGTATGTATATATATGATTTTATATACGTACATCAAAGGATGTTATCTCTCTCTCTCTCTCTCTCACTCCATACACAAACTATATAAGAAATGCGTTTGTCTACGTATATTTCACGTCCCTGTGTTAAGTATGTACATATACGATGTTATACACGTACATCAAAGGATGTTATTTGATTGGAGTCCATGGACATTCGAAGCTGATCCAAATCCTTGTCTTGCCTTAGTTGCTCCAGAGCCTTTGCTTCATATTTTCTCACCATCTCCTGTGACATTTTTAACTTCCTACCCACGTCACGCAGGGATTGCACTTCAATTTTGCCGTCCTCGAGTCCATACCGCTGCTCTAACACCATCCTCTCTTTGGGTCTCAACTTTTCTAGCTGAAAAAATTAATATATACATATATATATATATATAGAGGTGATAAAAATGTATAAGACGACTTATACGAAATACAGTATACAAAGTTTATATGAATAATAACTAAATAAATGTTTAAACTGTTAGTTTATTATACTTACAACTGTTTGGAGGGCCTCTTGTATTTCTGGAGAATCCGAAATTATATCTCCATTCTCAGGCAAGTAGTCTATTAGCTCCTCGTTCGTATTTCCAAGTGTCTCGTTCAGCGACCGTACACGGAAGTTCCGAACATTCCAGTACTGTACCGGATCCAGCCCCACACGCTGCATTATCTCCTCATCTGTCGGGTACCTTCCCAGCTCCTTAAACAGCTCCCCTATTGCCCGCCTCATCTCCAGCCTTTTCTGTTTTGTATGTGTAAAATATATATACGTGTGTGTGCATACATATATTGTGACACATATATCAAATCATGGACGTGTGTGTGTGGAGAGAGGGAGAGACACGCTACTGGAAAAGCTACTTTACTATCAGTATACATCTAAATACCAGTTAATACGAGTGTCCCGGCCTGAACACCATATAGATTCTGTACACATGTATGTATATTATGTATTGTGTCTGCATGTATGTGTATTTGTAGCCACACCAGACCGAACACGCACGCATAAATACCAAGATGTTATATATGCACACACGCGTGTATAAATGTACTTCCTATAACGAGACATTATGTGTATTTGTATTTATATATACCATTGCAAAGCTATATGGAAGGCGAACAAGGGATCCAGTTCGTATAATGGCCCTGATGATCGCAGTTCGAATCCAGTAGATTGCATAAGTTGAGAAACGTGCTCCCTGTTTAGGCTTGAAATGGTCTACTGCGTCCATTAATCCCTTAACTGAATATTACATGTAATTAATTATACATTATACTTAATAACAATATTAATAATAACAATGCATTATAGTCATATTTATATAAAATTTATACAAACCTCCTTCCTGACATATATCTTCCAGTGTGAAACTCCCGGCATCACGTTCATACTTTCGTGCAAAGTGTAGTACCAGACGGCAGTTATACTGCAGACAAATATATTATATATTATATATTTTTAAGACATTATTTATATATATCAAGACGCCATATAAGATGAATGTGTGTGTGTGTGTGTGTGTGAGAGAGAGAGAGAGAGGGCATGTATATGTATATGTATATTAAAGTGATCTATAAGGTAACTGAGTTTAATGTTTTAAAAGAGCTTCAAGTAGAAGGCAGCGTTAAGAATGTATTTTAAGCATTTGCCATAATATTAGATAATGCTAATAAAATATATTAGAAACAATATACACACACATACACACACGCACACACCTCGACCAGCTTGTTCTTTGCAGCCTGACCCAGTTCTAACTGCCTTCTCAATGTCTTGAATTCCATATTTGCAGCCGAAGCCCACTCGTCATCACTTGGTTCTCTGCCTAGGACCTTTGTTAACTCCTTCCTCAAACTTTGTAAATGCTGTAAAAACCATTAGTTAATAATTGATTAATTAACTATATTACAGAAAATGTATTCTGATATGTACATACGCATATACATGCATTTTAAGTTACTGAAAGTAACAATGTATCACCGTACATGCGTATATGTGTGTGCATATATTACTTCAAAATACATATATGCTTTGCATATCTGTATCATATGTACAATGGCATACACATAAAGGTGCTGTTTGTACATATATAGGTGCTGGTACACACGCTTATACGACTTACATATTAATATATAGTATACATAGTACATAGTGTTACTAGCATTTCCAATTACTTTTATTTTGATGAATTTATAACGCACACACACACACACACGCACCTTGATTGGACGCACGTATTCAAGAAGTCTAGCTTCTTCCTGAGGTGAAAGATAACCATGGTGAAGATTTTTCCAATTAAGAGCCTTTAAATCGAAGGATGAGTTAACGAGCTCATCAGCTTCACGGGACCATAAACCATCCTTAATCCCGTCATCAGCTGAGTCATTAACCAGATTTTCCAATGCTAATCTCTTCAAAGCAATCCTTGTCCTCAGACTAAGCCTTCTACTCTTGCTAGATTTCACTGTTCGTACAGGGTATACTGTGTTTGCATACAACCTTTTACCCTTTATCTCCTCGCCCTTTACCCTTTCCTCTTTGCTTCTAGTCTTATTATCATCCTTCACCTCTGCAGCACCATTAACCTGTAGAGAGTATGTCAATATATGTAAACTTTACTACAAGACACGATCGTATATGTATATAAGTCTACCTCTACCCCTCTCTCTCTTTCACACACATACACACACACAATCCCCCTTGTTCATATAATACTTGTACTATATTGATGTAGTGAGTTTTATAGTAATAGAATATACATGTATGTATGTGTGTGTGTTTATATGTACCCAACACGTATATACGTATGTATGTACCTTGTACGTCTGTGTTGCAGCAGTATGTGTTGAATCTGGATTTGTGAGCACAGCACTAATAGGTTTGAATTTCTTCCATCTCTTATTATCGATCCAGCAGGAAAATCTGGGAATTCTACGCGGGAATTTCACTGGTTTTTCGGGAATGTAATAAGCATTTGCGTGCACCAACAGTGAGAGCTTCTCCATTTACAAAAAAACGCTATACTCGGAAACTTACCTGTTTATAAGCTGTTAACACCCAATTAGCTACCTAAAATACCACAAAATCCTTGGTTTAACTGAGATCCAATACGTTAGTGCCTATGTGTTGAGTAAATCTTCTTCTCTCACCATGTGTCATCGTGGACATGCCTTAGGAATATTCTGTTCACGTGGCAAAATTTATGCCAAGAGACATGGTGTCCACATAGAAGACTCTGGAATACCCGCTAATGTCGTTAAATAAAATTTAATTATATAAATATAAGAAAAAAATTTATTTAAACAAAATAATTATTTAGAATACATATTAAGTATAATTAATAATAAATATATATATTTAAACTTAGAGAGAGAATTAAGTAATATAATCATTTAAATAACGAAATTATAAATTTTGTATACAATTTTCTTTATTATATCATTAAATATAACGATAATATTACCCGTTTTATACTTCTAAAGTATAAGGATCCTTTTCTATTCCTGTCTCACGGATTAAGCTTTAAAAAAATGGCAAATATAACCTTATTCGCTCTCTCAATTCCTTTATAACCTCCGACTTCCAGTATTTAGCCAGAGATGCATCGCCTGTCTTGATAATACGCCCATTTTCCTGTATTATATTAGTCAGTATATGTATGTATGTGTATATAGTACGCGAGAACGTATACTATATACATGCACATATACAGAACATGTCTATTATGTAAGAATGTATTCTTATGTGCACGCACACACGGACAAGCAACATACCATAATGTGGACATAATCAGGATTAATGTAATCCAGCAATCTTTGATAATGAGTTATCATTAAGACTGCGTTCTTAGACGTTCGTAAACCATTAATCGCATTTGCCACGTCCCTTAATGCATCCACGTCTAAGCCAGAGTCAATCTCATCTAAGATGGCCAAGTCCGCCTCCAAGACCTGCAATAAAGTTTCATTAATATATATATATATATATATATATTGAAATTACTATATAAATTAATAAATATATTAAATTATATCACTTAAGTTAATTTATTAACTATCACACGCACGCACCGCGAGCTGTAAGATCTCATTACGCTTTTTTTCACCTCCACTGAATCCCTGGTTTACATTCCGATCCAAAAATGTAGGGCTCATATTAAGTGCCTGAAGTTTAGGTGCTAAATAGCCATAAAACTGCAAAAACACGTAATTAGAACTTTAAATATAATATCATAAATATTTTAATGTATATTACATTAAAAGCAGATACTATATACATAAATATGAAGTAACATACCAGTAAATTCTTAAGAATGTGAAACCTACTTCCCTAAAATATTGTATCTTAATAAGCAACACACCCACAGCACAAACACAACACGCACGCGCACGCGAATAAATCTTTAAAGTATATACACTTTATCTGTCATATATATAATTTTGGAATAACACACGAGTAAACTGTTAAACTTACATCATACATATGCAAAATACTAATATACCGATATTAATATATTGGAGAGAGAGAGAGAGATGCAATAGGTTGCATGTCACGTCTGACCTCAATGGGAGAAAACTCAGGCTGTTGCAAAGTAGCACGTTTGGCATTACACGCCATACGTAAGAAATCCATGTTACTAACACCGGGAACTTCTACCGGAGACTGGAAACTGAGGAAAATTCCGGCGTGACTTCTCTCTTCCGGTGTTTTATCGAAAAGATTTTCGCTCTTAAAGTTTCCACTGCCGACGGTGACCTCATAATCCGGGTGACCAACCAAAACCTGCATACATGTTGACTTGTTTATCACTAAAAGTACACATGAAACATATATACGTAAAATGTTTACATATCATGTCTGAAGAATCTAAATATTTACATATCATATCTGAAGAATTTAACAAAAGTTGTGTGTGTGCTACGCGAGCGCACACGTGTGTGAGCATATACAGATAGATATAATACGCTGTAACATTAAAATATTAAGATATTATATCTTTGGAACTTCGAAATAGTTTAATATATACGTCCTAAGTGTATCTGTGTGCATATCTACAGACCTTGAACATGTAAAAGCTAGTATATACTCACCATAAGATACCATAGCTTAGTAGAAAGAGTCTAGATATACGTCAATACATGTATATGTGTGTATATATGTTTATACGTGTCTGCATGTGTGTGCGTGTGAATGTATGTGTACACACGGTTTAATTTATTTAAACCATTGACTTGCCTTAGCCAAAGTGCTCTTCCCAGAACCATTTTTTCCCATGATTGCATGTACCTGTCATAAAATAATAAATTAGTAGATATAATAATTAATGTAAGAGAGTACTACTCTCTCTCTCTCTCTCTTGCACGCATATACACATGAATGCATTAACTTAAATGTAAATTATCAATAGAAGGATAAATAAAACGCACCTCACCTTCCCGTATAGTCAGATCAAGACCTTTTAAAATTTCGATCCCAGATTCTGCTACCGATGCCTTAAGATCTCTTACCTGTAGCAAATAAACAAAACTTACCAAAACTTGGAGTATATACCTCTATATCAAAAGTCTACCTTATATTATCATATACATATAGAGAGAGACATAATATGACATCTCTTTCTCACTCTCGCGCATGCACACAGACACACAGACACACACACACACACACACAAAAGAAAACAAATAATGTATATATGGCAAAACATAAACAATATTAACATTATACATCTTTTAAGTATTAGATCTTCGTTAAATGACATATACACAACACATATATAACTAATTGGTATTCACGAAGGCGTATCTATTGTAGATTATATAATGGAGTGTGTGGAGAGATTATAAATCACAAATGCAAATATACGATCAATACCTGCAGCAATACGCTTCTTTGTGCAGTTTCCTTCTGCTCTGCAGAGGCTGCTGACGCCATAGCCACAATACGATTGGTTTTGGATATTTCCATACACAAACCTGGACAAATTTTGCATTTCATATTAGCACTCTGAGAAATTCTATTCATCCAGCCGCGCATTGGGAGTTCTCCAACAGGCGCGCATTGGAACAACGAGCAGCAGGATGCCATAGCTCGC
The DNA here is from genome assembly GCA_003024785.1 of Selaginella tamariscina. Classification (NCBI taxonomy): domain Eukaryota; kingdom Viridiplantae; phylum Streptophyta; class Lycopodiopsida; order Selaginellales; family Selaginellaceae; genus Selaginella; species Selaginella tamariscina. The sequence continues at coordinate 136,962 of PUQB01000072.1, forward strand.
AAGAACCCTAATCCCCTGTTTTAGGGTTAAGATTAACTTGAAATTTTAAATGATTAGGGTTGAAAAAGGAATAACAATGTAATTTTATGTATGTATGTATGTATTTAATGCCAAAGGACAAGACACCAACTAGGTTATTGTTCTACCAGTCGTTAAATTTAACAATGTATTCTTCATAAGTTTCTTAATTGAACTATATTAGTAAGCTATATATTAAAAATCAAGGTATTATTGTCACAATTAAGTGCTAACTTAATGAGTCAACTCAGGCAATGTGGACGATGAAAATGTTTTGACAGTGTCATATTATGAATATTAATTGCATTTGTACATTGATTTTGAGAGTCTATAAAATATCCAAGTCTAGATGATGCCATTTACCTTAGGAATGAGCACCCAACACACACAAAGTATGACTTAGAACAACTCCGGACTCTTTTATTATGCCAAAGTACTTGCGTTACCTTAAATGATTGGCAGACATGAGAAACCAAACAATGATAGCTCATAAAGTGCTTACTCGACGAGGATGTTCAATATAGTGTATCACATGCTTTGGCAATGACAACAAAGGTAGAGAGGCTTTATTACAAATGACAATGGGTTGTTGGGCATAATTGTTACAAGATTGTGCTAGTTTAACAATGGATAAGGGCGTATGATAAGACTAATTGATTGGTTTAATAATAGTCTACAATTAAAATAGTTTAAACGCATTGAAAATGTGGACCAAATAATCATGCTCCTTTAAAAGCAACTCTGCCACACTACAAAGATATTATTAAATATCTAAGGAAAGACTACTTAAAAAGCTATTAAAAGATGGTATAACCCCAACTTAATTGATGGAAATTAGCATGCAATAGAATTGTGCAAGACATTGTCAAACTTGTTTGACAAACACCATCGATTGTAGGATGATGGACAACTATGTACAATGAGGCATTTATTGTTATTTGTTTATCATAACAATTTTAATTCATGATTTCATCAAAATCAAATAAATTCAAAAATAAGTAGTTATATTTAAGAGTTTTCTTGAAATTTAAAAGGAGTTGATCTTTTTGAATGTGAAAGCATGTTAGTATAATCTTGGAATTTCATGAACGTGAAGAGGTTTAGGACTAAAAATGTTATGTTACATTTGCTCTACATTGTACATATTTATTGTCTATAACGTCCCTAGCATGAATGTTGAAAAGTTTAACACAAAAAATAATATGCTATGTGCACTATATGTCATAAACCACCATAATATACTAAGATATTTTAAGCTTATCTTACAAGATTCTAAAATATTGAATGTTATAAAATATTCTAAGCAAGAAAAAGTATTTAAGAGGGTTAGGTATTTTGGTTTAATACCAATTGTAGGACAATTTCTATTGTTCTTTTTCTTCTTTTCTTCTTATGTTAAAGGAATTGCTAAATGTCTGATTTAATTTTGTTTTAGACCTTGACCTCTGACAGTTTAAACCGCAATTTCTTTTTTACATCTAGTCATGTTCTGATTGCATCACAATGGACGGAATATGATGAAGTGATTAGGATGCTTTTCGTGATAAGGTGCTAAATTTGGAGTAGCAAAAGACACAATGGATACAGGAAAAATAAAACCTTGTGAAGAAGGGTCAACATCTGGTGAAACAAGTCACAAAGCAAATTGGGTAGTTACAAAATCAATTGACAAGGCCGAATGCTCATGCGGTGGTAAAGGAACCAAAGATGAACTTATCAAAGAAATTCGATGGGACAAGCTCTCAATTTCATAGATTCATGAATCAAGTTCATTTAGTGATTCATATGAATTTTAGTCATTATCCGAATGATCTTTCGAATGTGGGGTTGGTTGGATTACTTTACATAGGAATTGCACAAACATAGTTTGTCCCTCTTTTGGAAAGGAATTCACCATTACTCAATAATTTTAAGGAGTTTGTGAAGGAGTTTAAGAATTATTTTGGTGACACAGACAATTCGTACGGTGATCATCAATCAAGAAAATCGTCCAACATCTATGTATGCCTACTAGTTCTGTCTTTTGGCATGTAATGTTCCTTGGGATGAAGAGGCCTTGATATATCAGTTTCGTCATAGTCTTCACAATGATGTTAAGGACCTCCTCTTAACTTTCCATGATGATCCAAAGACTCTATTTGAGGTCATTAGTTGTGTTATATGGTGTGATAACCAATTATTCGAACAACATTTTAAATGTCTCCAGCAGAAGTATATGTATTTAGTAGCACAACATCACCCCCAGTGACACTTAACATGATGTTGATTACTATTCTTGTTCCTACAGATGGTCATGCTCCCATGGAATGCATCTACCACAAATTCATTAAGGACTACTCCAAATTTGTATTACTACTTACCAGGTTGACCAAAAAGGATAAGTCCTTTTATTAGAGTCTAGAAGCAGAGGCAACATTTCATGCTTTGAAGGAGGCTTTCACATCTGTTTTAATCTTGGCACATCCAAACTTGGAGAAGCCCTTCATCGTTGAACCAAATGCATTGAATTTTGCACTGGATACTTTCTCAGGTGGGGGTGATGATGATCAACTTCATTCGGTTGTTTTTCATTTATGTAAGTTCCTACCACCAGAGATCAACTATGAGGTACACGATAAAGAGTTGCTAGTTATCGTGGATTCATTTGAGGAATAGACATTTCTTTGAAAGGATCACCATATTAAGTAATAGTATACAATGATCATAAGATTCTTATGTACTTCTAGAGTGCATGTGTTTGTCTCATCAATAATTTTGGTGGGCTCAATTTCTAGCATAATTCAACTTTGTCATCATATATTGTCTAGGTTCACAATAGGGTAAGACAGATGCTCTTTCCCAATGTTCATACTTGGCTCTTTGGCCTGGTGATTCAACATTTGATCAATAATGGCATGTTTTTTTGGGCTTAGACCAATTAAAGATCATGGTTGCAAAAGTATCAATGGCTTTAGACTAGTCTTCTTACAGTAATTGGCACAACTTTACTTGTGGATCTCTTTGGTCAAGATGTCTTGAATCACATTGTTCCATGTCATACCTTTAGTTCTGAATCTAAGTATTGCCATACAAATTACAAACGGTTCAAGTTTCAGGACAGCTTGCTGCTTTATAATGACCTTGTTTATGTTCTAAAAAATACCCTTTCTTACTTGGAATATTCTTTAACATTTAATGTTCTAAAATCTTCTAAGATAAGATTAGAATATTCTAGTATATTCTTCCCACCATTCCCCCTCTTCAACAACGAGTTCCACAAGCCGCACCATGAGCTTGTCAAGGCTTGCCAAGGTACTGACAATGAAAAACAATTATAACTTCTTGAGCATGAGCAAGGTTTTTTACAAGCTCCCAAGTACGATCACTAGGAGAGTAACCAATCAATTCACCAAATAGTAGAGCTTACCCCGAATCTGCTTGGAATTCAAGCAGATACCTCATACTTTGACTTACCATCAAGTTCCATAGGTGGTGGTGGTGGTGCCATATGTATTGGAGACATAAGGCTCCAAAATGGACACATGGAAAACCATGTGGATCTTCATGGAACTTGGAAGTTGAAGTTGGAATGTGACTTCATTAATCTTATCGATAATAGTAAAAGAACCAAGACGCTGGTAATCAAGCTTGTTACAAGGTTGAATGGTTTGTAAGTTGTGTCTAGGGTGTCATACTCAATCTCCACATATGTGCACAAGAGCAAGACTATGATGACGATCTGCATCTCAAGCACAATGGAGATGATGAACTAACTCCTCATGAATATGTTGAAGAGCAAGGTGATCCTCCACATCAGGATTGATTGGAACCTTCACACAAGTGTGCAGGGACCAACGAGGATGTTGAACTATAATTGTGAAGAATGGTGTTTGACTTGTAGAAGCATGTACTAAGTTGTTGTATGCAAACTTTGCAAAAGGCAAGAACTCAACCCAATTGTCCTGTTGATAATTAATGAAACATTGAAGGTATTGTTCCAAGGTTTAAATGGTATGCTTAGTTTGTCCATCAATTTATGAATAATACCTAGATGACAATTTGTAATCAAATGTTCAAAAGCTCAAGCAATCGTCTTCAAAACTTGATAGTAAATTGAGGTCCTCGATCATTCATAATATCGTTTGGAAGACCATGAAGTCAAAAAACCTCTTGAAACACCACTTATGTTATCTCCTCACTTGTGATAGACTTGGTGCATGGAATAAAGTGTACCATTTTTGAAAACATGTCTATTACAACCAATGCAACATTAAAACCTTTGGATTGTGGAAGATTAATGATAAAGTCCATGGAAATCAACCTTCAAGGACCATTGGGAATTGGCAAGGGCTGAAGCAAACCATGAGGATGATGGTAATGAATCTTGGACCTACAACATACATCAAAAGTACAAACAAAATCCGCAATATTGCTATGAATTTTTAGCCATCAATAATTTCGTGTAATCAATTCAAGAGTTTTACGAGCACCAAAATGACATGCTATAGGAGCATCATGGCAGAACTGCAATACTTGAAGACGAAAAAGACCAAAAGAAAGGATATGGTCTAGGTATTTCAGTTTAACACTAATTGTGAGGCAATTTTCATTGTTCTTTTTCTTCTTTTCTTCTTAATTTCAAGGAATTGCTAAATTTTTTTATTTAATTTTGTTTTAGACCTTAGCATTTGACATTGTCTATTATGGATATTGTCAATAAAGTTATGGTCATTAACTCTCCACTAAAGCACTAGCATGTGGAGAGGTTCCATGTTCATCAAAGAACATGACCATGTGGCAAAAAATATTTTGGGCTAAGCAGTATATTGCAGGTGAGATGTTATATTCATAAATAGGTATGAATAAATGTCACTTGTAAATGTTTATCACTAGTTGTCTTGGCTAAGCATATTAGATCTTGTTTGATGGCATTGTTGCTTGCCTAAAGAAGTGCAGAAAAGTTTAAAAGTGAGGAAGTGGAAAACTACATTCACACATGCATTGATAGGGATTAATTCAATCATGTCATCCACATCTAGTAAGACATCCCAAAAAACATTGTTTCATTATGACCAAAATAAGTATATCCATCAGTATGTCCTTAAGGGCAGCGCTCTTCACATGCATTTGGGTAGCATGAGAATGGAATTCCTGGCATGTAGAGAAGACATCAAATTTCATTGGAGAGCAAAATTAATCTGGGATGGGAATTTGGTTGACGATGGTTTGACCACTATGAAACGTCTAGCTAGCATGAACAAGCGGTAATCCCGCCACCCTTCTCGGTCTTAGAGAGAATAGGAGGGATTTATTTGGCACACCCCTTCAAGGGCTCCTGAAGGAGCAGGAGACGCACAATGGGTACTAATTGACGGTGGTTTGACCACCGTCAAACTGCCAGCCAGAGCGAATGAGCGATGGGACGGAGCGCCAAGCAAGGAAGGTACCACAAGTATGAACTGATGATGATAGCTGTTAGACAACGGCGTAATCAGGAGGAGATTCGATTGTCCGGATCAACTATCAAAGGTGCTCAAGACAACACGCATAAGGGAGGCACATAAATGTGACAGACAAGACTCTGTCACATGGCGGTAGACTAGTGAGAGAGTGCCACCTGTACCTAGGGTCTAGAGCTAGGTGACCCACTATATAAGCAGAAAGGTTGGTAGTGGGTCGGGATCCTTATAGTGGAGTTTTCGTCTTGTATCTTGCTCCACCTCCCTGAGGTAGTTTGTACTCAGGCAGCACTATATATAAATACATGTTCCTTCTGTTCACCATCTCTTCGGTGATTCTTCTCTTGCTCTGCTCCTAGGCCCAAAATGTACTCTGCCACCAAGCGGCAGCATTGCTCTAGGAGAACTCCCCACCCTGTACATGGACCCTTGCGACGTGCGAGTACAGGCCATTCAACACCTTCCAATACTCCCAAGGTAAGGAGCTTTTTAGCTAAGCCGAATCTCACAATCGAGCAGTATCATAAATTATCGGCGGAATGGGACGTTGTCGACACCAACCACTACAACAATAAAATTTGGGAGAAGTTCAAACACATGCGATTCATGTGAGAAACTCTTGGGCAACCACAAAGAGCTATTGCAGGGAAAGAACAATATGCAGACTACTGGGTAAGTAAATTGTCTTGGCGGGATTTATCTCGCCAGTATAATCTGTCTCTTTTTTTCAAGAGGCTTGAAGAAATTACAGCAATTGATTTTGCCCATGTGGGCGGGAAGGAAACATCCTTTTTGATGATGTTAATCTCTTGCCCGAGGATAAGATCTTTACCAAATGGTTGAGATTATGGAATCATTTGCAAAAGAAACACTGAAGAAGAAGCAAACAAGTGAAAGGGGAGCCCTCAGAGAACTCTGCAAAGAAACCTAGTAAGACGCTGAAGGCTAAGTCTGTTCAATCTACAAAGGATGTAGACAACAATTTCACATGGTTGAAACCTTTAAATGGAACAACGATGGAGGAGATGGAAGTCTTGGCTGATTTAGTGATTGATGGCAAAACATATTAATAACAGCAGCCCCACCTCTCCTTTTCATCTCAAGGCAATGGAGTTGAAGATGGTCAAGCACTTCAAGGGGTGGTTGGGAATACACTACCACAAACTAAGTTGGACCTCGGCCTCAACATACAAAGAGGTAAGCAAATATTTGCATGTGACACACAATGTTATGCTTGTTCAATAGGTGAACCAATCAGAAGATTTGGGTAAGAATCTATTGCACACCAATGCTAAAAAGAAGAACATTGTGATGACGCCTTCTCTTATGGCAATCCTTCAGCAGCAGAGAACTGAGTTAAACCTTATAAAGGAAGATGTTACGAATCACGACAAACCCTACAGATGTTTGTGTCGGATTCGGAGACTTTATGGGGTAACATCACTGCTTGCAAGAAACCGTTTCAATTGTTTATGATGGATTGGTGGGTGTTAAAAAATCCTTCACAGATAGGCACTAGAGGATTTGGTGGAGAAACTTAGCCATGCAGCATGTATAAAGAAGGTATTTATTATTGAAATTATGCTTGCACTCTTGACTGATACCTACGTTTTCAGGTATTTATTTCTTCATTTTGGCTCATGTCACCGATACTTTTGCCTTTGTCTTCGCCAAAAAGAATAAACATCGTTGGACAGGATTTTATATGAATGATGCTTGATCCCAAATGCATTGATACGGTTGTTCACTTGGTTGTTAAAAAAGGCATCTATTTGCACTCCAACGGGCTTGAACCTCCATCTGATACACCCGATAGCTGAGAAGGACGTATTCAGCAATGTACGTTATCCAAACATTACAAGTTAGGTTGCATGGAGCATCATCAACTTGATCAGGGGTCCTCACAATGATTCATGGGTTTTTGACTACTGCACTAAGGAATCCGTTTTGAAGGAGTCTTACCTTCGGGATACATGTGTGTTTGTCGTTGAAAAGGATAAGACCATGGTTAAGGACCTGAACAAATGGATAGAGAGGCTCTCAACTGACTACCCCAACAAACCCATACAAGAGTATTTAAGAAAGTTCCCTCCCGAGAAGTGTGATAGCTCTGAAGAGGAATCTGGTTCAGTGTCAGAGTCTGAGGACGATCTTCAATTAGATATTAGACTGGAAGTTATCTCGAGGAGTATAGAACATTCACATACTCCATTACCCATGGAAACATCAACAAAAGATACGGAAGATCATGAACGATCTTTCAAGTGGCTAAAACCTTCTTTGCCTCACTCAAAAGGTAATAGCGAAGAAGAATTGTTAATGAGTTCTTAAAGTGACAAATAGTTATAAATGAGTGCAACATAAACATTTTTATATTTTTTATATTTGTACAGAAAATAAATTCTCAAGAATTAATGAAACTTTTAGTTCAAAATGGGTCACACATTAACAAGGTAAATAATATACCTTGATAATTATAAGGCCAACTAACTATCATTTTGTAAATGTAATGAAACAGTTGAAAACATGGATTTTCAACATTACCATAAGGTAAAAGAGGGTTTGGCAAAAATTTCTTGTGCCACATGTCAGAATGACAAAGTTCATGCAGGAAATAGATAATAATGCAGTCAAAACATCCTTACCATGGGGACCACTTCAATTTTTTCATCACCATTTTTATTGCCTTTAATTCTTAAATCACTTTCTTTAGTGCCTACAATATCTGAATCTTGTAAGACACTCTCACAAATGCAGTTAGGAGTTGCCATCCTTGTTAATACATAAGCTGCATAAAGGCTCATCCTCAGGCCATTGTCGATGAAGCAGAACACCATTGACATCCAATAACACAATATGATCATCTTGAATGCTTTGCAACTCACTTGTTTGGTCCCTTTCACATTTATCAACTAACACTATATTGTTGCCCTTTATCATTTACTTGTACATCATCTTTAGGTGGTGGCAACAACATCAAGATATTGACCAAAATGATTCGATTAATCCAGAGAGTGATGACTTAAACAAAATGAGGAAATTTCTCTGTATGGTTAAGGAGAAAGTATTTATAATAAATTAACATGTTAATAAGGAAATGATTTCATTTGTAATTATGTTTAATAGTATTTTTTTTATTATTGTAAACTATTTTTACAACGAAGAATAATATAAATATTCTAAGATATTTAGGAATATTCCTTACTAATTAAGAATTAATAATTAAAACTTAAGCAATTTATTTTATTCCCATTTTCACGTATCATGTGTCAAGCCACGATCCAGGAACCAGGAAGAGAGCAGGATTCCAAGAACAAGAAGGCTTGACTCAGGAATAGGACAGAGGGCAAGATAGGAACTAGGAACTCAGGAGCAAGACCAGGCACAAGACAGGACCCAGGAATAAGACTGGAACAGGATAAGATCCGGGAGCAAAACAGGAAGGTGCAGGACAGGATCCAGGAACAGGACAGGAACAATACAAGATCCGGGAGTAAGATAAGAAGTGAACAAGGAACAAGGAAAAGACAAGAACAAGACAAGAAAGATTGATCGTAGTAATTGGTGTGATAGTAACTGATTGTACAACAATTAGGTCGGAGCTTTTATGCTCACAACTCCAAGAGCTAATCTAGGCATGAGTGCTAAAAGTGGTTGCATGCATGCATAGTGGCTACATGCATGCAAGGCTAAGATGAGTCCACATGTCCCTTATCCTTAGGCATATCCTGTGGCATATCCTGTAGGAATATCCTGCAATCGTATCCTGTATCCGGAATCCTGTAGGAATATCCTGTAGGAAATCCTGCAACCTGTATCCTGTATCGGGTCGTGACAGCACCTCCTCCCTAAAGACGAGTTCCACGAGTCTTGGACCTGGTTTAGCAGGATAATGCCGATGGAAGGCAGCAACTTTGGAAGAAGCATGGAGTAAGTTGGATGCAGGTTCCCAAGTGCGATCAGTAGGCAAATAACCTTTCCAATCCACCAAGTATTGGAGTTGGCGGCGATGAAGACGAGAATCAAGGATGGCTGCAACTTCGTACTCAGGTTCAGTGTCAATGACCACAGGAGGGGGAGGAGAAGAAGCACGGAAGAGAAGAAGGATGATACGGCTCCAACAAGAGGTGTGAAACACAGGATGAAGTTTCACCGTGATGGTAACTCGAGTCGGAAAGCTACAGGATTTACCTCCGCCACGATCCTGTAAGGGCCCAATCGTTGAAAATCCAACTTAGAAGAAGGCCTGTTGGTGCGAATGTGTCGACGAAGAAGCCACACGAGATCACCAATCTTGTATGCAGGTGCCGGCTGACGGTGAGCATCAGCATGATGCTTGTATCGTTCCTGTGCCTGCTGAAGATGAACCGGAGATCATCCTGTACCTGCGAAGATGCTGGAGACGATCCTGTACTGCAGGAGCGGAAGAAGGAGAAGCGGGAGGAGCAAAGTCAAAACGTGGATGGTGGCCTGTAAGAGCAAAGAAAGGTGTCTGTCCTGTAGATGCGTGAACGGAGTTGTTGTAGGCAAACTCCGCCATTGGAAGAAGGTCCAACCAGTTGTCCTGCTGGTAACTGATGAAGCAACGAAGATACTGTTCCAAGGTCTGAATTGTGCGTTCGGACTGCCCATCAGTTTGCGGTGATATCCTGAAGAAAGATCCGCTTTAACCTGTAGACTCCGAAGAAGCTCTCGCCAAAACTTGGACATGAATTGTGGACCTCGATCGGAAACAATGCTCTCAGGAAGACCATGATGTCGGAACACTTCACGGATCACCAACTCAGCAGTTGTCTGACCTGTAGCTGTCTTGTTGCAGGGTAGGAAATGAGCCTGCTTGGTGAAACGGTCAACCACCACAAGAACTGCATCGAATCCACGAGAAGGAGGAAGATCTGTGAGGAAATCCATAGAAATGGATCTCCAAGGAGCAGAAGGAACAGGAAGAGGACGAAGAAGACCAGAGGGTGCATGATGAGGCATCTTCGACCTGTTACAAGTGTCACAACTCCGTACAAACCTTTCCACAAAACCTCGCAACCCAGGCCACCAATAGTTGCGAGTCACCAACTCCACTGTCTTGGCCACACCAAAATGTCCTGTAGCCGGGGTATCATGACAATCCTGTACCACACGAGTCCTGGAAATACCAACAGGAACGTACAGGAGACCTTCCCGGTACAGGAGTCCATCCTGTATGGCGAACAACTTGTAGTCTGAACGGGAACTGGAGGAAGAGGAACTTGCAACGTCAGGATGAATGTGTGAGAACACATTCTTTGCCAAGTCGTCTGTAGCCAACTGCGAACGGATGTCCTGTAGGAGTGTTGAATTTGCTGGAGCCTGATGAACCTGTAGTGCCGCAAGCCGGAATCGATCAGGACCCAACAACACTTGCTTTGACAGTCAATGCAGGATCGCCCGGGTTGGTGCAAGGTAAGAGCGCCTAGACAATGCGTCCGCCTTGCCATTCCGAAAACCGGGCCTGTAGACGATGACGAAATCAAAACGTGATAGGAACTCCGCCCACCTAGCCTGTCGCCGACTGAGAACTCGAGCCGTTTGAAAATACTCCAGGTTCTTGTGATCCGTAAGAACTTGTACAGGATGCAGCACCTTCCAGGAAATGCCGCCACTCCTCAAACGAATCCACAATGGCCTTGAGTTCCTTGTCATGAATCTCGTAATTGATCTCCGCCGAAAGGAACTTACGAGAGTGAAAAGCTACAGGATGAAGCAACTTGTCTTCTCCAACTTGTGATAGGACGGATCCTACTGCAAAATCCGAGGCATCTGCTTCAACGAAGAAAGGACGAGAAGGGTCAGGATGTGCTAAAATCGGAGCTGTCGTGAAGGGTCCTTGAGTGTTGTGAATGCATGTTCCGCCTTGTCGGACCAAGAGAAAACCCTGTGCGCTTGGTGAGTTCCGTGAGTGGAAGTACACGCTTGGAGAAGTCCTGTATGAACCGCCTGTAGAAGTTTGCAAAGCCAAGGAAACATTGTACATCTCGTACAGACTTGGGCCTCTCCCACTCCACGATGGTCTTCACCTTGTGCATGTCCATGGAAACGCCAGCAGGAGAGACGATGTAGCCCAAGAACTCCACAGAATCCCTATCGAAAAAACACTTCTCCAACTTCGCATACAGGCCATGCTCGCGAAGCCGCTGTAGAACTAATCGTACATGCTTGTCATGTGCCGCCTGGTCCTTGGAGAAAATCAAAATGTCGTCGAGGTAGATCACCACAAACTGGTCCAAGAAGTCACGAAAGATGTCGTTCACCATGTGTTGGAACACGGCTGGGGCATTGGTAAGGCCGAAAGGCATCACCGTGTACTCGAAGTGTCCATACCTTGTACGAAAGGCAGTCTTCCACTCATCGCCTGGACGAATCCGTACAAGGTTGTAGGCCCCTCGTAAGTCGATCTTCGTGAACACCTTTGCTCCTCGCAGCCGATCGAGAAGTTCCGGGATCAATGGCAACGGGTACCGATTCCGAATGGTGACTTGATTCAAACCCCTGTAGTCCACAACCAAACGTAAACTCCCATCCTTCTTCTTGACAAAGAAGATAGGCGCTCCTGCAGGGGACTTTGAGTGACGAATGAAGCCGGATGCCAAGTTGTCCTCGATGTACTGACGAAGAACCTCCAACTCTGTGGGTGACAATGCATAAATCGGTCCGAACGGTGGAGTCTTTCCTTCCAAGATCAATAGGACAGTCGTAGGACCTGTGAACAGGAAGAACTGCAGCCTTGTGCTTGTCAAAAACGTCCTTAAAGGCGTGATACTTGGATGGTAGGGAAGAAGGAGAAGGAAAGGAAGGAGAGAAGGAGATTGAAAAACAGGAGAGTCATACAGGAAAGGTAGAAGAGGACGTAGGAGTTACTTGAAAGGCAAAAAGGTGGAAAGGAGCAGGATCAGTGGCGAGTTCATGCATGGTAGTGGTAAGAACTCGGAGAGGAGAAGGAGGGAGCTGTGACTGAAAAAGAGGAAGGATCTTGGGGGTGGAACAGAAAGAGTAACAGAAAGAGGCAGGATTGGAAAAAACCTGTGTGGATGTTGACGAGTGTACAGGATTGGAAGAATCCTGTACAGGAGTCCGTGGTTGCGCAGGAGTGGGAAAGCCTGCGAATGTGCTGACGAACCAACAGGAGGTGGATCCTGTTGAGGAGGAACCTTCGACACTGATACAGGATTGGAAGAACCCTGTACAGGAACCGCAAACTTACAGGAGTGGAGAGAGCCTGCGGATGTGCTGAGGAACTGACATGAGGTGAATCCTGTCGAGGAGGAGTCTTCAACACTGGTACAGGAACAGGCACGGTCAATCCTGTAGCTTGTACTGCCTCAGATACTAAGGATGTATCCTGCACACAGGAAGGTACAGGATTGATCCTAGCTGCGGAGAGGAAAACGTGAGCGTCCTAGACCTCCAGTCGATCTGCGGATTTGCAACAACGAACCATGGCATGCCCAAAATGATGGGAGTCGACCGAGTCTTGATCAAGTTGAAGGAAATTGAACAGTTGAATGTGCCATGACTGCAGGAGAGAGGTTCGGTAGCATGGGTAACTGCGCCAGAAGCAATCAGACGCCCATCGGCCACCTCTACAGGAACTGCACGCTTCAACTTCACCACCGAAATGCCATGTTGAGTTGCAAAAGTGTCATCCATGAAGCATGCATTTGCACCAGTGTCTAACAGGCAAACTCCTTGAGCTCTCGATTATTAAATGAATGTGTACAGGAAACTTGAAGTGATGGAATGGTATGAGCAGCACCAATGGAGCCTGCACCTACGTCCAACTTCGCGGCTCCTAGACGAAGTGGACATTGAAGTTTTCCGACTGAACTTCAGCTTCAACTTCACGCGTCTTGAATTCCTGGCTTTAATAGGACATCTGCCACCTTGTGTCCTGCTCACCACAATACAAGCATAGGTTCTCACTGCGGACGTTGCTTCTCAGCAGCGGAAAGAGAGCCACGCTTGGATTTCTCAACCTCCATAGGAACTACTCCAGAAGGTGGTGCAGGAACATGTACCACAGCTGCAGGATTGGTTTGCAGGAACTGCTGACGGGATCTTTCCTGACGACGCTCGAACAAACGGTTGTCGCAACGAACAGCTTGTTGCATGATCTCCGCTAATGTTTGGGCATCCGGTAACGTAAGGAGAAGGTCCTTCACGTCATCCCTCAACCCAAAACGGAAGTGTTCGATCAATGCAGTCTCGTCCCATGGAATGTTCGTGCAAAGTTGCTGAAATTCGGATGCATAGACGGAAGCTGGTCGGGATCCTTGAGTGAGCTTCCGTAACTTCGTGCATGCAGAACGGTACTTATCAGGATCTCCAAAGCAGGCTTCAAAGGCAGCCACGAAACCTTCAAAGTCTTCCATCAATGGGTCGTCACGCTCCAGCAAGGGGGCAACCCAAGCCCGTGGAGATCCACTTAGTAAGGATGCCAAAAGACCCAACCTTTTGCATCAGTCGAGTAGCGCGTGGTTGCATGGATCAAGAGCCGGATCTGATTCAGGAAACCTTGGAAATCGGCACGATTGCCACTGAACTTTTGGCATGCTAACCTTCGGCTCCGAAGAAAAGTTCGATGAAGAGGGAACCACCGATGCCTAGAGAGAGCCTGCAGCAGCCTTGGAGGATGCATCAGCAGCTGCATGTGCCGCATTGGTGGAACCTTGCAGATCGGTGACCACTTGGCGCAAAGTGGCCAGCTCATGAAGTAACATTTGGTGCTCGCGTTGAAAGCGCTCAAAATCAGCCATGATCTATGAAAGAAAAAGGAGGAAAACGAAGGAAAAATCAAGAAAAAAGTAGCTGGAAAACGGAGAGCTATGAAGCAGTTACTATCAAACTGTCAAGCCACGATCCAGGAACCAGGAAGAGAGCAGGATTCCAAGAATAAGGCTTGACTCAGGAAAGGACCGAGAGCAGGACAGGAACTAGGAACTCAGGAGCAACAGGACAGGACAAGACCAGGAGTAAGAGGAACAGGATAGATCCGAGGAGCAAGAAGGAAAGGCAAACAGGAACAAGACAGGATCCGGAGACAGATAAGGAGGAACAAGGAACAAGGAACAAGACAAGAACAAACAAGACAAGATTGATCGTAGTAAGACTGGTGTTGATAGTAACTGATTGTACAACAATTAGGTCGGAGCTTTTATGCTCACAACTCCAAGAGCTAATCTAGGCATGAGTGCTAAAAGTGGTTGCATGCATGCAGTGGCTGCATGCAGAGGCTAAGATGAGTCCACATGTCCCTTATCCTCTAGGCATATCCTGTGGCATATCCTGTAGGAATATCCTGCAACCGTATCCTATCCGGAATCCTTATAATATCCTGTAGGAAAATCCTGCAACCCGTATCCTGAATCGGGTCGTGACATCATGCCCATTTTAGTTACAACGTGCATATTTATAATAAACAGTATTATAAATTCAAATGAACTAAAATATTAATTTTACAACTAATGTTAAATATTAAAAATACATTTATATATATAATTACGTTAATATTTTAGCTTTTTATTTTTAGTTTCTTAAGGAAAACTATAAAATGGTTTGCTTGTGACATAAATATGAACGCTAGAATGAATTTATGCCTTTTATTAACTGCAATAAAATTATTTTAGAAATATATTATTCTCTTTAATGTGAAGTTTTAATTCAAATGGGTTAAGCATTCACTTCTTATGGTAATTTAATTGTTACAAGGCACATACACGTGGACAATTATCATGTGCCAACGTGGCTCACACGCGTTCCCATGCATTTACATGGGACAAGTAGGTCTAGAGCATTTCCTCCTACATGGGAGCGATTGTTTCGTCAATGAAGGGGTACTTTGTTTTACTCCTAGTAATTCTTTCTCTCGCTAGGCGCCATTAGACCCTTCTCTCTCTTGGCTTCATTCCACTCACACATCGGCACACTCTAATTCAAAGCCGTCGTGTCCCCCTTCTTGGCTTTACTTCCCTTGCTTGCACTCTCACAGCTGCACACTCTGCTTCAAAGCCCTCGTCCCCACCACCCTTATCTCCCTCCCCCCCTTTCTCTCACACACAGTGTCACATACTACTACTGAACATACCCATCAATCGCTTTGTCCCAATTCGCATTGGGTTCTTATGGATTTTCGATTAGATTTCTTAGGTTGCAAGACAAGGCTTTTCCGTACTTGGGTTCCAGTCATATGGCCATGCATATGTGTTTTTGCAGAAAAACACTAAGGAGCTCTATTGTGGTTACTAGATCTCGCCTCTAGAGTTCAGTTTTCAGAGGTAATAAGGACACTTGCAGCGTGGATGTATACATGCACACACATGTCTTACACAATTATGGTGTTTGCTTTTGCAGCAACCTCTCTGATGAAGGCAAAAACGTGCTTTCAAAAGGTGAGGAGCCAAATGCACAAGCTCAAGCGGAAGCCCCATGGTAATGTGGTTACACTACGAGATAGGAACAACCGTATTGAGAAGAAATATGTCTTAGTGGACGAAGTGGGGAGAGGTCAATTCCTGCATGTGAAGGATTGGAATGGTAAAACACTGAAATACATCAAAGATGGGAGGCCATGGGTTGGTTAATAGCTTGGGTACACAACAATGGCCTTGGGTACACGATCATAACGTGCACGATTGTGACGAGCCAATATCAAAGCTATATAGGTACCAAAACAGGGTTCATGTCATTAGGTGCGAGCGTGCGTGGGTTTTGGATGAGAAGGATGAGACATGGTTTGAGATGGCTTTCACTCGCACGCAGCTTATGCAAGAACAAGACGTAGATAGCTGAAAACTTATGGTGATTATGGTGTAAATAACAATTAGTATGTGTGTTTTATGTTCTAAATAAAATGTCCTTTTAAGCTAGTTAAATATACATATTGAGGTATGTGTAAAGGGACGCATCCTCGGATAACGAAACACGCATATTTATTTTTATTTATTACTATCTCTCTATTTTCAGGTTTACTATATTCATGTTTTTAGGATAGTGGAAATTGAGATGGATTGTCCTGGAGCTGTTGTGTTTACCTCACATATACACCGTGTAAACATAATGACACATTGCATATGTATAATATATGAAGATATATGTATATTATGCTTGTATCTATGATGTATGCGTATGTACATAATGTACCCCAATCATGTATATAGGCTTAAAACTAGTGTAAGCAGACATAATTATGTATATAGTATGAAATATGTGTGTATGTGTGTGCGCTTGTGGATGTAGATGCACAAATGGTCTTGCAAGGATGTTGATGCACCATGGAATCTTTGTGGAACGACTCAATAACAAGGAAAACCATAATAAATTATTGAATCATAACATCATTTGTTCTTAATTAGCAAAATTAGAAGAAGACTACTCTATAAAGGTATATTTTATAACCCTTGAACTCTCTATTCCAAAGCTATAGAACTACTCCATGTGTAATCAAATATTGGATGGACCCATCCACTATTTGGTGTTAAACGACCTCCGACGAAGAAACTAGAGATATCCATTATATGCCAGCTTTGCAACGAGCCCTACAAAAGGTGCGTTGTTGTAGGTAGTAGGTTCTAGTTGAGCTGCATTAGATCTCACATCACTAAATTCATCATTTTCATCTGGCCCTCCAACAATTGCACCAGTCAAGACATTAGGGTTTGGTGCATCCATGTCAAACCACTCTAGAAATCCATCACCGCACACAATTGGTTCAGGGTGTGTATGTATAGATGGGATAGACGCTCCTCGATGGTGTGCTTGCTGTGGAAACCTATCTCCAAATCCAACCATGTAGGACATCCTTAATGGGTTCTCACCTAGTATATAATTGACTTGACTTGTTGCAAAGTCAGTCAACTCTTTAGAGGTGAGCAAGTTAGATCCACATGAAAACCCGCCTGTATCTAGGTGGTCTGCATAAACGGATGCAAGGAATGCTGCATTTATGGAGTATTGGATGTTGTTCCCATTCCTCACAAAGACCAATCCACCTACATAAAACACGATAATAAATATTCAATACATACAAAATCTATTGACTATTATGTAGCACTCCAAAACATATATGCAATGCTAAAAGTACTTCAACACTAATTATGTACTGCACTAAGACACACATTAGCTATAGCCCGTACTATAAGAAAACCTTATATCCTAACACCATGTTCTACACACACACACATATATGCGACTAAAACTGTACATATGCATATATATATATATATATACACACACATGCATGCACACATTATCATACCTGGAGTTCTGTTGATAACGGTTTTGGATGTGTTTGGAAGATTCCAGCATAAGAATGCCTGAGCATAATCGTTATACCGCCTCAAACCATGGTAGTTCACCTTGAGATAGACCTACAATTTCATTAGTATCTTAAAGTGTATATCTTAATTGTTAAAACTTACTGTAGAAAGTAGCACTTGAACACCTGCATGCTTGTTCTCCCAACTGAACTCACTAACAGGCATGGTGAGTGTCTTGTTGTGGACTACATGCTTGAAGTACTTGGTTCTCCCAGTGGCTTTGTACAACCATGCAGCAGCCCATAAAAGCTCGTCCTAAGTCAAAACTCATAAGCATGTTGCAAGACTAAATTAGACTTGCTACCGTATGTATATAGATTAAACTTATGTTATAGAGTAACTAGTATTAAAATGATATACTTACATTATATCCTGATTTGGAGCAGTAAAATGGGCATTCAGCAAGCGACGATATATGGAATGTATTAGCAAACTTGAATAACTGTAAGAAAGTAAATTAGAATGTTATTACTATATACAAAAGTATAAAAGTTCACGAAAAGAAAGGCCCATGTACACACCATTCTCATGTACTTGAGCTGTATGTGACATATATATGTACATAAACACACAAACACCTATGCAGATAGAGACACACATATACACATAGGCGTTCATGTGAAACACAAACCTTTACACACATGCAAACACATATCATACACATGACATGTAGAGGGATTTATTGTTTACATTGTATTTATATTGGGTAGCTTTAGATATTTAAAGACAAAGTGATAAAGATTAATATATATGCATATTTACATCCAACTTCTGTTATGTACATTATATAAATTTGGAAGTATATAATATGAAGTTAAATTTAAATTTGGTATAATAAGGGTCTAATAAATATATTGTGAATGCATAAGTTAACCACACACGCACGTGTGTGCACACAACATGCAAGAACATACACGTGCACATAGCATATTCACATGTATACATATATAATTTATAAATACACAAACACAACATTTGTATATACCTATGACTCTTAATAATATACATAAATTACATAACAAAAGAGACGCTCATATACACATGCATACTATATGTATGAATGTCAACATGCACATGTACACACACATATAAGTACACATTATAATGTCTATCTTTATTGAAAATATATTAATTGAGAGGGAGGTGGAGGAGATGTGCACACACACACGTGCATAACAAGACATAGACAAGTGCACATAAACTATGTCATACACAAACGTTTATAAATGTAGATAATAGATATGTATAGAAATACATACACACAAGACTTCTATTGAACACACAAGCATGTACAGAGAACATGTACACCTACATCTACACATAGATACCTAAAACCTAAAGATACAAAAAGGGTGGAGAGAGAGAACCTGAATAGCAGAACGCAATAACCTCTTCGCATAAACTGGGTCTGAGTCTCTGAACACTAGAGAGGAAGCTGCAAATGCTGCTGCTGTCTCCGCTACAATCTCTGTACCAGGTGACTTTTCGTTAACAAGATAAGCCTCTCTCGGTGGCTGCATGTCTTCGGGTCGCTGCCAACAATCGTGATCCTTGATCGGATTTCCCACCTTAAAATTTCAACTCTAAGTTATGCATATATAATAATAAATAACAATTATAAATATGCTTTAGATTATTTACCTGCACCCATAGTTCTGTAGGACCAGTATGAGCCTTAAGGAAGTAGTCTGTGCCCCAACGTATTGCTTCCTTGAGATTGTCGAGCTCATCGGCACGAGCAATCGCGTGCCTATACTCTATAAAACTCCATGAGAGCATAGTGATTGTGAAGGCCATAGGGAACCCAAATTTGACATTGTCTCCAGCGTCGTAGTAGCCCCCTACTAGATCAACCTGAGTAGTCAAACATGTGTGAGCATGTGTTTGTTCTTAAAAGCATGCATGTGTGTGTGAAATGCATGGACAATATATGTAAAGTCTCTCTCTATATACATAATATAGATACATACATGTCCATCACTGCCATCCTCTAGAGCAGAGTCCCCACGCCATCTGACCCGCTGGTTGGGTGGCAAACTACCGGATCGTTGGGCTTCATAATATAGAATCGATTTTGAGAGTGCTTCTCTATAGTGGGATGCTTGGAAACAATCTGTTGAGGTAACATGTGAGTATATTAACAGCCATAGGATCTCTGTAATAAGATATGGACCATTGATTTGGTACTCACGTGTGTATATATACAGACAATACATACACAGAGTAATTCAATAAGTCTTACTATGTTCAGCTGACATGTATGCGTGTACATATGAAAGATAGATACCCAAGATTAAACTAATGTTCACACATAAAAGTCTTAAACAAACTAAATCAACACATAAACAAATAAGAAATAAAAACTACATTTTTCTCAATGACTCTTCTAATAATTAAATATTTTAGAATTCGATTCAAAAATAAATTTAAAATTTTCTATCTAGATAAAAAAATACTGATTGGTATTAAGGGTATAAAAAAGGGGAAACAATCACAGATTTGTGTGCGTGAGAGAGAGATAGAGAGGGAGAGACTTACAAGTTGTCGGGAGAACGAGAACAGCCATAAAGAGGGGAAGAAAAGCTCTCATGAGCGCTGCCATAGCTAGGAATCCCTTGAGAACAGAATAGGAAAATAATTAGGGCTTTGGGTATATAAATGTGGTGACGTGGCTGGACACGTGGCCGTTCAAGACGTTCTTTAATAAGAGAAGCAGAAAAACACAATGAAAACCTCAATTTTATACTATTACTCTTGGGGATATGTGCATCTACATTTAATGTATTTATTTTACATACGCTGCTGCATAAACACGTAGGTACACACTCACACTATCCAGAAGGTTCATTTTACATTTACATTTTTCATTTAACCATTTGTTAATATCTCAATATCCAATATACTTGATAATTATTAATTGTTTATGTTAACATACCCCTATTTTGAAACATACAATCAACTATATATGTACAAGCATATGTAAATAAATTTTTTTCAAAGTTGTGTATACGTACCTATATAAGTGATAGTCTTATTAATTACTGATGATTAATTGTTAATATAAATATATTACTACTTCATTATATAAATTATGATTTTTACCTTGCTATTGAAAAACCTTGAATTTTAAGACCCTTTACGATATATATATAAAGAATAAACTTTATAATAAATACAAGTTAAATATAAAATATTTTTCAGGAATTGACTCTTTTATAAAAATTCTCGTAAATGCAACTATAGGCCTTAAATAAGATAACTGATTTAGTCTAAAAATATCCCGTGTAAAAATTTATTAAAACAAGCTCGTTGAAGGCTCATGGACCATGTCTTGCATTGGTATAATATACATCTTTATATGTCTACATAAAGACAAATATATATTTACATGTTTATAATATTCATATTATTTAAATAATGGAGCATATTCTAGTCTCAAGTCGTCTTTTATTTATTGTTAAGATATGCTCATCATCCCATATCCTAGATTTACTAAACAAAGTTAAGTTAATGCTAAATTATTTAATTAATTTGAACCATAAATTTAGAGCATATTCTTAGGATATATTGCTTATGACAAGAAAAAAAAAGTCAACACTAATGTTTGAAACTATTAGCTTTTACACACTCTACGTGACAACATAAAAAGTGTCGTCTTCCGCATGAGCATCTCTTGCATTTCCTAAGCTTTATCCTGTAATTGTGAGTTTTTGGTATTTCTACCGCTCATATACATGTTTAAACTGAATATTTAATGGATGGGTATTAAGCGTGTTGATTTTAATTTTGAAAAAAAAGAAAAAAAAAAAGCTATATACAACATGCGTTACCTAATGTGTATAAGGTAAAAGGTTTTAAACTGATTATTTTGGTACATATAAAAAACTAAAGTTCACAATGATTTAATCTAAAAGGTTTTCGAATCATTTCTTTTGGTATAGATTAAAAACTAGAGTTTAAAATAGTTTAATCTAAATTGTATATTGGGATGCAATATAACTTACACGTGAAAACAATACTTTAGGTATGCATTCATTTATTTAGAATATATGGTTAACCTCGCATGGACATGAAAGTTCACATACGTCTAGTTGTTGAATATTGTGTATTGTAGAAGTCCAATTTTCTTTCTTCTTTCTTCTCCTTTTTTGGTTTTAAACACGGTAAGAAGGTATTATTCTATTGATTTATGATCATGTATTATTCAGCCAGCTAAATTTAATTATGTGAAAATTAAAATACTAAACTATACATTTAGTTCTATTAAGTTGCAGCATGGTTCACTATCATATGAGTGGTTGAAATCCCGTTAACTTATGAAAGATCCAAGGGCAAAAGGATGCATATAGTATATATGTTACCACAGTAACACATATGATTTTGATAAGGTTAAATGCCCGTGTGTATGTATGTTCACATACAAGGATGCATCACACGTCTTGTTAAGTACGATCTTAATAAGTTTAATTCCTAAATGCATAAGTTTATAAATCACGGGGCAACCACTTAAAAACAGTCTTAAGAGTCTTTAATTAATGATACTTTGAATATATTTTAAACGTGATATATACGATTATTTAGGTTTCTAATTTTTTATTAAAATATATGTAGTATAAAGTTACATATGTATATTTGCATTCCTCGTAAATTAATTAGCTTATAAGGTTAGCATTTCATTTGCTATAAACTTTTATTATTTATAATTCAAATTTGGAGTAATTTATAGTCCATAAATTATATGTAAAATAGAATATAATTCTTTTTGTTATAGTGCTTTATTTTAATAAGTATTATCAAATAGTAATGTTTTATATAGAAATGCATGTGTACATAAATACAAATATTATAAATTTTGAATATACTTTCTAGATTCTATTTATAGTTCACACGTCAATCCGGACCGTTCATATTCTAGATTATTCTAAGAATATTTATTTAACTAATAAGGATAAATCTTTAGTAATAAAATGTAAGATATTTATGTACACAAACACACACGTGTGTGTATAGACCACCATCATTATTTAATTATTTAGACGGTAAACTAAAGCACTATATATATAAAGTACATATATGTATGTTGTAACTAAAATGTGCATGGCTATAGTCCCATTTCCTAATAATTAGCAATTTTAACTATTTAATTAGTATTTTCTAATATTAAAAGAATATTCTTTAGAATATATGTTTGAAAACAGAATATTCTTTAAAATATTTTATTTTGTATTCGACCCTTTAATAAATTATAACATTCATTGAACAAAAATTAATAACATTATAAAAGTAGAAGGTATTAAATTATATAATATATTGCCTAATATAATAATTAAGGAAGAGCATAAGAGGTACATTATATAAATATTGATGTTGTTATTAAAATATTAATATTTAAATATAACATTATTAATTAAAAATTTGTAGTAGTAATAATATATATATAATATACAAAATCCTATAATAATATAGTCAATCTTCCATATCGTTTTTTAAATTTATATAGTTAAGCAAACAATTTGGTAATTATTAAAGAGTTTATAATAATTATGAATATTAAATATATGATATTTTATAATTTTGTAATTGCTTTACTTCAGAAAACATACATTCCCTTACAGTTTTGTTAATCATGACTTTATTAACACTTTTTAACATCCACCCATATCGAATGGATTTAACATTTATAAAACATGCTGGGTCTTTTTGATTGGAGACCATGTTTTCTCTAGGCATCCATTATATCTTTCGCTCTCCTTCTCATGTCGCCTTTTTTGTGGTTTGAACCATACAACCTTAACCATACTATTTTTTGTGATTACTTCAGGTGTGTCGATAATTTAACCCATCCAAATAGGCTAATTATATGACACATCTGGAGTAATGAGAACCATCATTAGTTTTTAAAGATCCTTGCAGCAATCAAAGTAAGCTTTAGGTTTTTGGTTCCTTTGTCCAACAAAGTGTGGGGTTTGCACTTCCACATCACTACTGACTTCTATGTCTTGTCATTTTAATCTGCTCTCGCCACTTTATTTTAGGCCAAAAAGGGTGTTGCAATTCTGTACTTGTGACAATAGGCCCTTCCAACTCTCGAACAACAGTTTCCCAATAGTCGACCACATGCTTATTAGTTCTGAGTAACCAGTTACCTTATCAGAATTCTTTGGCATCGATTTTTGAACCCATGCCACATATTTTTGATGCCATCAATAATAACCTCTTATTCCTTAAGCTGGGCACTCAATGGAATAGGGTTTGGTTGTCCTTCTGGGAGAAGTGGCTTTCCATTCTCTCCACTTTTGAAGAGCATTAACCCCTCTTTCAGTAACCACTCATGCTCTGATGGCCGTAACTTGTACTGCATAATAGGTATACCATCTCGTATGAAGAAAAAGAATTGTAGCAGCACAAGGTGACCAACTAAAGAATCACTCTCCTTTTATATACTCCTTGAGAAATTTTTTGAAGTCTGGCACTTCAGTCACAAACAAAGCACAACTTTTTTTGGAGATGTAGTTTTCAAAAAGATTCATCATATGCGTAAGGTAAGTGCACTTGTCCTTTTTGTAGAGCTGGAGACCTTGCTGAAGAATGCATCAATATTTTCATGAGTGTGACCAACCATAAGGAAACTGAGCGTGATTATCTTAAATACACCTTTGGCAACAAGCATTGACAAGTATGCTAGCACATATCTAAAAAATAAAAGTAAGTATGAGCTTGAGAAACCCTTAAGTAAAATGATTTACCTATTTTTGTTCTCGCCTGCACAATTATCCATCTGTAAAAGCAAATGACGAGGAAGCTTATTTGATGTTGAGGACACATGTACACTATTTAAGCTAGATCCCTCCACTGAACCTAAACTCTCAACAGGGCCATCTGTTTTTTTTGCAGGCTGCTGACAATGCCTCTCATATTCTCAAGTAGCCTTAAGTGCAGACGTGTTCATGAGAGCATTATGTAAAGGTTGAAGGTGTTGTTTCTTCACTTTGAGATCACTAATAGGACTTGTCTGTGAATGGGCTTCAAGGTTTCTGAAACACATGGCCAACGACCCAATAGTGAAATTGGAGTCGCTAAACCAATGTGAAAGTGAAAAGTGTCCATATGACTCAGAACCATGTCCATGTGTTAACACACATGTCAATGAAATCGGAAGTTTCATGACATTTTCAAGCCACTTTGGTGTTGCAACAAGCTTTGGAATGCTGGTCTTTGAATGATCCATCTTGTCATAAATCAAGCACATGTACTCTGATGGGCGTGACACAGAAAGCATGCGGTGTGCATAGTACTGAGACCGGCAAGTTTGTTGTGCAATCATGTGGGCCTCCATCTTCTTTTGAATGGCAGTGATCTTCACCAAGGTTTTTGCACAAGCCTCTACAACCTTAAACCCTAAACCCTAAACCCTAAACCCTAAACCCTAAACCAGCCGGTTTTGACCAAGCGAGTGTTCCTATGTACTGAGGTTCGCGCTCCATCTAGCCACTCATCCCTCCAACAGTAGAACGTGGTCTTTGGGATTCCATATATATTGTACCAAGCTTTGAAGCAGATGGCCACCTTATTATTATGTTATTATGGCGAAGGGATGACTTGGTGAGTGTCCAGTGCAAATCATCATGGATAGCAAGAGTTGTGATAACTTTGTGTCAGCAAAGTTAATACAAGAGTGAAGCTTAGAATATTTATAATAAGACAATGAATACAATAAATTATAGCTATTATAATTTTTAAAGTAATAATTATTAAATTTAGGATATTTTATTATTTAATAATTATTTTTAAATATCTTTTAATTGGACAATGTGAGACTTACATTTAATTTTTCTGAAAAGAAAAATGAAGTTAACAAGTATTCTTATTATTATAATCCGTTAAAATCTTACGTATGACATTTTAACATTTAATTATAAGTATTTACAAGTCCAACATATTTTATTGTCTTTAAAATCAAATGTTAAAGTTTGCATCAATGCATAGCCAAAATCAAAATAACTTCGACAAATTTAAATCAAAATGTTTAAAGATCTCTATGGTTCACAAGCAATTAAAGCAAAATCTAAATAATATATAATTATAACAAATATACTATACAAATGTGCATTTAGGATGCACAATGCACACAATACATGTACATAAAATAATCACCCCATAAGTAAATTAGCCACAATTAGTAAGCTGTTAAACAACACACATGCACTTTTATTATGTTGCACTCCATATAATCTCAAACTCTTTAAGCACTATAAACAATATAAATATACAATGCTTAAATGTCTTATAAATTGTCACATATATATATATATATATATATATATATATATATATATATATATATATAAAAGGACGTAAATAAATATGTATATATAGATATATCACATCAAATACACCCCTATTGTTTGTGTATTATGTTTATGAATATTAAATTAGCATATAATATCTATATATACATATATACATATAATAAATTTTAAATCTATATTCATTAAATAAATAACATCAAAATTTAATGAATTTAATTTTTGTAAATTAAATTAACAATCCAATCTCCATTTTGTTCTTTTCTTTGTGTATTTATTTGTTTCCTCATTCAATTTGTGAGGCCTTAAAGGTAGAGTATTTTATTTAAAAAACTTACATGTAATTATAAAACCGAAGATTAATTAAAAGAGGTTATTTACTATATACAAGAGGGTTTTATTAAATATACTCATGTAGATGTTAGTAAATGTAAGGATTATTACAGCATGAAGT
This sequence comes from Selaginella tamariscina, assembly GCA_003024785.1. Classification (NCBI taxonomy): domain Eukaryota; kingdom Viridiplantae; phylum Streptophyta; class Lycopodiopsida; order Selaginellales; family Selaginellaceae; genus Selaginella; species Selaginella tamariscina. The sequence continues at coordinate 163,522 of PUQB01000072.1, forward strand.
ATCAATAAATGTGCATTTTTAAAAATAGATTATTAAATATTTAGACCAAGAATTTTAAACTTTAATATATTTTCTTTTAATGAAAAATCATGGCATGTTTATCTTATAATTATGTTATTGTTGGATTATTACAATGGACAGTATTTAATATTAGTTTTGCTTATTCCCATTCTAAAATATTCATAAAACATGTTCATTTTCTTTGCTTATTTTTCTTATATTTTAATATTGAACTTATAATTCTGATTAAAAATAATTAACTATAAATTTAAGTATATTTTTTATAAAAATTAATTTCATAAAAAAAAAAACTGTAAACACATCTTTCCATGTTAAAACATGAAAAGAGGAAAAAACAAAATAAAATGCACTACATATACATTATATAGGCAAGATAAATCTAAAGAATTTAAAGTCAATTGAAAATAAATGCCCTATTGAAATAAAGAAAAATAAACTTTAATTATTAAATAATGTTACTTTTATTTACCCTATGTTTAGTTTCAATTGTTAGTTTATGAATTCTAATTTGGAATAGGAATAAAAATGAATGCTAAAATATATTGAAGATAGTTATAAAATTTAATTATATTAATACATAAAAACGAGATGGTTAGCTTTTCTACAACAAACTATTGTATACAGGGAAATGCCCTTGTCGTCTCGAGGTATTACAATCTTGTCATAATGTCGCTATTGTTAAAGATTTTAGAGTTTACAAAACATTTATTACTTATGAGTACTGGTGGCCTCAACTCCGTAAGTACATAGCCAACTTCGTACAAACTTGTGATGTGTGTTGTCAATTTAAAGTTTCTCACCATCATTCACATAAATACTTAAACCACTACCTATTTTGAGTGAATAGGTTCTCAAAGATGATTCATTTCATACCATGCACCAAGTCTATCACAAGTGAGAAGACTATTACTTTAGTGATACGAGAGGTGTTTCAGCTATATATGGCTTCCCAAAAGAAGCACTTTACTAATGTTTAAAAATGGTTACTTGAGATCTTGGACATAGTGCAAACTTTCCTTCAATTATCATCCATAAATCAATAGTCAAATTGAGCATATCATTCAAATCTTAAAGCAATACCTTTATGTTTTAACAACTACCAACATGACAATTGGGTCAACCTCTTGCCCATTATTGAGTTTGCTTATAACAGCTCGGTGCACACTGCAACATGTCAATCACTATTCTTTGCAGTCACTAGTCAAGCATCCCATTGGTTTTTGCATGCCCGCATCGACATCTTTGTTAATCCATTGGCCAAAATCATATCATATCCTAGAGGAGTTGACTCATCACCTTTACCATGCCCAAGCTTTTCAAAGAATAGTTATTGATTAACATCAATGTGTAGCCTCTACTTTTAAATAGATAAATGTGTTTTGCTTTTTCAATACAATCTTGAAACCACTAGGCCATGTGACAAATTTTCATCATAAAGCTGTAAAACAATCATATTTGATTATTTATAAAGTATATAATTTATATTTTAATAATTTCTTGTAGTTGAGATATTGATAATGAAGTATAACATATAACGTTAACTTTGACAGATTTTATTTAGGAAATTTAAAGTTAAAATATCTTATATACATTACAATATAAATAATATGTTCAAAACATATCTTAATAGAACAAATTCACTTATTATATACAAATAAATTACTAAGAGGCTTATTTTATATTTTTTAGTTAGATAGGTTTTTTCTTTAAATTTTACCTTTTACAAGGTTTTATACATGGTCCATTGCAAACTTCACATAATAGATTTGATTTAAAAAACATAAAAATACACAATGTTGTATTTCTAGTTCTCTCTTAGTTGACATATGGAGTTAAAATACCGATGCCCTTGTGGATGCTTGTTCGTTCCTTACTCATAGTACCTAGTAATCCATTAGAGATTTGCACACACCCTTTTCTGAGATATCATCTGCTTCTTTAAGATCCTCAAGTTCAAAGAACATCTCTTGCAAAAACTTCTAGTACCACTTCTCTGAGATGTGACCCATCTTAAAGGTAGACTCTATGCCAATTGCTTTATTATGCATCTCGGTCGCTTTGTTCTGCTTCGACTGCTCCTTGCAAAGTTTAACATGTTCTCATTGTATGAACACAACACTTTGTCAATGTCACATGAGATAGCACTACACTCTTTCTTGTACACACTCTCTATTAGAGTCCCCTCTTGGAATTTCTCATGTAAATTCTCAAGTTTCCTCTCCATATGGGTGATAATGCTCTTAATCTCCATCTGGTACTTCCTCCTCCTAAGCTCTTTGTTCTCCATCTCGTTGTTCTCCATTGATTGTAGAACTTCTAAGATCATGGCATCATCTTCCTCTTTTATGTGTTTTTCCCTTTCTGTGTTTTCTTTTTTTTCCCTTTCCACTCGCCTTCTCTTGGTATCAAGAGCATACTGCATTGCATTGGAAAGGGAAAAATATGATGGACTTTGCTGTGAAAGCATGGCTTTACCAGCTTCCCATGCAGTAGCACATGAGCTAAGTCCGTGAAAGTCCATGTAACAAAGCCTACAAAATTCGTGCTGACAAGATTCGAAGGTGCAAATTGCATAACTTCCCTGACCCGTTGATGATCCCACCGTTCGGCTATCGATTATTCTATAGCAGTTAGGACAAACTAGACGATCAGCTATGGGTACATTGGATAGACATTTAGAGTAATCCATTATTCCTTCTTTGGAAATTATCTGATGGCCCACTTGAGTAAGAATTTTAGAAACAGCTATTCTCCTATATAAAACCTATAAATCTTAACCTAGATTTTCTTTTATATAGGGGGAATGTTTTGCGTGTGATCTCGTGGTCACGTATGTATGCGTGCGTGTGTTGTGATTTTGCGTGTGATCCCGTGGTCACGTATGTGTGTTGTGATTTTGCGTGTGCTCCCTTGGTCACGTGTGTATGTGTGCGTGTGTTGTGATTTACCACATTTAATAATTTATTTGGCAAAGATTATTTCTGTCTATATAAAAATATATTTAAGTACTCTTAAAATCTATATTATGGAAGTTTTAAATTTACATACATAGTACTCATCAAAGATCAAAAGAAATTTTCATTATATTTTAGTTTCTTAATACTACAAATAAATTATATATAAAGTGGGTATTATTAAGTGGGTATATCATCAATCGTCATAAGAAAATGCTAGCAATGGTATATTTAAAATAGTGGTCACTATTGGATCTAGTATTAATTAATTGTAAGTACATAAAGTATGAAGTATAAAATTAGTTAAGTAACACAATTGGCCAAAATCTAATAATATATATGTAAGAAAATTTAAAAGTGTGATATTTCAATTTGATTGCACATTTTATTTGTTAGAATTATACTCTAAATTAATACAAATTGATATATTATATTAATAGATCTTTCAATAATTCATTAATTTATTTTAATATTATTTAATTATAATATTACATATAAAAATAAATGGCAAACTTATTTTGCCACTTTATTGATATATGGCTTATTCCTTACAAAGTTAGGAAGATAACCTAAAAGAGAGGGGAGTAGCATGTGGGGACTAGAAGCAACTTGGAAGTGGTCTAGTGGTTTTGGAAGGGTCTCTATTATTGTAAGTGTTGGTGCCTAATAGTGCCTAGCATCCCTCTAAGCCTTTATAAAGTACTACAAGACTTGTGACAAGTGTCAACAACCCAAGGAGAAATCAGGTGGGCTATTAGTATTATTGCCTATTCAGGCAAGTAGTGGGGCATATCTCTATGGACTTTATCACTCATTTACTAAGGACATATAGGCAAAATGAGCATGTGTGGGTCATTGTACATGTTGACAAAGTTTATGAAGTTAGTTTCCTTAGGAAAGGATGTGAATGCATCAGAGCTAGCTACAATGTATCTACAACATGTATTTCTCATCCACGGATTTTTAAATGATATTGCAATTGATCGAGACTCCAAGTTCACTTTTAATTTATGAAGAGGCTTTTCTTCTTGCATTGAAGTGAATCTTAAATTGTGTAGTGAAGATCATCCTGAGACAAATGGGTAAACTGAAAAGAGTAATTCAAGTTCTAGAAGATATACTAAGGTGTAATATCAACTAGAATGAAGGCGAGTGGGATAAGTATATTCCATTACTCGACTTTGCCTACAACAATAGCTAGCACAATGAGACTAGGATGAGCCCGTATTATGCCATGTTTGGATGACATCCCAAGATAGCAAGTAAGAAGGCCCATGGCAAAATGGATGATGAAGTTAAAGATCTGAGTGGTGAGCTCGAGAACATTTAGAATTTGTGTAAGAAGAACTTACAAGTAACTTAGAGTCAAATTATTATCTTCAAGACCAATCACCAAGGTACTAAGGATGGCACACGTGAAGGAGGTGCATTAAATTAATAAATTAGGAGGACTAGGTCATAGGGTGGTGGCCTAGTGGGGAAGTGCCACCTATCCTACGTTCTAGTACTATCCAACCCACTATATAAGTAGGAAGGTAAACAGTAAGTCGGGGTCCTTTAAATTTAGTCCATCTTCTTGTGTGTGTCTTGTTCCGGCCATCTCTGGGAAAGGGGTCGTCTTGTACTTCTAAGAGGCAATATATACATATCTTTTATGTGTACCATTGCCCACCTCTCCAAATCTCCCTTCCTCCTCTCCTCTTCCTACTCCCTCTTTAGAGGAAGCTCACACACCACCAAGAGGGAAGTTGTACACAGACCCTTGCGGCATATGGGTAGAGGCCACTGCAACACTTTCGATACATCCCAAAGTAACGGCCAGACCTCGGCTTGGAACTCCGGAAGTGGGCATTGGCAACAACGTCTTGGCGACCACCGAGACCACATAAGTCACCCCACATCTAGCATGCAAAGTCCCTGACGACCATTGTGGCAACCATGGAGGGATAGTTATCATATGTGGATGGAGTTCACTGTAGTAAGCAGAGTTGTAACTCAAAAAAGAGATCAAAAAGCTGGAATTAATTTTTTTAAACAATTGGAGATCAGTGAATACCAATTGGCCAGAAAGATGCATCATGGTGTCTGGGAGAGGCCACTGGAGGGTAGGGAGGTACCTCAAATGCCATAGTCAACCCCAGCCTCGCCCGTCCAAGTTCATGACGCAAAAACCACATGAGAAGCAGAGCACTTAGCACAACACCAACCTCACGAGAAGCGGAGCACTCAACACAACACCATCGAAGTCGGTTGCAAGCCACATACGATGAAGAAAGGTATGAAGAACCCCTATCACGTCCTAATGAAATCCAAAGTGTAGAAACATGCGGGAATGAGCAACACCTAGACGGGCGAGACTACTTGGCAATGGCCTATGAGGTAGAGTGGGACATATGAGAAGACAAAGGAAGAGGAAGTATTTGACGAATACCTTCGAGAGAGGAGATCTCGTGCAAAAGGACCCCGAAACATGGAAAGCTTGCGCTGGAGGCAGGAAACTTGAATTGGCAATGACAGTGTAGAGAGTGATGATGGACAAGAGTTGAAGGTTCCGCATGGCCAACGCTATGAGGGACGCATGGTAGTAGACCCACCCAATAGGGCAAGGCAGGTTGGCCATAGATGCTTGGAAAGAGAGGAGGAAGAGCCTCATTCAAAAGGCCCCTGCTAGGAGGGGCACCAACCACCTACAAAGAGACCTCGGAACTAGGAGTTCAATAGATCATATGATGCAGCAGGCCAAGGTGCATACCAGGATGGTGGCCCGAGGCTCCGTAAGGTTGGGAAACACATGGGAAGGCCACCCACAAGAACGTGATTGGACATTGACAAGTTGAAAGATTGGGAAGGAGCATTGGTGAGGGGGGGCACACAGTGGCACTCTGGGCTAGGGACAAGGGGATTCTGTCCTAGGGCGAGCGAGATCATGCCAACCAAACGAGGGGATTCTGCAAAGGCAAAACTGCATGGCATGGGAGCCACACACATGTGCTATTGTGATTGAGGGACAACTTGGTGAGTAGTATCTAGTGCAAATCCTTGTGGATAGCAAGAGTAGCGATAACTTTGGGTTAGTAAAGTTAGTGTAAAAGTGCAACTTGCCCACGAAGACTACGCTTCAATACGAGATTGAGGGTTTAGTTGCTGTCACACAAGTGCTTATATGGAGAAGTTACAGCTGGAGGTTGGTAGAACCCAGCTTGTAGAGACTTTCTATCTTGCGAAGCTAACATGTGTGGATCTCATCTTGGGAGTGTGTGGGTCCTAAGATTAAGTGGAGCATCAAGTGAGTGAAGTTTGAGTGTAGTGGAGTGAAAGACACTTGGTTTGGAACAAAGTTTGAGTCTCGAAACAAGTATCTATATACGAGAGTAGGACAACTCTCACAATAGCTTCTCTCGAGGTGACAATAAAAGAATCTTTAAGTAGTTTGCTAACATCTTCCTTCCCAAACTACCTAATGGCTTACCACTTGTAAGAGATGTGGAGATGAAATTGTGTTGGAAGTAGGTATGAAAGCCATTTATTGTTGTCGTTCCGACTGAACCATGTTAAGGAGCAAGAGGCTAGAGACAAGTGATGGAGCTATTGAAATATGGCTTTATATAACCAAGAAAGTCTACATTTGGTGCACTAGTATTGTTGGTGAGGAAGATAGCCTAATATAGATTTGGGTGGAGAAGCCTTTTTTAAGAGCAGCGTGTGGAGCTCGGGGTGATCGGGTGGTTTTGGGAAGTCTTTAATATTGTATATGTTGATGCCTAACAAATTGGTATTAGAGCCAAGTTTAAGATGGGTGATCGAGAGGATAAGGAGCATAAGTTTTAATGGTAACACAAGGAGGAGATGGAGAATGGAGAGGAGCACAAGAGAGACAATGTAAATTTTTGTTTGTGCTTGTTTGATAGGTAAACCACATAGGAAGAGACACACATATTATTATTGTGGCGAAGGGATGACTTGGTGAGTGTCCAATGCAAATCATCATGATAGCAAGAGTTGTGATAACTTTGTGTCAATACAAGAGTGAAGCTTGGAATATTTATAATAAGACAATGAATACAATAAATAATGCACATTGTAACTAAAATGGGCATGATATAGGAAAATGGGAATAGAAAATAAATATTAATTAATACTTAAGTTTTAATTTTTAATTAATTATTTAATAAATATATATTTAAATCTTTCTTTAAACATATATTATTCTAAAGAATATTTTGTTAATATTAAAAAATGCTAATTAAATATTTAAAATTGCTAATATTATTAAAAAATGAGACTATAGACATGCCCATTTTAGTTACAGCGTGCATAATAGCCTATTATAATTTTTAAAGTAATAATTATTAAATCTAGGATATTTTATTATTTAATAATTATTTTTAAATATCTTTTAATTGGACAATGTGAGACTTACATTTAATTTTTCTAAAAAGAAAAATAAAGTTAACAAGTATTCTTATTATTATAATCCGCTAAAATCTTACGTATGACATTTTAACATTTAATTATAAGTATTTACAAGTCCAACATATATACTGTACCAAGCTTTGAAGCAGATGGCCACCTTATTAAATACCATGGATGTACTCTGATAACCTGTGTCCGAGGCCATTCCATCAATACACCCAATTAGTGCAGCATATAAAAACTCATGCCTTTGCTTTTGGGTGAGCGTATGAAAGACATGTCTACATTGGGTAATTTCATTCCGGTCTGCCATCTGACAACACTTTTTCTTGTAGCAGTCAATCGTGGAAATGCTCGTAACACTTTCGGAATATGTAGGATCCATCTTCACCCTCTTACTGAAACTTGCAGGGGAAGATCTACAACACATGAATCGCCTTTTTCTTACAATAGGACTAATGCAAGGAACCTCTTCAAATATGAGTTGTTCTTCCGGGTTGTTATTATTGAAATCCAACTCAGAATATGAACCATCTTGCCGAGGTGAAACCTTTGTCACAACTACACCCATGAAGTCGGACCCTAGTTTTTCTTCTGACACTGCTTCCATTGGATTTATAAATGTGATGATGCCTCTCCCAACCTCAATCTCATGAAGAAAGAAAATCACCTCATCCATCACAACAAGCAAGCCATCATCTGGTAAACTCGTGCTACTATTTGTTTGTGACTCTGCATATTCTGTGTCAGCCTTGACTTCATCCAAATTCCACAATACAGGAGAACCCTCCTCAAATTCCATTCTCGGAATCTCAACATGCTTGTAAATGGTGTTCACCCATACGTACACACAAGATCCTTGAGCAATATTGTGACATGATGCATTATCATCTCGAACTTCCAGTTCCAATGCCAACTATCTTGTTGTTTCGAAGAAGACATACTTTATCTCTAATATTAAACATATTGTCCTGCACATAAATAATTGCGTCATTTATGATATCTGTTTATGCAATATTTCTAAGAAATCATAACTGCGGTTACTTAATAATATGCATGTGCATACTACATAATTATGTATAGAGAAATATCTCACGCTTCATTAATACAACTGATGGGCGGGATTAATCCCACCCACGACTCCTCCGACGAGGAACGATGGGCGGGATTAATCTCGCCGACAAGCTACCCCTTCGGAGAGAGTCGGCGGGATTAATCCCGCCATCGACTCTACCCCATCAGAGAGAGTCAGCGGGATTAATCCCACCGCCGATTCCTTCAACGAGGAAGAATCGACGAGATTAATCCCGCCGCCGGATCTTCCTCATTAGAGAGAGGCGGCGGGATTAATCCCGCTGCGGACTCCCTTCGACGAGGAAGAAGCGGCGGGATTAATCCCGCCCCCGGATCTTCCTTGTCGGAGAGGTGGCAGGATTAATCCCGCTGCCGGATCTTCCTCGTCGGAGAGAGGTGGCGGGATTAATCCTGCCGCAACTCCCTCCGACGAGGAGAGGGGGCGGGATTAATCCCGCCCACAACTCTCTCCGAAGCTATAATTTCAAAAAGATCTCGGGATAAATCCTATCCATAATATTTAAAACAGGAAAATGGTGGCGAGATTAATCCTGCCACCCCTTTTCTGCCTCCTAAAATGGTTGGCGGGATTAATCCCGCCGACAACTCTTTTTAATAAATTCAAGTAACTCTTTATTAAGAGAGTTATCGGTGGGATTAATCCTGCCGCTCTTTTTAAGAGGTGGAGAAGCATTGCCCGGACTAATTCTGCCATGGTTATCAAAGAGATGGTGGTGGGATTAATCTCGCCACCTCTTCGAAGAGGCAAAAAAAAAAATGGTCAGATTAATCCCGCCGCCCCGGCTAACCGAGAATATTAAGTTAGAAGTATATTTAAATAGGATAAATCCCTAACAAAATATATTGTAATCCTAATGCATTCCTAAACCCCTAAATTCTAATTTTAAGAGAGAATGTAAGAAAGTGAATCTTTATAATTATATCTAAATTTGTTTATAATACTTATTTGTAAATAGCACTGAAGGCGCCGTGCTTTCCTATAAACAATAGCGCACCCAATTTAATGTTGCTCCTAAGCTAATCACTATGAAGAAAAAAGAAAATCTGAAAAATAAAAATAAAAAAATGAAGAAACCTTTGCCGGAGAAAGAACCAGATCTGAATTTGAGTGGGAAATTAAATGCATTTTCAAATTTATATGTCAGATTGACAATACTTATGTCAGAAATTCAAAATTTTTAAAAAGAACAGAAAATAAAATTTAAGATGAGTTGACACAAATAACCGACACTCTAACATATATACTCCAATTCCAACGAGTGTTTTAAAATTGCATTTAATGTCATTTAAGTGATTCAAGCTGTTTAATATTACGAAATTTTAGTAATTATTCTACATTCTGAATATTCTAGTATATATTATTAAATATATATTATAAATATATATACTTATACAATAAATAAATTGATATATTATTATGTATTACTTAAATATATTCATAGTCTGTTTTATTATTATTATTTTCTTAATTACTCGAGTAATTAATTTACATTTCCTACTATTAATGGATATTCTTTATTATTTTCTTAATATTGAAAGAATATTCCAATATTAAACCTAATTATCATAATTAAATTAGTCTTATTCTTAATTATTTCAGTAATTATTTTACATTTGTATATATTAATGGGATTTTCTCAATTAATTTCTTATTATTTAAAGAATATTCCTATGTTAAACCTTATTATCAATTTAAATTAATATATATTATTAAAACTATATATGAATATATATTAGATAAAATGATGTATTATTATGTATAATTTAAAATATGTTCATAGTGTGTATATTAATATCATTTTCTTAATTACTTGAGTAATTAATCTTCTTTATATTAATGGGATATTCTTTATTATTTTCTTATTATTCCAAGAATATTCTAATATTAAACATGATTATCATAATTAATTTAGTTAATTATTTTAGTACTTGATCTACATTTGTATATATTAATGGGATTTTCTCAATTAAATTCTTATTATTTTAAGAATATTCTAGTGTTAAACCTTATTATCAATATTAAATTAATATATATTATTAAAAATATATGGCTATATATATAGATAAAATCATTATTATTATATGTATAATTTAAAATATGTTCATAGTGTGTTTATTAATATTATTTTCTTAATTATTTGATGTTTGTTTTGCACACATATATATACACACTCATAAATTTATATATACACGTGCACACGCATTAGAAGCACTTACAGAGACACATATGCACACACATGCACATTGCCCTAAACCAAACTTGAGAAATTATATGTTGCTTATTTATTGAAGAACATTATGTTCAACGCATATATGATTTATATGTACTTAGTCTGTGTGTATGTAACACATTGAATTTACACATGTAATATATATGTATGTCATTGTTACGAACACGGCCGGGATCCCGGCCGTGTTCACCGTGTTTCACGAACACGACCATGGGTTGTGTTCCCACGGTCGTGTTTGTGAATAATGTCTCGTGTTACGAACACGAGCCGTGATCCCGGCGACCACGGCCGGGATCATGGCCTGTGTTTGTAACATGAGACATTATTTAGAATATTCTTGCCAAATATACTCATAGAATATTTTTACTAGGGCACATATGTCTTATAGCAATCCAGCAATCCAAGGCACAGCAGTAGCAATCCAAGCACAACAAGCATGGCTAAGAAGTATGCTTTCGCAATACGCTGGATTGCTGTGCAATATTTGATAGTTTATGTGAAGTAGTTTATGTGCAAATAAAAATACTAAGAATAATATAATAAAAATAGTATATTCTTAAAATAATATAATTTAAAAATAGCATATTCTTAAAATATTCACTAGAATATTCGTGAGCCAACGTGAGCCGTGATTGTGTTCCGTGGTCGGGTTCTTGAAATCTAAGGCTCGTGTTCATGTTCCGTGTTCGTGTTCGTAACTATGGTATGGTATGCCTGTGTGTATACACGTGTGTATATATGTGTGTACTAATATATGCAATGTGTATGATTTTAATTTGTTAACACTCTCTCTCTTCTCTCATACATACACAATGTCACTATGCATAATCCCTTCTCTCATACATACACACCATGCATAATCATGATCCATAATATGTAGCATGTCTCTCTTCTTTCATACATACACACCATGCATGATCCATAATATGTACTGATGTTACAATATTATATACTATGTATGTATATTTGTGTATAATATGTGTATGTATATATGTGTATTAATATATGCAATGTGTACAAAATTAATTTTTTAACACTCTCTCTTCTCTCATACATACACACCATGCTAAACCTAAACCCTAAACCCTATGAATTGAATTTACACATGTAATATGTATGTATGTCTGTGTGTATACACGTGTGTATGTATATATGTGTACTAATATATGCAATGTATGAATTTAATTTGTTAACACTCTCTCTCTTCTCTCAAACATACACACCATGCATGATCCATAATATGTACTGTCTCTCTTCTCTCATACATACACACTATGCATGATCCATAATATGTACTGTCTCTCTCTCATACATACACACCATGCATGATCCATAATATGTACTCTCTCTACATATATATATATATGTACTGTATAATATATCTATTATGTATGTATGTTTATGTGTATAATACTATGTGTGTATATATGTATTACTAGTGAAACTTTAACACTCTCATGGACACACACATGTTAAACCCCTGCATGATTTTTATTCTTGGGGTGTATGTGATACACCCACGCACACGCACACGCTGATAATATAATGAAAGAATATTCGTTTAGGGCGAATCTATCTTTTATTCTTTTTAAGGTTTAAGTATATTCTTAGAAGGAATATTCAATTATATTCTATTCCTTTTAGGGTTTAACTATATTCTTAGAGTTTCAAGAAGCAAGGCGGCAGAGGCGGCGGCTGTGAAATCTCCCTCTCTCTCACACACAACTGAGATCTCTTTCTCTCTCTCACACACGCACACTCCTGAGTTTATTTATTTATTTTTATTCACATATACATTTATATGTGTGTGTATCTTAATAATATAATTTATTTATTTATTTATCTCTCGCACACTCGCACACTCCTATACATATATATGTGTGTGTGTGTGTGTGTTTGTGTATCTATATAATTTTATTAATTTATTAATTTTATCTCTTGCACACACACGCACACTCCTGTTTATCTGTATGATTTTATTTGTTTCGCTCACACACGCATACACACGATATACATATACACATATATATATATGTACATATATACATACATATATTATTGTACCAGTATCTGTATAATTTAATTTATTTAGCACACACATACGATATACATATACATATACATATGTGTGTGTGTATCAGTATAATTTTATCTGATTTGTCTATCTCTGGCACACACACGCACTCCCCTACACACACATATACATATACATATGTGTGTAGCAGCGGGATTAATCCTGCTGCTCTTTGGTTAGCCCCGTGAGCGGCGGGATTAATCCCGCTGCTATATGGTTAACCCCGCAGGTGACGGGATTAATCTTGCTGCTATATGGTTAGAGCCTTGCGCAGCGGGATTAATCGCCGCTCCCGCCGCCCAAGCCCTTCATGCAGGTCATGAGCGGCGGGATTAATCCCGCTGCCCTTTAGGTAGGCTATTTGGTTAGCCTCATGAGTGGCAGGATTAATCCCGCTGCCCATGAGGCTAACCGAAGAGCGGCAGGATTAATCCCGCCGCCCATGAGGCTAATCGAAGAGCAGCGAGATTAATCCTGCTGCCCATGGCCTGCGTGTTGGGCCTAAATGGCGGGATTAATTTCACCGCCTATGCATGCCCTGTGCAAAATCCGGTAGGATCTTAATGGCCTGTTTGAAGGGCCTAGGCGGGATTAATCCCGCCGAATTCCGCGCAGGGCATGGGTGTGCGGCGGGATTAATCCCGCCGCCAATGGCCTATTTGAAGGGCTTAGGCAGCGGAATTAATCCCACTGAATTCCACGCAAGGCATGGGCATGTAGCGGGATTAATCCCGATGCCCATGGCCTGCATGAAGGGCCTGGGCGGTGGGATTAATCCCGCTGCCTATGCATGTCATGTGCAGAATCCGGCAGGATTTATTTCCCGCCAATGCCCTATCTAAAGGGCCTAGGCGGCGGAATTAATCCCGCCAACCCTTCTATGCCTGGTGGAGGGATGAATCCCACCACCCTTCTTTTTTCCCTCCATTGGTGAGTCGAACCAATCCCAAACGTCTCTGTCTGAGACGTAGAAGGTTTACAACATACCAATGGAGGGGACTAAGAAGGGTGGCGTCATCATCCCTTACATGGTGGGCGAGATTAATCTCGCCGCCTTTCTGGAGCCCCTGAAGGGGTGTGCCAAATAAATCCTGCCCAATTCTCTCTGAGAAGGGTGGCGGGATTAATCTCGCACACCGATTCAGGGCCTCCAGAAAGGTGGAGAGATTAATCCCGCCCACCCTTTTAAAAGGCATTGAAAGGGTGGCGAGATTAATCCCGTCGCACCTTCCATGTGAATATATATGTGTATTAGTATATATAAGTTGCATATCTCATTTTATTTATTTTTATCATCTTATCATAATATTTCGAGTAAAAGTCAAAAAACTATGTAAAACTGTCCAAAGCTCACATTTGTGGTGGTTCTAAAACCAAATGTTATCTTTCTTTTGCATTATCACAAACATGAGCTTTGGACAGTTAATCCCGTCCACTTCTTTCTGAGACAAAGCAGGGTGTATGTGAATTTATTAGTGTATTATTTTTGTATATTCGGCTTTATACAAGTGTGTGTGCGTTTTTATATGATTTATATTCATTGTATTATTTTGCAGAAGGACGATTTGATCAAACAAGGAGATTTAGTCATTAGTATAGAGTTATTGTTAAATTCTGGGTAAGAATTAAAATAAAATCTGTTATATTCGGATATGTGCTTGAAGAACTAATCATTTTTGTATTCAGATGTGGAATTGAGGTGACATTGAAGACGAGAACAGGAAAAGAGATGGGCAAGGGGATTCTGGAATCAACTTGGCCATATTTCAAACTAAACGGGAAGCGCATTGGAACAACCATGGTTGTTGTCAAATTAACCTCTGTCACATCGCATGGACAAACAAAACAATGGAAAGTAGATTCGCTAGTTAAGCATCCGAAAGCATGCTATGAACCTAGATTGAACGATGCTCGACACATATGCCTTGTTCTATCCAATGTTACGTTCTCGGATCCAAAGGTCGCCAGTTACAACATTAATCTCGGGTGGTCTTGTCGATTTGTGGATAATGATGTTCACGTGTTCACTAATGATGTTGACTGTGGAGTTTTTCTTCAACTCAACGAAAGCCATCTATGGAGGGGATCCAATTAGATGTCGGGCTCGTCTCAGGTTCTTTACAGATCATGTTCAATTTGCTTAGAAAACTTCGGAGCTGAAAGAGTGTGCCGAGAACATTAAACAGCATCAATCGGGGATCACACATGTTGATTCGGATCATAGAAGAAAATCATCAATCGTTTTGTCAGCTGCACCTGTGGCATCCCATGCTGCAATAAGCCACAAGGAAATGATGTTGGATGATAGGATTTACGAGTGTAGGGTTAAGTATTGCAGCATCAACCCAAACTTCAATTACAGACTACTCAACCAGGAACATGTAGCTGAGCTCATGGAGAAGATGAAGAATGACAATTCTTATACTGTTCCACATAATGCTGTTTTGTGCCCATACTACAAGAGAAATAAAAGCGCTAACAAAGTGTAGATCACAACACCAGAACAAATCATGAAGATTCAGATGGAGAATAAAAACTCAATCAAGTACTACATCATTAGTGGCCAGTACACAATAACGGCAGCCCAACGACTTCTCGATGAACACAACAAAGGAACGATGACAACAAAACTTTTCGAGCATACCCGTGAGAAGCTGACGAAAAGATTGGCGTTTTTAGCTAAGGCAAATCTCACAATCGAGTAGTACCACAAGTTATTGGATGCTGCAGACACCAACCACTAAAGCAAAATATGGGAGAAGTTCAAACACACGCAGCCGTGTGGGAATCTCTTCAGCGACCACAAAGAGCTACTGCAGGGAATACACAATGTGCAATGTACCGGGTAAGTAAATTGTCTGGGTGGGATTTATCTCGCCGGTATATTAATCTGTCTCTTTTTTTTCAAAGAGTTGAAGAAATTGTAGCAGTTGATTTTGCCCAGGTGGGCGGGAAGGAAACATCTTTTTTGCTGATGCTGATTTCTTGTCCCAAGGATAGGATCTTTGCCAAATGGTTGGGGATTATGGAATCCTTTTTAAAAGGAACACTGAAGAAGAAGCAGACAAGTGAAGGGGAGCCCTCAGAGAAGTCTACAAAGAAACCTAGTAAGACGCCAAAGGCTAAGTCTGTTCAATTTACAAAGGATGTAGATAACGATTTCAAGCTCACA